>RCWM02000424.1:600000-974508 GCA_003667255.2 Euschistus heros | reverse complement strand
CATTTTTCGTTATTACCCCGAAAACAACTTCTTCCGATCCAATATTTATTTTTTTCAACTAATAGCTGACTAAAATTTCCAATCAGACCCATATATTAAATTGATATAAAGTCACGTAAATATACCAATTCCAGCACACTAAAACCTCGTAATGTTGTGAAATCCAAGTTTTTTTGGCACGTTTTTTCGTTGTATTACCCCCCCCCGAAAACTATTCTTCCGATCCCAATATTTTATTTTTCTCAACTAATAGCTGACTAAATTTCTAATCAGACCCATATATTAAATTGATATAAAGATACGTAAAATACCAATTCCAGCACACTAAAACCTCGTAATGTTGTGAAATCCAAGTTTTTTGGCACGTTTTTCGCTATAACCCCCCAAACTATTTGTTTTAATTAAAAAGAAAAATCCAAAATTTATTTTTTTCAATGAAAGTTACTAAATTTACAATCAAATCAAATTATATAATGATGAATGAATCCCGCAAAATACCCACGCCAGCCCACTGTAAAACATGTAAAATTGTTATGTTTTTACCAAAACATACACATTTAGACTGCTGGCATGGATTTCAATTAAATATTCATGTATAAAATGTGATATCAAATTTAGTCAACTTTCAGTTGAAACAAGTAAATTTTGGTTTAGACAAATTGTTTTGGACTAATATCGAAAAATAATCTAAATAATTTGTACTTAACAACAGAACTTGTTTTAGCGTGCTGGCACGGGTCATTTTACAGAGCTTGATCAAAGTTTTATGTATGGGGTCTGATTGTAAATTTAGTCAGCTATCAGTTGAGAAAAATAAATTTGGATTGGACGAGTAGTTTTGGGGTTATAATGAAAAATCTACCAAAAACTTGGATTTTACAACAGTTCGGTGTTTTAGCGTGCTGGCATGGGAACTTTACATGACTTTATATATAATTTCATATATGAGGTCTGATAGAAAATTTAGCCAGCTATCAATAGAAAGAATAAATAAATTTTGGATCGGACGAATAGTTTGGTGTTATAACGAAATATGTGCCAAAAACTTTCAACTTTACAATAGTACGGATTTTTAGCGTGCTGGCATGGGTATTTTAAATAACTTTATATACATTATATAGATAAATTATATTATATTATACAAATAAATTTTATGTATAATGTCTGAAAGGAAATTTTCATCAGTTGAAAAAAATAAATTTTGGATTAGAGTTATAACCGACAACGGAAAAGTACCAACTGCTTCTTTTCACGAAGAAGTGCGACTTATATGAAGTTAGTCAATCTTTGGTGGCCAAACCGCTCTAAAACTACTGATTTGAGAACAAAATGACTATTACAAAATTTGTTGCAAAGTTGATTTGCTTGAATAACGTATAATAGAACACAAAATATACTAAAAGTAACGATTTCCGAACTTCTAAGAAATACTATTTACAACTCCTCTCCCCCACTGTCATTTTTGCGGCACTCACCTTTATTGGAAAATTCATAAATTTTCATTCAGAACAGTGGACAGGTTACACCCATGCATTACAAAAAAAGGGGTGAAATAACTCGGTATGTTTTCCTATCGGGCTCTTGGTCTATCATTTTAAAAATCAATTAACTGGACTACTATACAAGTTTTATACGAATTTTGTTCCAGGATAGTACATATTTGATTACTTTATAAGTTGAAATATTATTCATTTTTTTAATTATGTGGCCGGTATTTATATTATTACTGTTTATATATATTAATTGGTATTTTTTACATTAAAATTTTTAAACAAGATTATTTTATATTAAAATAATTTTATTGTAACATACGTAGGAAGCAACTTAATATAATTTCCTCAAATCATTCTAGAGAAAAAAACTACATATAAATCAAATAAAAAAGGAAATCATGTTCAAAAAGTTCACTGTTGGACGAAAAGGATGTGAGTTTTGAACAATGTTAGCCGGTGTGACGGCTTCACAAGGATTTAGAATTTGTCTGCCGGTGCTTAGCCCCCTCCAAATTTTGGCAGACAACGTTTTTTTGTCATCTAGGGAGTATGCAGTTTCTTGTCTGCTTCAAATAAATCGTCTTCAAATTGTGAACTTTTGGATTGAAAAAAACGCGGATTTTGAATTTTGTCTGCCGGTGCTTAGCCCCCTCCAAATTTTGGCAGACAACGTTTTTTGACATCTAGGAAGTATGCAGTTTCTTGTGTGCTTCAAATAAATCGTCTTCAAATTGTCAACTTTTGGACTGAAAAACGCGGATTTTGAATTTTGTCTGCCGGTGCGACGCCCCCTCCAAATTTTGGCAGACAACGTTTATTGTTATCTAGTGAGCATGCAGTTTCTTGTATGCTTGAAATAAATCGTCTTCAAATGGTCCACTTTTGGACTGAAAAAACGCGGATTTTGAATTTTGTCTGCCGGTGCGACGCCCCCTCTAAATTTTGGCAGACAACGTTTTTTGTCACCTAGGGGGTTTGCAGTTTCTTGTTTGCTTTAAATAAATCATCTTCAAATAATACCATATTTTGATATTTGCTACCCCCTTTCGGAGGTCGCCATTTTTGAAACGCCCCCGCTTTGAGTTGGCAGACAAGTGCAAATTGATTGCTGAGGGTGGACATTTAATGGCTGTATGTCTAAAAGTTTTCTTCAAATAAGTCATGAAATTTGGCCTCGGCTCTTGGACTATTACTATCGCCTCTGTCACGCCCCTGTCTACCGAAGTGTCTTCCCAATTCCGGCGACGTTCCCGGAGCCCAAGAGAATTTCGAATGGTGAGAAGCCGGTGGTCGAATGTATTGAGTGGTTGTGTAGGCCGCAACCGCCTTCGTCATTGCTGTTCTTGGCTCCAGTCCCTTTTCCACCTGATAGACCCTTAAATGGTCGCTCAACGTACTATGGAGCCTCTCGATCCCTCCTCTGCTCTTGGGATGACCCGGGGTGTTGAGGTGCCAGATTACGCCTAAGGTTTTCATTTCTGCACGTTCATCGGCGTTATCGAATTCCCTACCACTATCCGACGATATCCGATCCGGCACGCCATAGAAGTGGAACCACATCCGTAATGCCCCTAGTATTGCCTCTGATGACCTCTCTTGGATTTGATACGCCATGGCGACTTTACTGAAGAGATCTATCATAGTGACCCACTTATACCCTCTCCAATTGAAAGTGTCAATTTTTAGATCACTAAGTGGTGATTCTGCTGTCGGCGTCTCTTCCTGCTTTCCTTTCGGCGGGTGCCTATCGTATTTGGTGGTTAGGCATACTTCGCAGCCTCCTATCACCTCTTCTATGGTTTTCCTCATCCCCTTCCAGAAATATCGCCTTCGAATCGCCTGTAGGGTTTCTTGTATTCCCCGGTGATTAGTTTTGCCTTGATGGTAAGCCAACGTCACCTCTCGCTGTCGCTCCTCATCCCTCAATGTCTCGACCATCAACGTGCAACGAATGAACGTCCTATCAATCCCCAGCCGCTCTGAACGCCATAATCTCTTAATTTTCTCCCAGATCGTTGCGTTCGCAACGTAAATATGGTGTTCTTTTCCGGGTTTAGATGCCTCTTTCAATGCTTTGTAAATCTGGTATCCTTTGTAAAATCGTCGCGATATTGCATCCAGCATAACTGCTAAATTCCGCCTTCATTAGCCCTGAGGTTCTAGTTTTCTAGATTATATGCCGCCGCTTGTCATTGATAATCTCTTCGATTTCCTCCATCTCTGGCGCTTTTTTTTTTCTTCTACCCTTGCTTGTTCTTCTGACGATTGCCTTCCTGTCGTTTCCGGGTGGTCTTCTTCTTCAAAAAAAAATTAAAAATCAAGTTTGTTATTATTACATGTATGTTTTTTAGGTGATAAATTGAATGAAATTTATTTTATATACCTCTATTATATACCCAAGATTCCTTCAATTAGGTTCAAATTATTATTAAGTTATATTTGGAAATAAATTAATTTTTTTTTTATTTTTTTAAATAATTTGAAAAATGTAAAAAGTTTACAAAGTGATTTCAGTTGAACTCTATTGAATGGATTGGACAGTTATCTAAAATTGTCAATCTTATATCAACAAAGAAGTTTGATCATCATATTTTTCAATTTGATACATAATGAACTAATGATAAAAAAAAAAAAAAAAATCATATTTAAAATAATAAAAAAGATTATATTCACTCATACTACATATGTACACAGATAAAATATATTAACTATAAAAGTAAAGGAAAAAACAATTTTTAATTGTTCCTTTTTTTATAACAGTAAATAAGAAGTTTCATCACATAATGGGAACTTCTTTTTTTTATAATCTGGTCTTAAATTACTTATCACGGGATCAGAAGTCACCATGATAAGATGAAAAACATCTTCATTTGTTGCTGTTCGAGAGAACTTTCTGGAATGATGTTCTCTGTATTGTTTATAGTTCTTATTTCTACTTTCCTGAGCTTCTTCAGAGAGAGAACAATAGGAAGGACCGCGTGCTCTATTATTCTGCTCCGTGAAAAAGAATTTTGTGAACAGTGGACGGCAGATAGTACCAGAGGTACTTTGTGACAGCTATTTCAGCTGTTTCTGCTGTATATTTCTTAAATTTTACAGGATCTATCGTTGACTGACCACAAATAACTTCCAATATTATTTTAAGTCTGTGAATCAATTGTTCATCGATATCCGTAATTTCAGCGGTCAATGGATTTTCAAAAAATTTCCGAGAAATATTACCCGTATTGGTAGTTCCAGTTCCTTGTTTCACTATGTCAACGATTATACCTAGTTTTGCTCGTAGTTTTTTTTTTCACTTCGTCAGCTTTCTTATCTCGTTGAATGCGAGTAGCTGCTGAAGTCCTCCAGGCTTCGATGTTTTATTATAACTAAGGTGTAATATGTACTCCATAAATTTAATTCGGGCATGCAACGTTGACATACCCATTCGGAGAACTTCATCCTTCTGAAACATTCCGAGTCTTGATAGATCGTTGAGCTGCGTTGGCTTACCTCCGCAAATTACACAATTGCTTGCCGATGGTGTTTCAGTTACAACTTGTGCCACTTTTCCATCTATCATAGTAAAATACAGGGCATGGGCTACTCGTCGTGTGCGTTCTCCACAATGTATTATCGAATCTTTGAGGTCGGCTATTTCAAATTCTACGCGATTTTTTTCCTCTTTAATTAGCACAGGGGTTTCTTTTTAAATTGAAACTTAAGAGCCCTGCAATATCGTGTTGAGTTTGGTCGATTATTCAACCAGAATTTTATATCGCTGTTATTTACAGGTTTATTTGTACAGGCACTAGGGAGGTCATAAGCAAATGTGAATCAGAAATATCTTCTGGTTGGCTAACATCATCTTCGTCTTTATCCTGAATAGTTACATATGGATATTCGTGCACATTATTAATCTGAAATGTTTGCATATATTGGCTTTGGCCTGATGCACCATCCAGCCCCCATTTTGTGTGAAGGACTAAGTTATCGTCCCATTGTTCCTTTTCGGCTAGTGATTTACTTTCTACAATCCTATTAACTGTATGATCAAGTAAATCTTGCAAGGGGACTTGTGCTGAGGTATCAGATATGTGGATATTTTCAGGATAACATTTAATTTTGGATTCCATTATCTTTTTATAACTGGGTAGTATATTAAAGCCAAAATCTTTTATAACCTTCTTTATAATATTGTATTGATATTTCGATAGTTCAGCTTGAGTCAAAAGAGCTAAAGCCTTATCTGTATCTAACATAGGAACTTTTTCCTTTTTTTGACCCTTTTTTTGATCCTGCCGCGTTTATTAACTCTTGGGAGTATTTTATTTTCAAATCCTCTATTTTATATTGTTTAGCCTTTCTTCCACATTTATTAAAATCTTTTGAAGGCCTACCACCCACATTTTTATCAGTAGGAGTACATTTTACTACTTTTTTAAAATTAATCACAAAATGATTCTGTAACCACTCCATATTATTTTTGATAAAATATTCTCTACTATGATTTTACCTGTCTTAACTTTTTTAGAAACTGGGGCCGAAATCTTCTTTTTACATGATCGATTACTTGAGATAACCGTTCTTTTTGTAGACCGACAAACCGTTCCTTTAAACTGACTTTCCACGGACGAGCTTTGGTAAATAATATTTCGCACAACACTTCATGTGTAACCGTAAAATCTTCCATTCTTCCATTCCTTATAAATTGCCACTATACTAATACTAAACCAATTTCATAAACTAATATCACTACACTAATACAAATACAAAAACAAGAAAAATGAAAATAAGAGAACGTAATGAAATTCACAATAACTAGAAAAAGAAACTCTCGTATTAATTCCATATAAACAGAAGAGCGCCGATTATCAGAACGTCAATTATTCATAAGTCCAAACACTAAATATAGAGCGTAGTTATAAATATAGAGCGAAAATGATTCCAGTGGTAGAATATAAAAGAATAAATAACATTGATATAAAAGAATAAAATAAATAAATATGATAATCTTCATAAGACAACATAGGTATACAATAATTAGAACTCAGTGATACAAATAATAACCCCATCAATTGATCATTCAAAGTCCAAAACTTTTATTTTAAATTGATTTTTTTTTCTTTATTTGGAGAGCTATTTTTGAAAATTAATCTTTCTGCAATATTTTGGTACTAATTCTCTCAAGAAGAGTTAAGTGTGTTACTTATTTTTGTAAATAAAACCAGAAATCATATCACATCATTTTACAATGGATTAAGAAAAAAAAAAGAAAATATATATATATATATATATATATATATATATATATATATATATATATATATATATATATATATATTAAATAAGACAGACTAATAAAAACAAATATACATATATAGTAAGCCAATTTTCAAATCCTAGTTATGAAAAAAAAAAAAAAATTTTCTAAAAATCATTTTCTGTATAATGAAAAATAACACATAAATTCATCCCCTGAACAAATATGTCCGAAGCCGGGATTTATATATATAACACGCTTTCTCAGATACCTCTACTTCAATTTGAACCCCTAAAGAGAGCCTTGTTCGATGTAGCTTTTTTTGAAAGACCAAGTGAAATGAACATAAGTTAAATTTACGTGACAGCTAACTTCGAAAATTCCTGGCAGTCAAGGTAGTGGCTACATTAACAAAATAAAAATCGTCCATAAACCAGTAAACATGAGTAGTGAAGTTCAAAGGGTTATACAAAATGTTTGCAAAAAATTCAGTCTCATAAAAAATTATTTTAACCGAACTTCAAAACCGTGTTATTTTCTCAACTCCAGAAAAGGGCAACTTCAAGGACGTGTACAGACTTTGGTAATGAAATAATCGAAAAAGCAGTTCCACAACCTTATGCTACATTTATTTAGGTATACAAAAATAATGAAAAAAAAAAAAAAAAATCATAAGATTTGGGAGGTTTTTCCACGTTTGCCCCACTGTGCGGCGTATGATCGGTATGCACACGAAAAGTCCTACCAAAAACATATAGTCTAAAGTGGTCGATGGCCCACACGATCCCGAGCAATTCTCTCTCCAATGCGCTGTATCTGGTTTTCGCATCCGTGAGCCTTCTGCTGGCATAAGCTACAGGACGCTCTCCATTTTCCCCATCTTGAGATAGCACTGCCCCCAATGCATATTCACTGGCATCGGTTGTGATAGTGAATTGCTTCGTGAAATCTGGGAACGCTAAGACCGGCTCTGCCTGAAGCCGTTTCATGCATTTCTGGATGTTATCTTCCATTTCCGGCGTCACTACCACTTTCTTCCCTTTCTTCAGAAGGTTATTTAGGGGTACTAGGTACTCCGCCATTTCTGGTACGAACCTTCTATAGTAATTTAGCGCACCCCAACAGTCTTCTAATACCCTGCACATCTCTGGGAACCGACGTCCTTTGGATTGCATTTACCTTGTCACTATCCGGTTTTACCCCATCCCTTGATATCGTGTGCCCTAAAAAATTTATGCGCTCCTGTCCAAGTATTGACTTTTCTCCTGACAATCTTAGTCCAAATTCTCTAACCCTATCAAAGATCTTTTTTAAGTGTTCCACATGCTGGGCTTCCGTTTTACTAAAAACCAACAGATCGTCCATATAGACCTGGCACATTGATTCATCTATATCCCGCAGAAACTCGTCCATAAGCCTCTGAAATGTTATCGGGGCATTTTTCAGTCCGAACGGCATCCGAGTAAATTCAAAATGCCCCCTCTTAAATATAAAAGCTGTTTTGTGTTGGTACCGCGGGTGCATCTTTATTTGGTGATATCCAGCTTTTAAGTCTAGTGTGCTGAATATTGTCGCCCCACTCAACCTATCTATTATATCGTCGAACCTGGTAATCTGGTATTTTTCATCCGTGGTGTTGTCGTTCAATTTCCTATAATCGACAACGACTCTATGTTTTTCTTTATTTTCTCCAGGTGCGCACTTCTTTTTCACAGCCCATAAGGGGCTATTATAAGGCGAGGTGCTATCTACTATAATCCCTTGTTTCTTGAGACTGTCCAACTCCTCCCTGATATGCTGTCTTAGAGCTTGAGGGTATCTCCTCTCTTTCACATATGTAACTCTTTCTTGTTTCAGTGGGATTTCATGGACCGTCCTACCTGTTATTCCCAGCGAATCCCCCTCTTTGAAAAATATGCCCTCATATTCTCTTTTTAAGGCATGTCTCCAGTCCTCCGCTCGACCGATTGCTCCCACTCTCGCCGCACCATCCCTTAGTAATTCCAACCATTTATATTTTCTTCCCCCTATACGGATACTCCGCCTCCCATTACCACCTCTAATTGTCGCTCCGGCCCTACTTAGAAGGTCGCACCCAATAATCACCTGGTATTCCCTCCACCACGTGCACCTTTAAACTACCCTTTTCTTTCTTGGCCCACCTTTCTAGCACTATTAAGGCTTCCCCTACTACTCTGCATGGACCCCCCCGGGGTAATCAATTTACAATTACAACCCTTGATCTAGACTGCCCTCTTACTCCCGTACCACTTTTCCAATACCCCTTTACATACGATAGTATTGGAATTGCCCGTGTCTACCAAACACTTCACTCCCCCAAACTCTAATTAAAGGCAAACCGCCATCTCCTCCCTTTATATTATTACTTACTAGTCTGCGGTTGTCTCTCTGCTGACTTCCTCCTCAGCTGCTGTCCTGCAATCCTCTCTCCTTCTCTGACTGTTGTCGCCCGCTCCTCGGTCTGCTTCTACTGCCTGGTCCGGTTGGCTCCTCTTCTGATTCAGACGTTCCTCCTACATCTGTGGTGTCAGATGCCGAGTCTTCTTTTTTGGTTGTTCTGCGTCTGCCTCGCCCTATCTTCTGGGCATTAACATCCATTGGTTCCCCTCGACTATCTCTTCGGTACAAATATGGGCATGTGCCCTTCCGTACCGCATTCGAAACATCTCGTGCGGGGGCATTGAGCAACGAGGTGCCCCGCTTTCCTACATCCATGGCTTTTTCTGTCCTCTCTTTTGCCTGTGGCTCGTGGTCTTGTTCGTCCCGGTCTTCCCTCAGCTCCTTCTATTCCTTTATATTCGAAGTCCCGTCTCCTGTTGCCGACAGGCGTCGGTCCTGAGCGCTTATATGCCACCCTGCTCCATCCCGGCTCCTCTATTTCCATGCGAGTTTCCTCCTCTCTCGCACTGGTGTCCACCATCTCTTGGGCATATTCAACAAATGTGCGTTCTTTTGGTAATCCTTCTTTCTTCCCAGTTTCTCTCGCCAACTGAACTTTTAGTATAGTGGAAAGGAATGGCATCCTTGCTTCTGCCTCTGCTGCACTTATTGTTTCCCTTAGGTTTTCTGTGATTCGGTTGAATCGTGCCAGAAGCGCAGCTGCATATTGGCCGCTGGATTGTCTCGGTCTTCTAGTCTCTCTAAACATTTGAAAGATGTCCTCTTCCGGGGTCCATCTTCCGCCTCCAAATGCCTTTTTTAATTTTTCTTTCACTACTGGCCAGGGTGTTTCCTCATCTGCTTGGTTTTCCATTAGCGAATTTTATCTATCAGGGTACTATTGCCTATAAAAGATTAAAAAGAAAATAGGCCTCCGCGCTCGCTCACGGGTTTCGGCACCAGTTATATACGGCCGGTTGAAAACTAAAAAAAAAAGGAAAAAAGGTTATAATAACAACACGCAAGAACGCTTACTATAAACTGATATATTCTTCTTAATAATCCTGCTTATATACAATTTGGTATGTTTACAATGTTACTTTAGGTATTAACACTGATATTGTCTCCATACAGACATTAACTTATATATATATATATATATATATATATATATATATATATATATATATATATATATATATATATATATATATATATGTAAGTTTGCTACCATGTGATAACAACACTGCTGCAACCTTAAATGTGTGTGGGACTTTTAATTAAAACATATGTGAGAGACAAAGTGTTAATAACTTTGGTTAGTTTATTGTTACATTGTTTAAAGTGTTTTATGTTATAATTACTAGTTAGAAAGAACGTGTAATTTAATTCATTTGTAATAAAAGAATAAAATCACGTTAAAACAATCTTTGTTTGTTTATTTCGTTTAACGTCACTTTATGCTGCTATGGCTAATCGGACGATGCTACGGTGGGAGTCCTAAATTTTGCCTATCGAGGTATAATTAGGATAGGGATCTTTAACGAGTACCTGACATCGCACAGGCTCGGGACCCCCATTTAACGTCCCTTCCGAAGGACGGCATAGCTAAGGATTTTTTACTCCCTTTAAAAAATCCTAAGGTCATCTGCCGGGGTTAAAACAATCTTACAAATTAAATTACAAGATTCCAACTAGTAAGAAATGGATATAATTTATGTTCAAGTTGTTAAGAAAGCTGAGGAAGAATTTGTGATCCAATGCATATCCATTGATAAAAATACTTGGTCTTTAGTGCCAGAAGAATTTAAAGAGGTAAATAACCACATTTCTCTATCAAATAAAACAACAATAAAAAATGCAATGAGGGCAATTAAGAACCAAAAAGGTTATAGAACAGTTGCGGTAAAAATCGATGAAGATATAAAAAAAGAATATTTCGATGAAGGTGATAATGTTTGCTTTCGAGAATTGCCATTAGAAGAATGTGACGCAATACCAATATCCAGAGTTGTTCAAGCTCAACAAATTGAGTTAGAAAATCGGATTAGACAATTAGAAAACCAATTATATTCAAATTTAAAACAAGAGGAAATCAAATTAAATCAAATCGAAAAAAAATTTATTCTAGAGAAATTTGAAAAAAAATCAATCAGATCCTAAAGAATGGTTAGCTAAATTTGAAGACGAGTGTAGCCGCTTCCAGGTGAATTCCGATAGTAGTAAAATTCAGGCTTTGCGCTTTTTTGCCATGGGCCCAGCAAAAGATTGGTTTGAAATAAATCTGAAGAAAATAGGTGTAAATGGTCATTGGAATACTTGGAAGGAGTCTTTCTTGAACGTTTTCGTTGATAAAGGCTGGTACATTGTTAGGAAAGCTTTTAACTACAAATATTTGGGTGGATCTCTAATCGATTTCGCGCTTATAAAGGAAAAGTTATGCCTAGAAGTAGAACCTAAGGGTACTGAATTATCACGTATCAACCTCATAGTTTTTGGGTTGCCGAAAAAAGCCCAAGAAGAACTGGATAGAGAAAAAATTAACAAGATGGAAGACTTATACGCGGAACTCCGAAAACTAGAGGACTCGTTTTCTAGAAAGAAAGAGGAAAATTCCTCAAATCCTAGATTGAAATATAGTCCTGACCCGGAAACTTTTAAGAGAGACAAATTTCACTCAAAGAACGAAGGTCAAAAGAAGGCATGTTCAATTTGTGCAGCTATTGGTTTTCCGTATCGATACCATCTCGTAGCGGAGTGCCGTAATCGAAATAAAGTCTCAGAAAAACTAAAATCAAACATGACTGAAGGGTCTTCTGGGATTGACGACATACAGATATTACAAACAGACTTAGGTGACAAACATTTAAACTGAAGAACCGGGCGAAATTAGATCCGTTGATAAAGCTAAACGTAATCATATGTGACAAAATTAAAACAAAAGCTATCTATGATAGTGGCTCCAACGTTACATTAATTTCTCAACGAATTGCTGATTTGTTAAAGTTGAAGTTAATAGAACAAAAGAATGTATTGAAAACTATCAGCGGATTAAATTTCACTTCAGCCCGGGCTACAATTTTACTTCGTATTGGACGTATTACTGATCACATTACAACTTACGTTGTCAAGAACGATCATTTTTCTTATGACATCTTATTGGGGATTAATGCCATAAAAAAATTTCAATTGATTCAAGACGAAAACTTAAAAATACTACAACGAACAGACAACAACAATGTGATAGATTTAGATGAAAACCGATCCAATAGTGATCGAGAAGATAATTTACATCGATCTAAATTAGATCAGATGATTAAAAATAAATTCAATGATAGTCAAGTTTTAATTGATAAAGATGATTCTAATGATTATATTGAATTAAATTTTAATGAAAACTTAAAAATAGAAGAATTCGATGCCAATTAAATCATATTGAAAACGAAGAGCCAAAACAGCAGATTGCAAATCTGATTGAAAAACAAACATAAGTTTGCAAAGGATAAATTTGATATAGGGAGAGTAAAATCAATAGAAGCAGAGATAAAATTATTATCTAACGAGTATGTTACTTGTCGACCGTATAAATGCTCAATTCCTGACGATGAAGAAATAAGAAATCAGATTAAGGCATTATTTCAAGCAAAGATTATTGAAGAATCAGATTCTCCATTCGCTTCCCCTGTAACCCTCGCGTTCAAAAAAGAGGAGAACAAGAAATCACGCTTGTGTATCGATTTTCTTAAATTAAATAAATTCGTAGTTCCAGAAGTTTTTCCATTTCCTACAATACAAGACGTAATCGACAAAGTTGTTAATTGTGAATACTTTACAGTTTTAGACATCAATTCGGCATTTTGGTGTATTACACTAAAAAAAGAAGACAGAGAAAAAACTTCTTTTATCACGACTTATGGAAAGTTCATGTTTAAAGTCCTTCCATTTGGTCTGAAAAATGCTCCGGCCACGTTCCAGAGAATCTTATCAAATATTATAAGAAGAAATGGTTTGGATGAATTTGCATCAATTATATTGATGATATTTTGATATTCTCTCAAACCTGGAAAGATCATCTTCAACATATCGAACAATTTTTGCAGATGACTGATGCTGAAAGATTCAAACTAAAATTAGTCAAGTGTTTGTTTGCAGCTAAATCTGTCAAATATTTAGGCCACACAATTTCAAAGAACAGAGTCTCACCAGCCCAAGGTAATTTAGTTTCAATTCAAAACCTACAAAGACCATCAGATAAGACTGGAGTACGAAGTGTTTTAGGTTCAATCAACTTTAACTGAGATATATAGAAAATAGTTCTCAAAAGCTGGAACCATTGCATCGATTATTAAGAAAAGATGTGAAGTTTGAATGGTCCGATGATTGCGAAAAAGCTTTTAATATGATAAAAGATTATTTATGTACGGCTCCAATATTGTCAATTTACGATTATAAGAAGCCCGTCTTCATTGAAACAGACGCCAGTTTTAAAGGTATAGGCGCTACCCTAAAACAGCCACAAGAAGATGGAATACTGCATCCTGTATCATATTATTCAAGAAAACTATCGGAAAGGGAAAAACGTTTAAATATCATTCATTTGGAATGCAAAGCGATCAAAGACGCAATCAAATTTTGGCAATATTATCTAATAGGACGCCACTTTACTGTATGTAGCGATCATAAGCCATTAGAAAACTTAAAGACTAAGGCCAGATCAGATGAAATACTGGGCGATCTAATTCTTTATTTATCACAATTTAATTTTAACATAATTTATAAAAAAGGCAAAGAAAATATTCCAGCCGACTTATTATCAAGCAATCCGGTTTTAGAATATTTCAATAATGAAGATGCAATCAGGATCGTGAACTTAATCGATCTACCTCAGATATTAAAAGACCAAGCTGAACACCTTTCGGAGTTGAAAATAGAAAAACAGACTGACTATAAGCAAGGAATGATCCTTAAAAGATTAAAGGGCAAACTTGGAATATTTGTATCTCCAAAATTAGGAATGAAATCATTAAACTGGTTCATGAGCATTATGGTCACATCGGTCCAGCACAAATGATCGCCACAATTCAGCCGCATTATTACTTCAAGGGTTTCTACAAATAAATTCATACTTTCTGTAAAAGTTGCCACATTTGTGTTAGAAATAAAGTCCGTCGCAGTAGAGCGATCGGCCTTCTCTCACAATTAGGTCCTGCCACTGAGCCGTTCCAAATAATGTCATTAGATACAGTTGGAGGGTTTTCAGGGAACTGATCACCAAAGAGATATATGCACATTTTGGTGGATCATTTTACCAGATTCGCATGGATCTCGACTAGTAAGGGTCAAAGCGCTCACGACTTTATAAATCTAATCCATCCAATAGCAAAAAATACAAATATTTCGATCCTATTAGCAGACCAATATACTTCTATAAATTCTACTTATTTTCAAAATTATTTGGATAAAAAAGGAATTCAGATTGTTTTTACCTGCATTGATCATCCTGAATCAAATGGGCTTAACGAAAGGTTAAATCAGACGCTGGTGAATCGTTTAAGGTGCAAAATAAACAGCGAGACAAATAAAGCCTGGCCGATTCTCGCAAAGGAATGTGTCAATGAGTATAATGATACAATTCATAGCTCAATACAATTTGCACCATCTTACTTACTCCTAGGGAAGAAACAAGCTATATCTCCTCTTATCGAAGACAATCCATCTTCCCTTGAAGAAGACCGAAAAATAGCTTTTCAAAATTCTTTAAGGAGCTTTCAAATAAACAAAAATAGAATAGACAAGAATAGAATACAGTACGATTTCAAGATTGGCGATTTAGTGTACATCGAAAACGGAAACAAATTAAATCGCAACAAACTGGACCCCGTACGAGTTGGACCTTTTTCAATCATCCGACAGATTTCACCAACATTTTATGAAGTAGCAAGCGGAAAAAAGAAGAAGACTTCAAATTTCTTTCATTCTAGCAAGCTGCTTCCCTTTTCTCCCTGTGAATCTTCTTCAGGGGTGGAGGTGTAAGTTTGCTACCATGTGATAACAACACTGCTGCAACCTTAAATGTGTGTGGGACTTTTAATTAAAACATATGTGAGAGACAAAGTGTTAATAACTTTGGTTAGTTTATTGTTACATTGTTTAAAGTGTTTTATGTTATAATTACTAGTTAGAAAGAACGTGTAATTTAATTCATTTGTAATAAAAGAATAAAATCACGTTAAAACAATCTTACATATATATATATATATATATATATATATATATATATATATATATATATATATATATATATAATATATATATATATATATATATATCATTTAAATAGTACAATGCAGTTATGCGATGATATGAGAAGTCTTAAAGTCTTTTCCTCTTACTAATAAATGAATCTTGTGATCATTTGTTAATAGTCCTTGAAATATTTTACAGTGTTAATAATACTAAAACAGATAATCTTGAACTTTTTTGAGAGAGAGAATCTGAAATCTTCATCTAAAATGTCTAGTGTATTTCCATTCAACTACTTTCTATTCTATTTTTTTTTTATTTGTTATATAAAACATTTATTGAAAGAAAGTATTACAATCTGCTTCAATGTGGGCAATAATTAATATGGATGGCTTAATGGATCCATTCACACAATAATCTATTATAATTAAATCAATGCATTTTAGGATATTATTCTCATATATATTATGTCATAGTCCTTACTATTTCATTTTAAATAATGAATTGCTTTGAAGTAATCAATTATTTAATAAATTTAAACAAATTATTTTTTTTTATCATTACACTTTAATTTATTTATTATATTTTAAAACATTATTATGACAACAACATCTCACTTGTTCTAAAGAGTGTGTCTAGTTGTCTAGCCAGTGAAGTCGTATTGACAGTACTCAAATCAGTTCAGAAAAAAACTATTTAATTAAAATATTTTAGCTTTAATAATTTATAAAGCTCGTGGTATATAGTTGTCTAGTGCAACGTTTTTTCATCCTCGAAATATGTACCTAATGTTTTTTCCCTCTCGAAATAGCAAACTTTTAACACTCTCTAGCTCTTTTAGTGATGCTTGGATGGAAACTTTGACGTTTGTTTCCTCATCCGAAATTTAATGGAAAAATGTTTTTATATATAACATTAGTCGCTAGGATCTACCGTTTAGGAGCGATATTTTTTTTAATGAAAAGAGTCACGTTTTGCCTTCATGTTTTTGAAACATTTTTTAACCTCAAAAATGTAACGCTCTAGCTATGTTAGTGTTGCTCAGATCAAAACTTTGACGAAGTCTTGTTTCCTATATATAATAAGTTTCCTTAAAAAAATTAATGGAAAATATTTTTTTTGTATACATTTTTTTTCTAAGACCTACTGTTAAGGAACTACAGATATTCGTTTCAGTAAAAAAGTCACGTTTTGCCAAAACTTTTTAAGTGTTGGAACTTTTTTTGACACGCTCTAGATCTGTTGGTGTTGCTCAGATCGAAAATTTGACACTAGTATCTTGATTAGAAATTTAATAGGGAATTTTTTTTTTGTTTATAACATTTGTAGAAAAAATTCACATTTCGCGTTAATTTTTGTAAATTTTGTTTTGAGACGTCCTAACTCTGTTAGTGATGCTCGAATCGAAATATTGTCGAGTTTTGTTATCAAAAGCAGTAGAGTATAAAGAGGCATATCTGCGATCTATTGTTTTTCTCTGTCAGGTAAATATTGGTTTTTATTGTTATTATTTTTTTTTTTAATTTTTAATCATCTTATCTATTTATCATGTGATCAACTTTTAGAGAATAAGCAATTCTAAGTGAAAAATGGTAATTTTATACTAACATTTTAAGCTTATTAAAAAAATTAATTGAAACGTGGTTTTTACTTGCTCCTTAGTAATACAAAAAAAATAATAAAAAAGTTCACTTGGAAAGAGAAAGCCTAAAGCCGGTGGGTCCCAAGCTGAAGGGGGCCCAATTTCGCCAAAAAATATCATTTTTTAAACACAAGATAAACAAAAAAAAAATTAATATCTTGGTTTTATAACAAAACTCTATATTCGAGATCCTTCTAACTACACTATGATGTAGCATCCCCCGTTTTGGCTAACAAACATCATATCAAATATCATATCACAAATATCATATCAAATAAATGTGATATGATATACACAGAATAAATTTAAAACCAAGAACCAGATTGATTACAAATCTAATATTAGGTTATTGGAACACTAATGGTTTTCGAAACGTTTATTGTGAGATGCAATGTTGTTTTATTATTACCTTAGTTCATTTTTCATTAATTGTGAAGAGTGTAATAACCCTTTTTGCAAAGCACTTCAATTCATTTTCATATATCTCTGTTATACAAGGAGAGCTGTTTAAATCTATATATATATATATATATATATATATATATATATATATATATATATATATATATATATATATATGTATATATATAAATATATTTTTAATCGTTTTATTATTAACCGCACCAGAAAAAAAAAATGATAATGTATAAACTATAAAATTTAATAAAAGATAAAATAAAAATTAAATTAAATTATTAATAAATATAATATAATATTGATATAAGTTTATGAAATATGTGAAAACATAATGTTATAAAATAAGAAAACGATTTAAAAAATAATAATATTAGTTAACATGAGAAAAAAACAATTTGTATGGACATAAAAAAAAAATAAACAAAGATGTAAGTAAATTATACAATTTATTTATTTAAATCACCAGAAAAAAAAATTATACAATGGTAAAGTAAATACGTAAGTTCATAAAATTATAAAACATTATTGTATGTAAAGAGAAGTTAAAAAAAAAAAAATGTAGAATAAGATAGAAGAAATTGATAAAATGAGGCGGTAATCAGATAAAAGAATTTCAAAAATAAAAGTTTAAGAAAATTTAATAAAAAAAAAAAAAGAAGGTGGGGGAAATAAAATGTGATAAAGCAAATTGTACATAAAAAGTTATTTATAAGTAAAAAGAAATAAAATAAAAGTGGCAAAAAATTTAATTTTGGAAACATTAATAGAAATTAAGCAATAGATATGTACTTAAATAATATATAGAATTATAAGTAGAAAAATAATGATGTTCTTGTTTTAAATGAATATTGCGATAAATAACAACTGAATAGATTTCTGGTGATGTATCACAGGACATGTTATCAACAGAATTCACATTTACATTATTTTAAATGCTTTTATTTTATAATACAAGCACTTCAAAAGTTTTAAGTTTCATTTATTAATTATGTAATCTTAAATATAACTAAAACCTTTCAATAAAAATGTATATCGAAAGTAACAGAAATGTATTTTGTTGTTTTAGTAGTCCATAGTGACTCAAAAAACAAAAAGAAACGAAAATCTATCCCTGTTCCGACTTAAATATTTTACCTTTTTGTCAAAATGAGACAAAAAAAACTCTTATTTAAAGTCGTCAGAATTAATGAAATCTTCATCAAATTCAGAATGGTATCGTCGAAGGAAAACTTCCAAATTCGTATCACTCCACTAACACACACAAATCACTATATCACGTAACTGATCACTAATGAACGTTCACTATGAAACTGATTTCGAAATGCTAGAGTTTAAGAAGTGATATTAAGTATTTATAACACATAAAGACAGTTGTGTAGACAAAGTGTGTTGTCTGATTATGCCGTTTCGCTCTTGTTAAACACTCTCCAGATCCTTAAATTCAATACGGTGTTACGATCGCAGACGCAGGTAAACGTAGATAATTTTTATTTTAATTCAGATTTTAATTTGCTTAATATGAGAAATTATCTTCCCTATCACTGAGAAAAGTGGAGCTTTTTCTGTAGGAACGCGACGGAATATAATTTTTTTGAACAATTGGTCTTATTTGTGGCATATTTGTACATCATAGATATATAATCAAAAATTATTATTATTTCACTGTTTTTCCAGTCCTATAACAAATTGAAAGTTAGGTGTCATTAAGAAGAAACTTCTACTTTCCTAACTTAAATTCTCAGGCCGAAAGGGCCATTAAATAATAAATAGGCCTAAACATAAGACCGGCTGAAGTTTGTGCTATATCTAGATGCAGTGGCTAATATAACAGAAATATGGGCAAGATGATTAAATTTAAAATTTTTTAAAAAAATCTAATTGTTTGTCCGGTCTTGCCCCACTGTGCCCCCCTGTTCCGTGCCATTCGAAAGTTTGTTGCTAACTGCCCTTCTTCAGTGGCACTGAATCCAATAGTAACTGATCATAAATTGCGAATAGGTATATGATTATGTATAATTTCTTTGCTTGTTCTTTCATGCTCTAATTAAAATATTATTTTTAATTAGTTAGTTAAAAAGTAACTTTAGTTTGAGTTTTTACATATGTACTTTTACATATGTACTTAACTTTGAGGTTTTACCTATATAGGTTTAATATTTCATTTTTGTAAAAATTAACTTTAACAAGAGGATTGTTTTAAATTCTATACCAAGCTATGTTGGATTTCTCTCTTATTATTTTTTATTTTATTTTTTATCAACAAGGAGAAGAAACGATGTATAATAATAACATACTTGTTTATATAAATATTTAGTTACATTACTAGTTTAACAATACTGATTCTTTCCTCAAGAATCTGTGAAATATAAAATCGACATATATTGAATTTAAATCATTTTCGAAACAGTTGAAGAGGATTTTTTTACATTACCAAGATTATTTAAATACTAATATTTGCCATTATGCAAATTTGATAGGCTTACTTTCCATTTGAGTTTCTTAATCGTAGTAATACAAACATCAGTGTTGATTGTATTCATCGGTGCGAAAGAAATAGAATTACAAATGGAAAGCAGTAGGGTAGCTAGGAAGGGGGAAGTGCTGTATAGCTTCACTAACGGGATTCTCAGTTACTCTAAGGCTTCAGCTCCATTAAAATAGATAACATTCTAATAGAACTGAGCGGTTTTTAACAGGGATAGCGTATCCTTCTAAGAAGCAATGTATTCATATTAAAATATTTTAGTTTTTAATATGTATATTTAACTATCCCTCAATTATATCGTAAGCAGCAGCATTATGTCTAACTGTAATTAATCTACTGCACTTATATCTATCTACTGCTTTTGATAAGGAAACTGTGGTCATAGCAATCCAAACAACAACAACAAAGCTAGAGCTTGTCGAAATATTTAATGTTTGAGTGTGAAAAAAAAAAAAGGTTATAGAGATATGTTGATATTTTGAACACTCAATGTTCTCGTAAATTGGGAAGGAGCTTTCCGAAAATTACCAATATATTAATACAGCAGTCTACATATGTTGTCCAGTACCCTCTTGCATCGATACTGCTCGTTAGAAGATCAAACCCTTTCAGGTGCATTTCGTGAAAATTATTTGAATACATGGATTGCAGGATACAAGCGAATAAACTGAAAAAAGGGCAAAATATTAACTTTGTGTTTTACGTTGTGAGCCCAATAAACATAAAATTAGTACTCAGCACCCCAAAAATACGATTAAACTACAAATTTTCATGGCAAGCGCTATAAAAAATTACGGCATCATAATTTAGTTTTTATCGAAGATGAAAGGAAAATGCATATTTTTTTATAAATAAGCGGTAAAACGAAATAGAATAGAAAAATAATTTTATTCTAGGACAAAGTCCCTTAAGAATACCAGATAAGTATAGATATAAACAAAATTAAATCTGGCCAGAAACATAAACAATAACAAAAAAGAGAGATAAACAAAATAAAGAAAAACATATATACCATATGTATACAATAATGATACTATGTACATAGATGATAGTTAAATATGCAGAAAAAAAATAAGATATCCTACAAATCAGAGAAAATGTTAAAAATAAAATCTTTTGGTACAATGATTTGTATGTACAATAGAAAATGTTATATTAATAAAAAGTGAAATTTATATTAAATGAAATCTTAATTATCCAATAAATGAATCTTAATCTGATTCCAGCAATGCAAGAACAATTCTTTGACTGAGTAGCTAGATAGCTAGCAATCGTCTGCTTGGATATGAAGGAGTTATACAAATAAGTACGAAAGTTTTAGGTCTTTGTTGTGAATACGATCTCAGTCCAGGCAGCAAACTTGAAAATTCTAATTTAGTGTCCCAGGCATAGAATAAAGGATCGCAGCTGAATATCAATAGTTAAAATTATAATTAGAGCACCTTCTGTATAGAAATTAAATTGTTGTACCATACGTTTTGTGAAGTCCATAAGCTTCCTGTCTTAGTGATTATACATTATAAAACAATTCATTAATATTTACAGGGTTGGTTTTTCCTGAAGGTCCATAATTCAGGTACCATTTCTCAACTAAGGTGGTCTTTGCCTCTTTAAATTTAAGGACGTCATTAAAGTCTTTTGAACTACCAACGGTACCCTCTATTTACCATCTCATTTCGGTCTGTAAAAAACATTATAAATTTCTTTGAAGTAGGATAAGTTTTAATTAAATAATATTTTTGTTTAACACATATTGTTATTACCTAAATAAAGTTTGTTTTCTTTATTTGTCATCATTATTATTATTTTTTTTTTTTTTGTAGCTTCCTCCTGTTTCAAAGAGCCCTTGGATTAGGACTATGGACATTTTAAATCGAGATATTTGAGAGATGTGTATATCATAAATAGAGAAAAACAGACCTATGTTATTATCATATTTAAATATAACATTTTTCTGTGGCTATAGCATTAAAACGACCCATCATGCATAATGATTACGTTTACCGAACCTACTATCAATAGAATCACCATAGGTATAATCTATTGACTATTTTAACCAATTTTCAGGGTCGTTATTATTTCCTTCAACTACTTCGTGCATTCATACGGGGATTTGTTGTATAATTATGTAATATGTTATGTAATTATGTTCAAGGAAGTTATTTTCTAATAGGATTTCTCTTTACTTTAAATAATTCTCATTATTTTATAAAATAATATTATTTTTCTTCAAACACATACTTTTAACTTTAAAATAATCCATTATTATCTTTATAAAATTCTCTAATTTAATTTATATGCAGATGGTTGAAGAAAGTTTAAAACCTTTCCAGTTTTAACATCGTATATAATGTGTCATATAATAAATTAATTCGAATAACATTTTTTCTAACTGATCAGCCAATTATTAATAAATACAATCAAGGAAAAAGGTTTCCTAGTGTTTAAAACTGATGATAAATGTTTAATATTCAAAACTAGTTTTCTAATAATAAATTTATATAATATAAACGCATTATGTTCAAAAATGTACGTCTTTATCTAATTATTTAATTACGAAAATCGCACGAACAACACGTAATTACTAAATGAATAATCGATTATTCAAATTTTGAAAATAATTCTCGATGAAGAGAATGAGAAAAAAGCATTGAATTATCTATCCCATGTTGGCTACTAGAATAGAACAGAGATTGGAGGATTAATTTTTAACAATGTTCCTGTACAACACAAATGGAACTAAGTTCAATCCTTTAGTGCCAAACTAAAGATAATTAAAAACATAATAACCTTCTATATTTCAATAAAATTGAATTAATAAGTATAAATTTGAATGGAAAAATTAATAAATAAAATGTTTTCACAACTTGCATGTATAACATCTCTCTAACATGTATAACAAATGAAAGTATAAAATAAGTTAACCTAATAATTGAAAGATCAAGTGGATAAAAGTGATAGACAACATATTTCGCGTTTTGAGAAAACTTAAGTCAAAGTTTGGCATTGGCAGATTTTTTGAAGAGAAACCAGTTTTATATAAAATATTCAGGTTTCGTAGTTTTGATTCTTCTCTTGACTTTATTAGAATAAGTTAGAAATATTAAAAATAAATGACTTAATATTATCTATTGAAGTACCTAAAACAGTTTTTTTTTTCCAAAAATGTTCCTTATCACCTTCATTCACATGACTCTTCAATTGAAAAAAAATAAATAAAAAAAACTAAAAAAAAAAAATTATGTTAAATACAATCATACTATATGTATATAGAATACTTACAAACTTGAAGGGAAATAAATAATATAGTAAACTCGATTGTTTCAGATTCATGGGAAAATAAAAAAAATAAATTAGTAAATAAAAAATACATATTAAAACATAAAAATTAATTTATCTGAAACAAAATATATAAACTACAACAAATCTCTACTTATTTACAACACTTACTCCCACCCTGGGGCAAGGGGTTCCATTCCTCCCCTCCCTACATGTGATAAATAAAGAAGGGTTCTAAGGTAACATGGCAATTTTTCAGGAAAATTTATTTCAATAACCATTCTTACTAAGAAAATGCCTGTTGACATTTTTCTAGTTACCTGAAAATATGACTTCAAAGGGCTATTTTCTCTTGAAAAAAAATGTCTATAGGCCCTAAATCTATCCCCATGACCCTTCCAACCCATCCCTAAACTACCTTTTCATACTTTCTGGACGAAGGTACATTTACCTCCGCTATTAGCAGGATAAAAGGAATCTACCTGGAATATAATATATGGAAGACTTTACGGTATATCAACAGCTTAACTGGGTCAAAAAAAAAAAAAAAAAATAGCGAAGTACTGATGTTTAAAACTGATAATAAATGTTAGGATGCTTCTAATAAATAAAAATCCAGTATAATTAACAAATAATTTATATAGTCTAATCTTATTTACTTTTACATTTCCCGCGCCCAATTGTGGCTTCCAGCTTAAGTGAACGTTGAACCAGAACTGATACTCCGTTCTGTCTCTTTCAAGGTCCTTTATTTGACAGAGGTACTACCTTCTTTTGCACAACATTGAAAGCATTCCAAGTACGATATCTTTAAGGAGTTCGAACAACTTGAACCTCATGTGTCGAATAAAGTTTCTTTTTCTTTTGCCTACAATCCTCATTCGGATTTCTGATTTTTCTGTTTATATCGAACTTTCAGCATTGTGTACTAGTGCTATGGGTAAGTTTTCACGCCTTGAAGGTTTAAAGTTTCTCGCTTCACTGAACAACAAATCAGTAGACTTTATTAATTTGCCTCATTGTTTCTGAATAACTTTTTCCAGAAACACACCCATTGTAAACAAAATCTCTGACTACTTCCATATCTCTCTCTACAACAAAGCTAGGAAATATTAAATTAACATCTTGATCTCGGTATTGATAAACATATCAGCCATGGATATTTTAGAAACATTCTAAGGAATGTTTGCATGTAAGTTATTCACATATTTCAATTACTTTATTGTTTACGTAGTTAAATAATATAATTACGATTTCTAAGAATTTATACAGCTATATCATTGAGATCAGTATCCCCTGGATACATTTTTTTTATTATTCTAAACCCTATTATTATCGTAAATATTTCATTTAGGAAGCAGTAGGGTCAGAAAGATTAATATATATATATATATATATATATATATATATATATATATATATATATATATAGATATATATATTTATGGACTATAAGGTCTAGTCAAGAATACATATATGGTTTTCTGGTTTTAAGGGGACAAAAAGTTTATTTTTAGGTACGGGACACACCTGATTCTTGATATGTATCAATATGTACAAAATGTTATATGTACAAAACTACCCTACGTTCACTCCAGACATTCCAGAGCACCGTCCTTCCGTGAATGGTTCATTATACTAGCCTAGGGAGGACCAAAAATACCCACGTACAGAAATAATTGAGGAAGGCTGAAGAATAGCGCCAACTCTTTTTTCAGGGAAATGGTTTGAACCCATAGAGGACGTACTTGCCGAGGAAAGGGGTTCAGGCTTCTAACACTCACTAATCAAGCAGAAGGCCTTCGGTAAAACAAAGGGGACCAGATCTACAGCCGAAGACACCGTTGTTCAAATACCCAGGAGAGCTAATACATGATCCTAAACTTAGTCACAGGATCCTTATCCTTCCTCTTGTAAATAAATAAATATTGAGATGATAAGATTAAAAAAAAAAAATTACAATCAAATCTCTGAGACAATTCCCTCTAAACGAACAGCCAATAAAAACATCACACCACCTCATATCTAGGCGTTCAGCTCAAATCACACTTGTCATTTATTGCACATATCAATCACAGAAAACACCTAGTCAAAAGCACCGCACATCAACTCTAGCGCCTATTATAGTTACCTATTCGGTCACTCGAACTCAAACTATTACTATACAAAGTTATTCTCAGACATTCATCATTGCACGGTGCACCACTTCTACATTACCTCTATTCAATTACAATCAAAATACTACAAACATACTTGAACAGTATATTCATGAAGATCTGTAGGAGTGCATCACTTGAACGATTCATACCACTACGACACATTAAGTTTTTCAATAACCTTCCAGCATTCCTCAACCAATTATTCCGCAGCCTGACCCCATCATCCCTACCTGCCAGATAACAGGGCAGAGCATGGAACGCCATCCATACCATGCGTATATATGTACATAGACTACTCACTTTTATCTATATTTTTCTCTCCCTTCTTCTTCTTTTATCAATAACTTTCTCTTCTTTGGTTTTCTAACAACCCTATTATTTTATTGTTTACATTAATTTTACTTATTTTGTTTTCCAATTACAACAAGTGGAGGCTCCTTTGCTCCAAATTAAATCAACCCGAGCTAATCAGGCGAATAAAAACCACAGCACCTTATCCCAATACTCCTTCTAATACCTCAGGTTGAAAAAGATGAAAACTTTAACGTCCTTGTTACGTTCTCCCGTGTATAAAGGATTACTAATTTCTTGTTTCGTTTATTTTAGCTTTTTCCTGAGGGATCAGAAAAAATATTATATATTATAGTTATTCTAAAATATTTGTTTAAGTTTAACTTAACAGTCGACTGCATTTAGGTATTACATAGTGACTAGTTTGAACTACTCAACTCGATTTACTACTGTCTAAGTTTCGTTCTACTAACTGATAAGGGTGCCTTAACATTTCAATGGCTTCCACATTCGGTATAAACAACCAGTATATTTCCTCTCAGTTTCTTTCTGTTTCAACAAATATAATCAATCATAAAAGTCGTATCAGCTGTATTATAACGGTATTTCTATTTTATTAATTATGATGCGATAAAAAGCATTACGTGGCACCATTGTATAATTATTTAAAATAACATGTTATGTACTTCACAAATGTACACTTGCTCAATCGACATCGCTCATCTTAATATTTAATTTAGATAATAAAGGTTGTGATACATTTATAAAAATATAATTATAATACCTTACTCGTGGAATGAGGCAACTGGACTCTTTCCAAGTATATCTAGTCCTTAGGAGGAATTCAACATAAAATATTTTTGTTGTAGATCAGAGTAGAATAAAAATAGTGATGAGGAAAGTATCCTAGGACGGAAATAGTAAATCTAATGTAATAAAACCTATCTGAAGTATGTTTGGAGAGGATACTTCGAGTCAGAGGCAAGTAATAAAGGCAAAATGGATATTAAATAAGCTACCATTGGAAACCTGAGATGTTTTTGTATTCCTTCCAGACTGAAAATGTTTGATGTATCGTTTCATAATAAAAAAGGGATTCTTGATATCACAATAATGTAAAGAAAAAAAAGTGAAATCCAAGATTTTAATATTTTATTGATGACATTAAATTTCAAAAGCAAAATATATACTTTTAATAACCGCTCTTCGCCTAGACAACCTATCATTAGACCATAGCCCATTAATATTAAACCTATCCATATCACCAGTTCCTAAATCACCCTTTTCCTCATTTATCAGGGGCCAGTCAACTGGAATCTCTTCCAAAAAATCCTGACCGATCAAATAGACCTCAGAGTTTCCTTGAAAACTCGTGAAAACCTGGATGATGCTGTTCACTCCTTCACTACCTCAATCCAGCAAGCCGCTTGGGCAGCATCTTCACCGAATAATACCCCAAAAAACCCTAAAACAAACCCATTACCACCACAAAACCATTTAAACCTCATCCATGCCAAGCGCTATTATAGAGCAACATAGCAACGCACATACATCCATCTGATCGTTGCACGTATAACTACTATACGAAACTAGTCAAGAGCGAATTGGTTTCCTTTAGGTCCCGGTTATTCAATACACACCTCTCGTCCCTTTCCGCTCATGATAATTCCCTCTGGAACATAACAAAAAAGATCCTTAAATCCAAGCCCATCTCCCATCCCCTCCGATGAGGTGATGGCTCATGGGCCGCATCTGACATGGAAAAAGCAGAGGAACAAGCCAATCACCTTTCCCAAACATTTACTCCAAATCCTGGACTTTATCCTAATCAATCCAGTACAGTTGAAGATTTCCTATCTTCTCCGATTCCACTTTCCTTACCTCCTAGAGCTGTTACCCCCTCTGAGGTCAAATTCCTACTTCGAACACTAAACAAAAGAAAATCCTCTGGCTATGACCTCCTTACACCTCAAATCCTCCGCCAACTTCCACATAAAGCAATAATGTTCCTTACCTATATTTACAACTGCATCCTACGCACAACCCACTTTCCTGTTTTGTGGAAACACTCCGTCATAATAACTTTCCTAAAACTAGGCAAACCTCCTAACAGCACTTCATCATATAGACCAATTAGCCTACTTCCTATTCTATCTAAAATATTCGAAAAAATCCTCCTTAAACGTATCCTATCCAAACTTGACACCCATAGTTTCCCCTCCCACAAATTTGGATTCCATCCAATGCATTCTACAGTCCAACAAGGACTCCGTTGACCACGTATCTTCTGCTCTGGAAAGGAAGCAATATTGCTCGGGTGCTTTTCTGGGCATTGCTCAGGCTTTTGACCGAGTTTGGCACACCGGATTGCTTTTTAAACTTAAGAGCATACTACCACAAACCCTCTACCTCGTCCTTCATTCCTAACTTACAAATCGCTCCATCCGAGTTCGATACGAATCTGATTTTTCCGACTGCTATCCTATCCGAGCCGGAGTTCCTCATGGCAGCGTTTTGGGTCCTGTCCTCTACATCCTCTTCACTGCTGACATTCCTACCTCTCCCGACGCGTTCCTTGCAACTTTCTCTGATGATACAGCTATACTTTCATCACATCCTGATCCTAAAACAGCCTCTTCCAACCTACAAAATCACCTCTCAATGATAGAACTATGGTGCAACAGATGGAGAATAAAAGTTAATGAATCGAAATGCAGCCACATGACTTTTACTCTACGCCGTAGTTCCTGCCCAACTGTCCTATTCAATAAGATCCCATTACCCAGATCTGATACAGTGCGATATCTTGGTTTCATCTTAGACAAAAGACTCACTTGGAACCCACATACTAGACTTAAAAGACAAGAACTTAACAGAAGATTCAGCTAACTATACCCCATACTATGCAAAACTTCAAAACTTTCAATAGACAACAAGCTTCTGATTTACAAGACTATCCTAAAGCCTATCTGGACCTACGGACTAGAAATTTGGGGGGCAGCAAAACACTCGAACATCAAACGTATCCAATCCTTCCAATCCAAATTCATAAGAACCATAACCAATGCCCCATATTATGTCTCCAACAAAACCTTACATAACGATCTTAATATACCTTATGTCCTAGAATCCATACCTGTCAAATTTTCAAAATATCATCAAAAACTTTTTCATCATCCTAATCCACTAGCACAATCCCTATCCAGCTCCACTCACCCCTATAATCCTCCTCGCAGGTTAAAAAGGCAGTGGCCTCGTGACCTATTATAAATTTCGTCATGGAATCCTGGCAATGGCCAGCTTCTCCGCTCATGCTTTGAGTGACTGTAGTTTAGCGCTCTCACACAGCCTCCACTGGTGTTATATTATACTAGTGACGCAGCTTAGAGAGAAGCGCTGTGATCTCTTGGGGCATGGCTTGTCCCTCCAAAAGTGGAGGGACATGTCTGGTTGGGGGATCCTTCAGATTTGAATATAGTGTAAATAAAGTATGAATGTATTTTAAGATTTAATTTAATTTAAATTTTTTATTTATTTATTTATTTTTTTGTATGTCTTGTTACTTATTTTATAGATTATTTATTTTTTATTTTCTTAGCTTTATGTATTGTATAGTTTGAGATACTTTGTTTATTTTCTTATTATTATTTTATTTTATTTTTTTTATCTATTCTTTGCATTCATTTTTTATTGTAAATAGTGTGTGAATGGGTCCATTTAGTCATCCATATTACCTATTGCCCACATTGAGGAAGATTGTAATACTTTCTCAATAATAAAAAAAAAAAAATAATAAAAAAATAACCGCTCTGAGATCCGATAAACTACATATAAATTATATGTAGGACTAAATTTGCATGGCAGTTATTATTATTAGACCTGTTTGGACATGGACCTCTGGGGCTCCACTAAACCTATTATCTCGTATCAAAGTCTTGCAACCCAAAATCTTTCGGAAAATGCTATAAACTCCTTTATTTTTTACAAATGAAATTATCCATAAATCCCTTAATGTTTAATATGTTGCTGCTCTAGCCCAAATCATAGAGAATTATATCCAAGATTTTCGAATTCTACCAACAGTTGGGGATGATAGTAATGTTATTGAACTTTTAAAGTAAAATGCACAGCTTTTTCAAAAAAATAATAACATATTTTTAGAAATAACAATACTCTAAAAGTCGATAAGTTACAAAAGACTCATTTAGATGACAAAAATTAGATTTGTTTGAACATACTGAGTTGAGCCTTAAAACAACCCAACTAGTTCATATCCATTTTGTAATCCAAAATCCTTATAATAACCCTCAATGCTCCATACTTTGTCTCAAATGAACTTATTCCTAATTATCTTAAAGTACCACAAGTTTCTGATATAGCCCAAACTAGATATGTATCCTTTCATAATAAACTCTATACCCATTCATATCCACTAGCATCTCAACTTTCTTTCTATTCTATTCCAGATAATCCCCTGAATATTTTAAAAATAAGTTGGCCACATGACCTTCCAATACATATATTGGTTTTATTGAAGTTTTTATAGAGGGTTGCTGCTAAACAAGCAACTGACATGATAATATAAACGTTAAATTAACATTTTTCTAGATGTATTATTTTGAATACAGTTGTAAATTTTTATGAATAGTTACAAAAAAATAAAATAAAGACTTATAAAAAAATATATAGTTAATATTTTTTTTTTTGAGGATCTAAATAACACCAGATACATAGTTACTTCAATAGAGGGTTATATGTATTTCTACATTTCAGAATATTCTTTTTACAATTGTATTTTTCTAATAAATTTAATGGTATTTAAACTGAGATTTAAGCAATATTAATAAATCTAGATGAAATGCTTTGTTTATTTCCCCTATCATTAGAAACACCGTGAAGAGGATCGGGTCATCAGATACGGCGTTGAGTGGTTTTGTATAGCTCTTGGCTAGATTAGGCTTTAAGTGGTGTGTGTGAGGCAGTTGGCTATAAAAACGTTCTCTGGAACGGAGTACTTCCATCTGCCATCATTGGCATTGGAGACACGTGTTGCAGTGTTGTGGAAAAAAAAATGTTAAAAGCTGTTACGTGCAATGAAGAGCACTTACAAGAGCGCGTTGGAAGTTCACATTACCTGAAACAGATATCCTTAAACATTGATATAGACCTCTCCTTTATTTCTCCATTATTACATGCATCATTATTTTTCACATGATCATAATTTAGTTTGATCAATTTTAATTCATTCCTACAACGTATTCGCGTTCTATAATTTTTAATTTTATATTAAATTTAAATCGATATATAACCAGTCCATTAAACTCAGGAGTGGGCTCGAATCCGGTCGTGGCAAATTAAAAGATATTTTAACCAGAACATATTTTATACTGGAACATATAACTCATTAAGATGACAAAAAAAAAAAAATTACTAAATAAAAGCAAGCAGTGTTATGAAAAAAAATACATTACAATTAAAAATTTATAAAATTCTCAAATTTTATAAAGTTTATAGTAAAACGGAAATTCCAATTTCCAAATCACACATACCTAAATAAACTTTCCTCTACTTATCTTAAGTAGCTTTTTATCTACCATCTGTGCAGGCGTGGACACAGTTTGACAAGTGTTCCAAAGTTGAGTGACCTTGTAACATTTGAATACATTGAGAGAATCTTTGTTCCGGGTCAATATGACCCCACGTTGTATGATATGTCCTACTATTTGTAATTCAAAATCCTTAGCTTCAGGGGCAAGTACCCATTCAAAATGTATGTACCGGCTAAACCAGATAGGTACGGGATGAAAATTGTGTCATTGTGTGACGTAAGAATATTCTTTGGTTATATGCCATACGTAGGAAAAGGAACGCTCGGGAAGGTTTGCTTTTGCCTACCTAATATCCTCTAAAACTTACTGATCCTCTATGCGGAACAAATCGTGATGTCACGTTTTACAATTGGTCTCAAAAATCAAATAATTGAAGACTGATAAATATCTTACCAAGACTAAATGTTATCCTTTGTTTATAGTTGTAACTAAGTAATTATCTTATGATTGATTTTACTTCTGTTTCTATTGCCGGAGTTAAATACCATCAGTATTGTAGTTCATACTGTATTTAATTTCCTTTTAGAGAAGAAAAGTAATTTTATTTTTATTCATAAGACTGATTTTAGGATAATATATAATTAACTTTTTTATGTTTATTTTAAGAAAGATTTTTTTTTTTATAACATATAAAATTATAATAATTTTTTTTTTTTTTTTGAAACGATAGATCATTAATTGTTTCCCAAAATGTTTAAACTGATCAATACAACTAAAAAGAGAGTTGGGTCAAAAAGACCCTACGTTATATTGCATGTCCTTGCATTTCACGTTGTAGACCGAAGGTAAAGTACCTTTTTGAGATCTTTGGCTTTCAATATCTGACTAACTAGCAGTAGTTTCCCTCAAATATCCCATTCTTATGAGACAACAAGATATGGGAGAAATTGTACCACACATTTATATAATTAATGTTTTTAATAACTCTTCATTCGTTTCATATGCCCAGGTTTTAGAATGTGTGGGGCGTCAACATCTTAAGAAAAATGAAATTGATAAAAACAAAATAATTGGGTGGAGATTTTTTTTCCTGTCAGTAAAAATTTGCATATAAATTCAGACTTTAATAATAATATTACATAATGCTAATAAAATTGAATAATGATTTATGTATGGAAGACTGATGAAGAAATAATGATTCAAAAGGAGGAGTTAACAATCGATATAGAGAGATAGGTCCCAAAACAAACCGCCCATCTATCAATGGACAGGCAGCGGGAGCTCAAGTCAGTCAGGTAAATTTATACCTTGCCACCGCAAGGGTTGCATAAGCAGCTAGTTTTGTGATCAATTGTCCCTTTTGATTAATGGCAACGATAACAACAATGAAATGCCCAGATAAATGGGGGGGGGGATGCTTTGATGGAGCATTTCTCACCAACAAATAGTTTAATGACTTGGGTATAAGTAAACTCTAAAGCAGACGATCGTTGAGAAACTAACCATATAACCAAAAATTTGAATTTAAAATTATACATCGAGTGATCATATGGTGATAAAAGTCGTTAAAGGTTATATTTTCATAAAATTACTTTTTTTACTGGTTGTAACTTTGTAAATGATCTTTTATTAGTCAAAAATGGATAGTAGAAGATACTAGTGACCTTCTAAATAAGTTTTTTTTTCCCCCTTTTTTATTGTGTGATAGGACACTTAAAAAAATGACCGAAGCAGCGTCATCATCAACAACTTTTCTAATATAGGCTACGAATAGTATAGCAGAAAACAATTCTCAAAATGAACAAGGTGTCTGGGAAATCGTTACAGGTCGTAAGCGTCTCTCAGAAATAGAAAGAGATACAAGAAAGCAAAAGAAGCCAAATAACCTCCCATCTGTTTGTTTGTTTATTTCGTTTAACGTCACTTTATGCTGCTATGGCTAATAGGACGATGCTACGGTGGGAGTCCTAAATTTTGCCTATCCAGGTATAATTAGGATAGGGATCTTTAACGAGTACCTGACATCGCACAGGCTCGGGACCCCCATTTTACGTCCCTTCCGAAGGACGGCATAGCTAAGGATTTTTTACTCCCTTTAAAAAATCCTAAGGTCATCTGCCGGGCTGCGAACCCGCGATCTTGGGTTTAGTAGGTTACTATGCTAACCACTACACCACAGGTGACCCCAAAACCTCCTATCTATCACCCATGTTCACAATAAATTCAGTATTTTAAGTTTGTTTATTTGTTTATTTCGTTTTACGTCACTTTATGCTGCTATAGCTAATCGGACGATGCTACGGTGGGAGTCCTAAATTTTGCCTATCCAGGTATAATTAGGATAGGGATCTTTAACGAGTACATGTCATCGCACAGGCTCGGGACCCCCATTTTACGTCCCTTCCGAAGGACGGCATAGCTGAGGATTTTTTACTCCCTTTAAAAAATCCTAAGGTCATCTGCCGGGCTGCGAACCCGCGATCTTGGGTATTTTAAGTAGTATTTTAAGTGATAACTCACAAAATATATACAACCGGTCAGAACAAACTGTTCCAATAGCTAGTAGACCTCCACCGATTTTCGTAAAAGGAGTAGAAAACTACCTAGCGTTTTTTTGGTTTTTTGAGGGGAACAAGTAAGTGGCCCATCTACATTTCAGTTAAAAACCACACCAAAAAATATTTGCATCAACCCAGAGACGCCGGAATCATATCGTGCTATAGTGAATTCACTTAGAACACAAAATGCCGAATTTCACACGTTCCAGCTACCCCAAGATAGATGTCCAAGAGTAATAATAAAAAACCTACATCATTCAACCCCAAAATCAATTATCATTGATGCCTTAAATAGTAAAGTTTATGAGGCAACTAATGTTACTAATGTGATATCAAGGTTAAAACTAACTTTACCAATGTTTTTCGTTGATATTACCAAAGAAACATATAATGATAATATCTACCAAATCAAACGCGTGATACCCCAGCTACATGTGCAAATTGCCAGGGCGCACATCCTGCGAACTACAGAGTGTGTCAAATCTTGAAGGAGTTAAGAAACATGAGAAATTCACGAGTTCTCCAATATCGAAGATCTGCACCCTCTCAATCTACCTTTGTCTCAATGGCGCCATAAGACTCTCCTCCATTGCAGCAGCACTCACAGCAACCTCAGCTCATTCAACTAGGTCCAAGAATGCAGCAGGACCCACAGCTTCCTCAGCTCACTCAACTAGGTCCAAGAATGCAGCAGCAAGGACCTCTACACACTTGTCCAGCTCCTGAAGGAAGACAACAACAGAATGCGTTCATGTCAGGTATGAGGCAGAACATTGCTCAGCCGGTAGCCCCAGCTGATAATTATCCTCCCTAAATATTAAATTTGTTAAATGGTTTAGATAACCTTATCGAACCCATTTTTAGTTTCCTCCAACAACACAAATCAGACAAGCCTTCCAGACAACCCCGCTTATGGACCCTAATTATTTAACTGTGGGTTCTTTATCAATCCTTCTTTGGAATACGAACGGACTTCTTCAACATAAAACAGAACTTGACATGTACTTACACGAGAAACGTACCGGCATCGCTTTTATTACAGAAACCCACCTCACTTCACGTCATTAAATAAGCATACCGGATTATACTATCTACAAGACCGATCACCCAGACAATACTTCGCACCGTGGGACTGCCATCATCATCAAAACATGTCTCAAACACCACTCTAAACATATTCCAATTACGCCAGACATCCAAGCAACACCCATAACTCTTTACACAGCACAAATAACACTAACATTAGCAGCGGTGTACTGTCCTCCTCGATATGCGCTGACCTCTGACATGTTTTGTAGCTTTTTTAAAAAGCTTGGAAGATGTTTCATAGCAGGAGGTGACTATAATACAAAAAATCAATTATGGGGGTCACGGTTAACTGCTCCAAGTGGTAGAAACCTTCATTCTGCTCTCCATAAACTTTCTTTAAACACTATAACTCCAAATTCTCCGACATACTGGCCTACATCGCGACGTAAGACACCAGACTTACTAGACTTCTTTATCACTAAAGGACTACAGTCCGTACCTTACACAGTTAGAACTAGTTCTGACCTCTGTTCTGATCATTCCCTTATTCAACTGATCTTGTTTGAAGAGCCATGTATGAAAGAAGAACGCCCCACACTCATCTAAGGAAACATTAATTGGGACTGCTACGAAACAATTTTAAATGAAAAACTCTCAGTTCCACTTTCATTGAAAACAGGAAAAGAAATAGAGGACGCTGTTGACGTTTTCACAAAATACATTCAGGAATCTGCGTGGTCCTCATCAGTTTCCAAAACCAAGAAAAGTTACCAGCCAAACTATCCACAGTATATAAGGGATTTGATAAGAATCAAGAGAAGAGCTCGTAAGGTATGGCAGACTAACAGACTACCATTGGACAAACATACATACAACCAAATAAAACGACAAATCCTAAAATTCAAACAGACCAACTATGATACATTCTTAACAAATCTCAATACTGACGATGGAAGCTTATGGAGGCAAACAAAAAAGCTTTTAAAGCATCGTGAGGTGTCAGCACCACTCCGAAAAGAAGATGGTACTTGGGCCGAGTCGGAAAGCGAAATGTCTGAACTCTTCGCTGATCATCTATCGACTGTTTTCATACCTCATACAGACCTCACTGACAACGAACACGAAATTAACGTACAAGATACCCTTGACAAACCCTTACTACTAACGTTGCCTCCACCAGCTGAAGTAATTCATTCAGACATCTGAAGTAATTCTAGAAATTCAAAAATTATTCAAAAAAAAGCCCCAGGACATGACTTGATTACTGCTGAGCTACTCCAGCATATGCCCAGAAAAGCTACAGTCTTTCTTACAACACTCTTTAATGCAATACTCAGGACAACTAAATTCCCATTGCAATGGGAATATATACACGTATTAATGATACAAAAACCAAATAAAGACCCCAACTCTCCTTCTTCGTACAGACCCATCAGTTTACTTCCAATTTGCTCAAAAATTTTGGAAAATTACTGTGTAGACGAATTTTAGACATACTAACGAACAAAGACATACTACCTGAACACCAGTTTGGATTTCGTTCACAACACTCAACCATACACCAGCTTCACAGAGTTACAGACTACATTTCAGTTGCATTAGAGAAAAAATTATATGCTACTGGGGTACTACTGGTATTCATAGATGTAGCTCAAGCATTCGACAGAGTTTGGCACAATGGACTACTATTTTAACTTAAATCATTCCTTCCTTTCCCTTACTATCTTATCCTTCTCTCTTTCCTTTCCGACAGATTTTTCTCTGTTCGACAAGGTTCGTATACCTCTTCTGTTCGACCAATTAGGGCTGGAGTACCACAGGGATCGATTCTTGCACCTCTGCTATACATTGTTTACACTCACAACATACCCACTTACCCTAACACTATAATAGCAATGATGATACTGCAATTCTGACTAGACACTCAGACATCAATCAGGCTTTACTGACTCTCCAACACTATTTACAACAATTACAAGACTGGTTCAACAAATGGAAAATTAAACTAAATAGCGACAGATCACAGCACATAGCTTTTGCACTCCGACATAATACCTGCCCCAACGTATACATTAACAAAGTTCCAATTAAACAGACTGACACTGTTCAATACTCAGGACTAATGTTCGACAGAAGGATGACATGGAGCCCACATGTGAAACAGAAACGCCTAAGCCTTAACAAAAGACTAAGATTATTATATCCAATTCTACATAAACGAAAAATTGAAAATGACGCAAAGACTAAATACATATACTTACTTATTAAAACCTCTATGAACGTACGCCTCACAAATTTACGGAACTGCTAGAAAAACACACATCCAAAAAATACAGACTTTCCAGTAAAAATTTTAAGACTCATTACATAATCACCCTGGTATGTCAATAACAAAACTTTAGACACAGACTTACACATACCCATGGTACAAGATCACATCCAGACTTTATATAAAAGACTTCACGACAAACTTCACAAACATATCAATAATTTAAGACAACGTATGGCCTCCATAAGCTTGCCAGATAGTACCCAAAGGAGACTAAAAAGGAGTTGGTTGAGGGATCTATTCCGTTAAAACTTATTAAATATCATGTTCATGTTAGGAGTGTGTACCGCTGGGTGCTGTACTCCCTCATGCCTGACATGCCAATTATCTTGTATACAACAATTTATCACATCTCCTTGTTGTCACATGATAAGTGACAGGTGTGGATTAAACAAATAAAGAGAAAAAAAAAATATACATCAAATTAAGGTCCAACTTTCTCTCTATTCGAATATCGCCCTTCCAGGATATATTCTAATTAAAAATAAATACATATAAAAATAATAAAACAAAAAATCAGTACACTTCTAAAGCTTCTCTTGAGGTACGTATGATGGTATAACAATTATATAAGGATCAATATTTTTTTTTTAAATTTTTATCTACGCATCATTACTATGTTACATGGATTATATATATTAATGTTTTCAAAAAAGAAAGATAAGAAATCCATCTTGGAATGGGGAAGGAGGCAGGTATGTTAAAATTATAGATATATTTCAGATATCTGTTAGATCTCCTCAGGTGAGTACCAATGTTTGATTTCTTGTCTTACATTTTTGAGAACTTTATTATCTATAATCCATGCAACATAGTACTGATTTGTTGAAAATTTTGTATGTTTTAGAATTGAAGATGAATGTTCAGCATTCGAAACTAGTATTCTAATACCTAAAACAATTCCAATAGAAGTGGCAATTAATTCATCAATCCTAACAAAAGCTCCTGATCACTGGTAGAGGAACTTCTTATTATTAGCACTCCAATAAATATTTTATTTTATCTGAGAAGGTACCTAAGCCATCTTCTTTTTCAGACGCGTAGATTATCGGGAATCGAGTTCGTAGCAAGTTAGGAAACTAATGAATTCGAGTAGGTATAAAGTTGTTTATCAAGCGAGTTCACTTTGTAACAATTTAATGAATCTTCGTTCTCCCTCTTAATCAAAAATAGGTAAAATTGATTGATTGTTTTGGACCTTAAGAACTGACGGAACATCCGCTTGAAGAGTATTTTCAGGTGATTTCATTGTCTGATATTGACTGAACGATTAAAAATTTTCAAATTCCAAAACATCAAGACAGCTTGTTGTATGGCTTTACACATCATGACTTTCAAGATTAGAAATTCTTCATGTCATACCTAAGCAAACATGCTGAATCGATCATTCATCCATAACCGTCCGGTTCCATTGACATCCTCCCCATAAATATTTAAGGGTTTGAGACCACAAACTGCCCCTGAATGGCCAGTAAAAATCCTGTTTCATGAAGTTTCTTTCCTCGGCCCATAAATTATATAAAGCAAGCTTTCTTGTTATCAAATGATCGAATTAAGCTCGGAGCCGGTTGCTTTACCTAGATTCCATTACCCCCGCCTGTTTTGTTACATTATTATGGTTTAATAGGAAACTTAGTGGAAATATCTTAATCTCAGCTATAAGCACTAAAGTCTAATAACTTTCCATAAATTAATATTTAGAGATGAAATGTTATTTTTAATATTTGTTTACTTAAAATTCCATTTTCTCACGCAACGTTAATGCTCCTGTTTTTAACATTTTAACAGCTTCATTATTTTATTTGTTACAAATTTCCTAGTGCATGAACACAACACTTTATCCCAAAGATAATAATTAATCCAATAAGGATTTTTTGGTTCCTACTATTAATTTCAATGATTATTTAGACTAATCCTGTAATTCATTGTGACTTGTGTTGGCTTCATGGGGTTCTTTATATTTATAACGAACATGCAAAGTCAAAAAAAAAAGTTCGAACACAAAGGCAGCCGCTGATGAGATTTGTGCTGTAAACGGTCGAAATACTGCAGCTCTTTTGTTTATTTGTATCGACTTGGGAAAAAAAGTGATGCTTTGTGTTAAGTAAAACTTCGAAGGCTTTTTGCATTTTGATTTTATTTCTGAAGGTCGGGCAGTGAACCTGAACCTTTACAGGTAGTATCTAGATAGAGCTTATGCAGTTTTGAGTACTGGGGTACTTTGTACTTTGTCAAAATGCTTCAGCGCATAATTTCTGATAATTTTTCCACTCAGTCCCACATCAAACAATTTCTGCCATAGTAAATTATGGTTTATAGAATCAAACGCCTTTTTAAAATCTGCAAATATAGCATATACGTAGCTTCCTTTAGCGCGCAAATTAATATTTATTAGTGAAGAAAGTGTGAAAATGTGTTCTTCGCATCCTCTTCCTTCTCTAAAACCTGCTTGTTCTTCAGGAATTAATTTTTCCATCTCCGCCCATCTCATAATTCTTTGTGACAGCATAGCTGTAAACAGTTTCGTAGCATTGTTTATCAAAGAGATGCCGCGATAGTTTGTTAAATCCTTCTTGTCCCCTTTCTTGTGGACTAGATGTAATTTTGATATAGACCATAGAGACGGGGGTTTCTCAGTGTCCATGACCATGTTATAGAGGTTTAGGAGGTAGTGTTCCCATTCAGGAGTTAAATTTTTAAAAACTTCATAAGTGATATTATCCAATCCAGGAGACTTATTTTTTTTTTGATTTTATCGTTTGAACAAAATAAATTATTGGAACCACAAAAACTAAAAGCAGGACTTGCCTTATACTGCTTATATCCCAGGATATTGCAACATCATTTTATGGTCTATTTAGATAAATGTTTCATTTAGCTATTTTTTTTTTATTTTCTAGGCGAATAGTACAATACACTTCTACTTGGAAAACCTTTATCTAGACAGGCTTGAGACTTTCCTAAAGTGATTTTCTACAAATAAACATAATCTAAACTTTATCGTCTTTGAAAAAGTACCGATAAAAAAAAAAGAAATCTCAAAAAGCTTAGTAATACCTTTTCCAATCCTTTTTAAGAGTTGATTTCTCCCCAAGGAGTTCTAATATGATTTACAAGCTATCAATCTAAAGGTATCCATTAACTAAAGAACATTTTTATTTTGGTACTAACTGCATAAATATTTGTTAAATTTTAAATTATACGACCATCAATTTAGTTTCATACGTTCCCAACTGCAAAGTTGATGTCAAGGGAAAAAAAATATATTTTCAATTTATCTTTTACTGACCGGTTACGCCACTCTAGAAGGAATGGTCATTTCTATTGATCGGTAATATGATTCTCATGGTAAGCTAAAAAAGCTGAATTTCAATGAAATTTCTCAAATTAAAATGGTATAACATATATTTACTTTAGGAAAGAAGATAATTTAAAGCCTCACTGCCTTATTATAACTATTCAATCATGGATGTGGCCACTGCTGAAACAGTTTCTACTATAGCTACAATTATCATTAATAATATCATCAGATGTGAGTAAAAAGAAGGCCCGAAAAAATAAGCCAAACACATTTTGTAACTTAAAACCAAAATCTATTGGTTAATATTTTCGATAACTAGATTGGTTTTTGTTTTTTTTTCAAATTTAGGTCACCCATGGCACAATACCAATTGCTCTGAGCAATAAAAAAAACCCGCTGCCATTAAAACCAGCAACAGTCCTTTCTAGATCCCACTCTTTTTCTTTTAAAGGGAAATTTCTTTTTTATTGCTTCTCATTAGCTTGCCTTTCTTCTTTTGATCTTCTTTTGAAGACGTTTCTCAAAATCAAGGCTAGAATAATAAAAGAATGGTAGTAAAAAGACGAGAATATTTGTTATTTTTCAGCTACAAAATTACTCAGTTTCCGCCTATTGCCCAGATACGGATTAAAATTTTCATGACTACTCTTTTTTAAGTTCTTTAACGGCGAGAAATTTATCTAAAAAAATAAATTACAATAATAATCTTTTCATCATTATTCCAAGAATTATTTGGCCAAAGTAGAAGTTGACATGGGAATTTAGAAGGGTTTACATTGTTTACATAGAGTGAATGTATTCTTATTATTATTATAAATCTAAACATTTCTCGCCAGAGTGATGGATGATTTCCAGAAATAGTAATCTAGTAGTGAATGTTGGGGGCTAAATCAAGACGTAGGAGGATGATAGATGATAACTAGTAGGCAGTGATAGTAGTTTGCAGGCAGCAATTAGAGGTGATGTGAGCATCAAACCTTTGGTTCATTTAATAAGTTTGATAAATTAATTATTGTTTTACTGCTTTAATACATGCAATGTTAATTAATAAATTCAGGCTCGATCAGTCAAAAAAATTCCAGCTTAATTTTTTTTAATATCTTCTTTTGTTAAGAATAATCATTCCTAAAATATGGATACTAAAGTTTGTTTGCGGCGTGTTAGGGCTGGTTTATCTTTCGCAGAAGCGTTTTGAATAACATTTAACCTCTAAAAACTTACAAAATTAAAAATGAATTCTAGAATATGTTTTGCAACCTGTAGGACAGACCATTCTGCCCTGCTCGGAATACTAAGCCCATGCACATATATTAAGAGAGAGATGCTGTGGCAAGATAGATTTGAGTTTTAAATTCAACATATTAACCTTCCGATATATTACTATTAATTTGTGTTTACTTTTCCTAGGCGGTCTTGGGACTTACCTTCTTTCGACCCCCACCCTAGCACAGTCTCGACCGAGGATTCCTAAGGCAAACAGTAAGTTAGAAGAACCTGTTTTGTACCCCAGAAATGAGCAGAAAACAAGAAAAGTTTATGAAGAACTTGTACGGAATTCGTTCAAAAGAGAAGCGCAAAATTGACAGAATTTAGCAACAAAGTTCAGAAAAAAATAAAGAAGAGCATCAAGTGAAACAAGGAGATGATCAAATTTCCTCATCAAAGACGATGTAGGCAATGTTTACATACTAAAAAAAAAACGAAAATTACCTTTTCCAGGTGTAGGAAGTTTTTTGTTTGCAGCATTGAAACAATTTTTTTTTCTATGATTGTATTTTATCTTCATTTTTTTGTAATTTTAAAGTTCCTTGAGAAGCTGTAAGAAATATAAACCAGTGTATAATTTATAATACTATACAGGTTAGTATAAAACCTGTTTGATAAAACATAACTGTTCATTTTTAAATGAACGTTCATCGTAACTTTTTTATTATTATTATTTTTTTTGACAAGTTGAAATATATTAAGTAAACTATACAAATCAAAATATCTGTCTTCTTATACTTGTAAATAATATATATACGTGCAAGTTTTATATACTAATGAAAACCTTGTCGCGTCAAGTCCTTGTCGGTCCAAGAGGATTAATTTTATTGTCACTGGATGTGATTTCTTTTATTCTTTTGATGCGATGTGTTGATCAAAGTATATCATATCTCAAGTTTGTTCAAATCTAATTACTTTTAAATGTTGACTTAATGAATAAAGTCAATTGATTATATTTTTATATATAATTACATTTTTATTGAAAAACATAACATAACGTAATCGAAAAAAACTAGTAAAAGCCTAACAAACAGACTAAATTTCAAATCACCATCATTATTTTTTCTTTATAGAAAACATTTTTAGTTAATGCTTATTTTTTTTATTTTTTTATTTTTTTATTTTTTAAATTATAAATTATTGATTGGAGTAAGTTTATAGGAGTGTAATCAAGTATTACATTACTGTTTTATTTATTGCAGTATGTATTACAAAATGACTAGTAATTGTTTCGTAAATATAGATATGATAAGCTGTAATGAAGTTAATTTCATTTTACCATATGTATACGTATAAAAACATACGTTTCTTTTTTTTTTGTAATCTTAAGCATATATCGTAAGAATTTTCCCAGTTAAGGGAGAGTTTACTGTAAATACTAAAATATAACAAACTTGCTTGATACGGTTTACATTGGTTTTCATTATTGAAGAGGAATTTTTAGATTTCCTCTTGTGTATAAATAATTTTGATTAACACTAAACCTTCAGAAATATATTTCTACCACTATTTTTAGGTAAAAAAAAAATAAAAGACAATTATATATTGAAAAGAAAAAAACTTTTTATTTATTTTTTAATTAAAGTAGTAAAGTCAAAAAGCAAAGTAATGAATATAATCTCCAAAAGTCCGAAAATGGGTCATTTGACGCGTCGTGGTAGGTTTAGAGTTAAATATAATTTTCTTATTACTTAACTTTATGATCTATTTATTATAAATGATTATTATATTGTAAAAAATGTGTTAAATTTATTTCAGCTATCAATTTTCCATTTTTATTTTATTTTCATTATTATCAAAACAAATTTATAAAAATTGATAAAAATAAAATTAACTCATATTTTCAGGGACTTCTGAGGATATAAACGACATAAAAATGCTACTTTACGCATAATATAAACCAGTGTATACCTTATATAAGTTTATATACACTTTTATTTTTTTTTCGACAGCAGAATTTTAATATTTCCAGGAAGAATTAGGAATTAAAAACGAAAAGACCATTATAATTAGAGGATCAAAAGAGGGCAAAACAAAGGACGTTCCGAGTATTACAAAGAATACTTGATTTTCATTAATTAGAAGGAGTTTAATTCAGTTTCGATTGTATTTAAGGAAATAGCTTTTAAATTATCATAAAAACTAAAGCTCCGATATTATTTATACTTTAATTAGATAATGAAAAACTTCAATTTTTGCATTAAAACTAAGATAGCTGAGTGTTCCCATAACTTATAAATAATTCAGAGTTCCGGACGAAATAGAAAATTGAATGCTCTAATAATACTCAAATAGAACCATTCTTTTTCAAAATTTCAAAAAATATATCACGGAATAGCTAGTAACATTTATTTTATTATTTCGTTAAATAATTATGTTTGTGTTTGGAAAGTTTAATTTCACTTTATGTTGTTAAAGAAATAAAAATGTATGTTTAAGTCTGAATTTAATAATGTTATTATTCAAATATATATTTAGTTAATATAGTTATAAAAAAAATTCAATGCATAGTTATTTAAATTTGTTGTAAAATCAAAAAATGTAACTGTAAAATGTAAAGAATCAAAATATATATTAACAGGTTAACTAAAAATAATTAGTGGTTGAACAAAAGAGATGGTGCTGATTATTGCAGTGAAGAGGATGAGAAAAAAAGTCTCCTTGAAGCCAAGGCAACATTGAGAAAGATCCATTTGAAAATTAATAAGTGCGGTACCTATGAATATAATTTAATATTAGTGATAAATATTATTGTAATAGTAGTTTTAATTTATTTTTTTCAATATTTTGAATTTGTGCCCAGATATATTACTCTTTGATGTTTTGATTTATTTTGTATTATAAAATAATTTCTATTTTTTTTTTTTTTTTTTTTTTTTTTTTTTTTTTTTTTTTTTTTTTTTTTTTTTTTTTTTTTTTTTTTTTTTTTTTTTATGCACTGCATATAAAAGCTTTTTTTGTTATCATCTATATATATAATTATTTCGAAAAAACATCTCTCTGATACTTCTTATACCATCATGAAAAAAAAATAAATATAAATAATATTTTTTTAGGTAATATATCGTGTAATATTTTCCCAATTAATATTTAATTATAATTTAATAAGAATTATTACTCTACCATCGCTGTTTTACTAATGAGCGTTGCTCCCGATCTCTACTAGAAAGCTCCCTTATGGGGTTTGGTCTCTTAGGCAAGCGGATATCAATCTGCCAAGAGCAGTTATCATGGCTATAGCATATATTAATTACAATATGTAAATTATCAGCAGAATCATTTAATTGTAAACAAAACGTGAGTGGCAGTTGTATAATATCGAAAACAAGGACGTTGAGCCTTCCTAACAGCTTACATTTTCATCTCTGCTAGCGAATGAAGTATAGTGATCCCGTTGTGATAATCTAGTGAGGAAGTCGACAGGATATGCAATATGTGAGTCTTGCTTTAACATGGAGTGTTAAAAACCTTATTTTGGTGCGAAAATTTAATATTTTTATTTTCAAGAGAAAAAACAAACAAAAAAACTTGACTTAATCAGTTTAAAAATCATATTATCAGTGATATAACTAGCCGGCAACTTCATCAATCGCATATTCTGGTTAACTGAAGAATCCAGAAATCTATTAGGTGCATTGATATTTTTGTGAATGGCCAGAAATATGAATACCTGAAATGAATTCAGGTGGTATCCTAACAATGCCATTGTTTATCAAAGTTCACCTAACACTTCAGAAAGCACTGACTAATTTACTGGCTTACGAAACCACGATAAACTAGCACGGTAATGTTGTGTACAGCATTGCATATTTTATTCAGATGAAAAAGCTTTATCTCGTAAATAAAAAAATTTAAAAAAAACCTCTACTTTGTAGTTTCTAAAAATCTATCTACCTATTCTACGAATAATTCAACAATTCAGCACCACAGTTTTATGGTTTGTTTTGTTGTTGTTTTCTTACACAAACTATAACGTATCCATTATATATCTACAATTATGGATTATGGATCAACTAAAGAAAAAAAATAATATAATGAACAATTTTGCAATCTAGTATTAATTGGTTCATTGGAAAAATATATTTAGTCAACAACAATGTCTTGATACTTGTTTATTAGCTTAAATCATATATTTTATCTGATGAACTCTCCCAGATAAGGCTAAAGAATTTAAACAAACTTCTTGTTTGAATTATAACGCAATTTATTTTAAGGATTCTGGACTATAGCCAGGCATTGTCGGTTGTATCGGCGTGGCTAAGAGTAATGGGTTCAAGTAAGGTGTCGGCTCGATAATAAATTACCGAAATACTTTCTGATGTATTTTCCAAACCGTTTACTCTTATTAACGATTTTTTTCCAAACAACATTGATAATCAGTAAAATGCTCTACCATTAATCATCACCGGTACACACTAATATTTTTTACTGCTTTATGACATTAAAAATCATTTAATTAAAAGTGGCTACAAGGCTTGATAAAATCAGCCATATATTTTTGATAATGTCTGAATATACTAATATATCCAACTAGGACTTATATTTCTTTTCTCGAAACGGACCGTGCTTGTACCAAACCTCTGGAAGGCTAGAACCAACTCACGACAATCAAATACGGGTCATCACTTCGGCGGTGGCTCCAGAAGGCTGGTGGGCCTCACATAGGAGAGGGGTGGGGACAATGTTCTGAGATACCTGTGCCAAAGTAGCTTTGCTTGTACAATGGCCAATAGCACCTATTATCACAAAAAAGTGATAATAGGTGGATAACAGTGAAGTTTGAAAATTGACCGATAGGTGGCGGGTCTCTATCTGCATACTAAATTTTAACATTCTAGCAAGGTATAGTATATTAAGGTATAATAATAATTTAAATGCACAAAGTTGAGCGGCAGAAACTAGGCTTGCCACTTCATATACCTTTGTGATTAGAAGTTAAAATCCAACCAGATGAAATCAATAAAGTTATTTGTGCCAAATAAAACTTATCACCAAATCAAAATGTCGATCCTTTGATTTTAATATTGTTTTTAAAAATATGACTCATGGTCTTTAGTTGTAAGAAGAAGAAAATGAACTTTATTCTAGGACTACTTTCCCCTAATTTATAACATAACATATGATTACAGTAAGCATGACAATGCAGTCCATTATCCGCACGAGTTTCTTAATAGTAACTTAATTAATTAACTAAATAGTCTTTATCCATCTGGATTGCCAACTAATAGATTAAAATCCAAACACCTTATCGTTGCAATGTTAACCAGGTTAAAAATAACTTCTATGCGTGAAAATATTGCTGAAGAAATAATGCTTGATTGCATACATCAATAAGCGATTTTTATCGATAACAAGTTCTTTACTTATGAGAGCTGAGAGAATATACATAATATATGTATATAGGTATATAGCAAAAATATTGTATTGTATTTATGTCAATATAAAATCGTTGTAATCCAAAAAATATATCCCCATTACAGCCTTTTAAAACAATGGAATATAGTAAATTCATCTTCGATCTTTAATAATATAAACAATAATTATAAATATCATGCTTTTATTAAATTTACACATTAAATAATCTTATATCTTATTCAGTCTTATTTTTTTTTTGTTTTCAAACAACTCAATTCCGAGCTGGAAAGCCGACTAATTCTAAGAGTAAGAAGGGGCCGTTCTAATCTACGAATGATCCTTTAGCAGGAGTTGCTGGCAGTGATGGGAGTAGAAATAATTCAACCCTCTTGAAATGTTTATGATGTAATCTCAATAATTTTCCAGGCGTGCAGAGGTAGAGATTTATTATAAGACTTTCTAGATTGCAGACGGAATACTGAATGGCTGTTAACATTGCTATGTTACAGCTTCCAGCTGTAGCAACGGTGATAGCTACCCAACCTGATTTTATTTTATTTTTTCGCTAGTCTTCGGTCGGAATGCTTTAAAATATATTATGTTATAGGTAATAACTGCGTTAATAATAGACAAGTAACGAAAAAATAATTACATACCGATGTGAATTTAACTGATACCAAATCAATAAGTAATATTGATAATAATTATAGCTTAAAAACTGACAACATTATCAACATGGATTAAGAGCGCAGGTAGCCTGGGTTTTAGGCAAGATATATAATTAAGGCAAGTTAAATAAAACATCCTATAATTTCATAAGTTGAATGATGAACAAGTGTGGGTATACCTCCTTTCTATATAAGATGAACTCCAAAAATAAGAAGGGTATTGGAATAGAAGAAGTATACGCGGGTGGAACATGGTCTCTATAGGAAACGGACCATGATGGAAGATGATGGACTAGGTAGAATCAGACCTTACGATGCCGACTTAGAACTTAGCACTAAAGATAAATAACATATATTGTAATTATCGTTTATTTCGTTGATTCCTATTGGAGCAGAGGGATCCACGACTGATTTTCACTTGATCTGACTGCAATTTGCAGGAAACCTCTTAATTTTCTTTCATTATTTTCCAGCCCTAGATGATTCTTTCTCTGCAAACCTCCGGCACTCTAGGTCTACCTTCCCTACTTTTTCCTTGTGAATTCTACTGTAGGACAGCTTTTTTTATAGCACAATCTGGCTTTCTCAGAGTAGGTTTGTCGGTGGAAGATAAAGAATACTGGCGGTCAAACTTGTAGGGTTTTGGCATATGCCCTAAGTTTATAAAGAACAAGAAAAAAAAAATATTCAATACAATAAATTATAGAATATTAATTTGTCACCTGATTACCACTTATTGAGTTAAAACGAGATGGCAAATAGATGAAGTAATTGAAATTTAGTTACCTATAAAATAAAATTCTAGCTGTATATAAACTTTAAAGCTTTAGTTGTTGAACTCATGTACGCGCTGCCTTATCTCTTTCTCGTAGAACACCGTCATCCTGACAATAGCATGTATACACCCAAACATGCGAGCGGTCTTTTCCAGAAACAATATCAAGTTAATAAATAACTGAAACTAAGAAAAGAAGTCGTTAATAACATTTGACCTGACAAAATATTTATACACTTTGTAGTATATTTTTTTTTATTTATTTAGTAGAATATTTTGGGTTGTCTAAAATCCGGATTTCTGAGTAAACGTATATATTTTGGAATATCTGGAATTTAAATCTTTACATAAATCTGAAGAATAATCTAGAACAAAGAACAACAATTTTACATTGAAGAAAAAAGTAATATCGGTTTCCCTAGCGACGATATTTTGAGCTCCGAATATCGATAAACGAAATATCGGTGGCCAAGAATATCGATATATCGTGATTTTTTAAGGAAATGCCAATCACGTTATAATGATTTTATTCTTTTCCCACTTCTTATTTTATCGTTTTAGCTAGTTTAAGTAAAGAGATTGAACCACTGTTCCAACAAGTTCGTCTAAAAGTGTTTTATATCGTATTGTATGTTTTATATAAAAAATTAGCGTGAAGATTATAATTTACTTTTTTTTATTATTTTGTAATGTTACATTAATGAATGACATTTCCTGTGAAATCGAATATTTTCATAAAACGCCTCTATAATTCTTAATTCTTCATTACTTTAATCGAGTGCACCAAAGTTTTTAACCTATCTCCTTTTTAATGCAATGAATGTTCATAAATCAAACCCTAAAAACCTGAAAGATCGGATTAACGGAAATGTGACGTAATAGAAACAAAACAAGAAATGCAGTAGAAAGAATATTTCAACGAAATATGCATATTCTTCATTTTTTTTTTTTTTAATGAATTCTTAACGCAATTTAAAGTAGCTGGTTATTTCCCCTAGCAATGTTTATATCATTTTGATATTAAACTTTATGAATCTCAAATTTGATATATAACTGTAAATTACTATCTCTTTGGATGTGGTAGTAAACTTTTGTTTCGTCGAATGCCTCTTTGTGTCGCCCTTCCACCATAGCTTGGACTTTTATTAAATATTTTATCTTTAATAATATCAGGTGCAGCGCAAAATGAAACAATAGCCCATATCTATTCATGTCTGATTCATTGGATCTATTTTACACTACTTTTTAGTGTAGTGGTATTTAGTTGAATAGAATAGAATAGTTATTGGTATCAATGAATATATTATATTTAATATTACTATTTAAGAATTGTAAAGGATTAATAATAATGGTACGGGCTGTTAGGGGTATGGCTAATCAAACTACACTTAAATATTAAACACTAATTTATTTACAATTTAAAAACTCATAAATACAGCTGAATTCTTAATATAATTTAGACAAACAATAACATTTAGCACTTAGGTCTAACATACCTCTAATAACACTAATTTCTGTAATAAGGTAATACTTATCCTAAATAACTTAATTCTTGGTTTCACAAATGCATAAAAGATTCTCTAAATCTAAACTCCCCGTCAAAAGTATTGCAACAACCAAAATTCTCGAAATTTTCCTGGTTTTTACATTAACCCATACTTGATTTATATTCATATTAATATTGTTTATTAAATATGAGACATTAAGGGTTAGACACATCAATGTTTTCCCCTGTTAATAACAAACGATGGAATGTTAGATTGTTTTTTTGTTTTTTTTCAAATTTCCTTCAGTCCATGTTTATCATTCGTTTCGTTATTTACAAGTATGCCAAAACTAATGAGAGCAGTCAACCAAGCCAGACGGGGCAATATGTCTTAATAAATGTAAGGTTGAGCAACCTTCAATCGTCTGTTAGTTATTTATCATTTGTTTATTATTTATCATCTGTGTTTATTACTTTATCTTAACCTTCCTTAGCCTATTTTAATTGTTGTTTGCTGTAACTTACTGTTGTATTTACGTGTAATTCAATTCTTTACTTTCATTGAATAAATCACGTTTTAACGATCTTAGAAATTAAATTACAAGATCTCAATAAGTAAGAAAATGGCTCAACTATTTGTTCAAATTGTAAAAAGAAGTGACCAAGACTTTGTGATTCAGTGCATTTCCATCGACAAGAAAAATTGGTACTTATTACCTGAAGATTCCAAATACTAAAAGTTCCACTCCTTTCTATCAGGTAAGAAACCTATAATAAATGCTATGAATGCTATCAAAAACATTAAGGTTACAGAACCGTAGCTGTTAAGATGGATGATGATATTCAAAGAGAATATTTTGATGAATCTTCTAATATTTGTTTTTGGGAGTTACCATTAGAGGAATGGGTTTCAAAAACAGTTCCTTCTAGACCTGTAGAGAATCAGACAGGATTAGAAGATCGTATCAAACAATTAGAGACACAAATAAAACTAAATTCAGAACAAAATGAAATTAAACTAAATCATATAGAAATTTTTTTTTATTTTAGAACGATTTGATAAAAAATAATCAGAACCTATAGAATGGCTACGTAGGTTCGAAGAAGAATGTGTTCGATTTAAGATAAAATCCGATAATTTAAGAATTCAAGCGTTAAGTTTAATCTTATCGATGGTCCGGCTAAAGATTGGTACGAGATTAATTTAAAGAAGATCGGTTTGAACGATTCATGGGACATATGGAAGGTCTCTTTTCTAAATATTTTTGTTGATAAAGGCTTCTTAAGATGTTACCCAGAAAAGGGAAGGCGTACCTCCTAAATATCTATAACTCATGTTTTCGATTCTCGTACTTTCCTAATGCCTGGAAAAGAGCTGTTGTTGTTCCGTTACTGAAGCCAGGTAAAAGGGGTGACTCTGAGGACCACTATCGTCTAATCAGCCTTCGTTCACATATTAGCAAGGTCTTTGAGCGACTTATTCACTATCACCTCGTGAACCACTGCTTCAGTGAAGGCGTCATCCCTCCCGAACAAACTGGGTTCCAACGAGGTGTCGCCTGTGATCATCATCTGGTGAAACTTCAGACGCATACCATTAACCAGATGCACAGGAATAAAACTACGGCGTTTATATCCCTCGATTTCTCACAAGCATTCGACTGTGTTTCTTATCCTCTGTTACTACGCTGTCTTGAAGAGTTTCCCGTAGCCTTATGTCGACTTATCGACAACTACCTCAGCGGTAGGTCGTTTATAGTGAGGGTGGGGGAAAGCCTATTTTCACCTGTCCCCACCACATGTGGAGTGCCACAAGGTTCCGTCCTCGGGACCAATACTCTTCAATGTTTTCACTGCACCAGTAGTTGCCATTAAACATCCTGAAGCGGTGGTGGCTGCCTATGCTGACGACATAGGTGTTTATGCATCTAGCATGAATGCGAAAAGGGCACTTAGTATGGCATAGGGCACTCAGAAGATTATTTGATTCCAATTATTATTATTTGTTTTGTTTTTTTAATAAATTGAGGATGAGAAAAAAAAAAATTCATTTATAGTAATGTGTGCATTTCAGAGAGATGTGTGCATATAACATCATAGGACCATTTTAAGTTATCCTTTTTTTTAAGTTATCCGAAGGATAACTTCTGCCATTGTTGTCCTCCAGGATACTGTTTTAAAATATTTAACGGTTTTAAGATGGAGGAACTTAAAAGGACCCTTTTTTAAAAAATATTCGATTATTTAACTATTTTTAAGATGGCGGAAGGATATTCCGACTTTGTTAACTCATTCTACGGGAGGCTGGAGATAGTTTTTCAACGCTAACGACCCCTTCCCGTTTACTCTGTTTTACAGATCTGCTAGGATCTGAGGCCAAAGGGCATCCTTGGTGTATATCCAATTGTTATTATTTGTTGTTTGTTTAAATTAATAAATGGAGGATAAGGAAAAAATATTGATTTATTTTATTAATGATTAGCCTGTTAAAACCTATATGCGCTGCACACGATGTGTACCAACACTCTCACGAAAATATACTTCTAAAGCCTAATAACAGAAGATGAATAGTTATTGATATATCGACATATTTATTACTGTATATTCATGCACATGATCTAAAAATCTATTACTTATATAAAGAGCTTTGAACCAACTTTTTAAACTAGAGAATAATAACATAATTTCTTAGCAAAGCCTGATGAAACACTTGCTCCGTACTCTAAACATTGTTTGTCAAACCACTCTTCTACTCCGAAAAACTTTGTGTACAAAGAAACTTCAGTGTCGGAATTTCAACCCAGTTTGTTCAGCGAAGGAACTTCCTTATGCCTTCATCACATAAAGTCGTAAGCAAAAGATTATCAATGAAGGATTCTCTCTCTTTTATCAGTGAAGGACGAATGATGAATTCATGAAGTAAAGTCATCTTACTAGTAAATAACAGCATTCTAAGAATTGAAGTATGACATAATTGATATGGTTTCAATTTGTTACTAATTATAAAATGTCATTCTGGTTTTAAAAAAGGTTAGTTTTTCTTCAACATGTACGAAGAAAAAAGTAAAGTTATTGGATAAATTCCACGAGCAATAAATCTCTCCAACAGCGAAAAATGATTAAAGTAAATGAACTGAAAACTTGGTGAAAAAAAAGAGAGAGAGGAAAAACTATAACTACTAACCTAAACTACGATCTGTCACAGAATTTATAAATAAAAGAAGATAATTAAATATATTTAATTAATCTCAGGAAGTATTTTGCACTCATTTACCCAGTTATGTGCTTACGCAGGTGACATTTGCCTTTTATCACTGTCGCTCAAAGAGTCTATCATTCTGCTAAAAGGAAAAAAGAAAAAAACTGGGCCTCTGGAAAACGTATGTAAAACTAAATACATGATTACTGGTTCAGATCAAGGAAGTACCACTATGGATAAATGATTATTCATTGGAAAAAGTAAATAGTTTTATATATCTAGGGTCAGAACTGAAAAAGAAAAATTAGCCAATTAATGAGGTAGATAAAAGAATAATAATAATGGCATTCAACCCGACCGATATTGTGACATGAAATTCGTTAGAGGTAATATACAGTCCAGGAATATTATAATTCTGCTGTACGCTACCTTGATGAGACTAGTACTGACCGACAGAGTAGAGACAAGGATCTTTAATGCGGCGATGACTAATAGTCTGAGGATGTTTGAAAGGAAACTCCTGCAAAAGATATATGGCCCTATCTTTAACGCTGAATAAATGGGAAATCCACACAAACGAAGAACTGTAAGGACCAACTGATAAGTAAGGAAGCCAATGTAGTCCACTTTCTTAAAGCAGGGCACATAGAGTGGCTTGGTCATGTAATAAGAATGCCTCAAAACAGAATATTTAAACTATTGCTTCTTCTTCTTCTTTCTCTTCCTCCTTAGTGCCTTTCAACGTGGAGGTGATTCTGTCCAGGCAAACCAAGCCTCACGATCCAGCCCTCATGGAATTCCAGTTTTTTCCTTTCTTCTCTCCCACACTATAGATGAAGTCAGTCCATTGCGTTTGTTGGACTGGCCCCAAAGTTTTTTCTTGCATCCCTGTCCTTTTCAAGGGTAATCTTTAGAAAGACAACCCCTAGATCCTCCTTAGTCCTATCATTCCTGATTCGATCCGTTCTGGCTGGCCTGCTACTTTCCAAAGGTACCTTATTTTTGCTACAGTAATTCTGCTTAGGTGCTTATTTAATGGTACCCAGCTTTCACTTCCATATAGGAGGGGGGTAGGTAAACAGCTTTGAAGATATACAGCTTAACATTTTTCTTCACTTCCCTTATCCTTATGACCACTGGAGAGATAGTAGTAGATTGAGTTCACCTTCCAAATCCTCTTGGATAGCCCCTGGTCTACCTTTCCATTCCTAGTTATCACTGTTCCGAGGTAAGTGTAGTCGATGTTTTTACCTTTGCAAAGTATTTCAACGTATTCCTGTTGCATAGCAATGTATTCAGCAAAAGAAGACGATGACTGCAAGACCTGGGGGTTTTGTAAATCAGAAGATGGAGTATAAAGGTAAGAGTAAGAGAAGTGTGCAACAACATTGTGAAGGAAGCCAAGGAAGCCTGGGTTGTAAAGCTACTTAGTGAAGTAAATTTAATCATTTCAATATACATAGCAAAAACAAAAAATGAAGTTAAGAAAATTAACAATTATTGATCTATATCATTAGTATTAATTTAACTGGATTTAGAAAGAATGTCTAGTAAATAGATTTTTAGTTGGCACAGATCTGCGTAAATAAACAGAAATATGATAGCCGAGGGGAGAAGCGTTTCCGATTAAAGGAGAGAGAGAGTTTCAGAGAATGTCTGAACGGCCTTAGAAATAATGTATTGCTATATAAATAAAAGTAAAGTTTAGAGAGACAACGTTTAATGAGTTAGGAGTTGAAGGAGAACTTGAAATTTAAAAAATCGTAGATAAGGGATGGACGATATTAAAAATTTTAAAATACAGTAACGTAAAGTATTCTTTATTTTTCTTATTTTTTTTTTTTTTTTTTTTAAGGAAAGTATAACTAGTAAATGAGTGTAAATTACGAGTAGTAAATCATGAGAATGTATCGGGACTCCCAAAAAACAAATCTGATGAAACTGTTCATAATTAATTAGCTATTTGATATTCAATTAACAGGAGCCTGTAACACAATATACACTTTCTAAGTTCTTAATATTTTAATGATAAATCATACATTATTATAATTATTGTTATGTAAAATTTATAAATTCTTAGAAATATAAATCGATAGCTTAAGTTGGAGTGACTGATAGTTTATTTATTTTTATATTTTATCTTTGTTTTAGGTAAGTCCAGAAAACTTCATTGCTAGCTGTCAAGAAATTCAATGTGTTTTTGAGTAAGTTATAAAATATAGTTTATTTTATGTTATGATCCATAATATGGTTGAAAATATATACACTTAAAAAAGCATAAATAATTCATCATTTGTTCAAATTAAATATTAAGCATTGATCATTATTTCGGGACAGATATTCAATAAATTCCCGGACCACAAATACCAGCCGTAATAGAATAGTGAAGTGAACTAACCAATCACAAACAAGAGTTGAAGTGGATATTTGAACTGGTCAGATATAAGTTGGTATCGAGCTATGGGTCTAAAACCACGGAATTGTGGTCTCTCGTGTCAGATAGGTTAATCTACGATAACCTTTTACCGACTAGGCTCATCTTTATATCTAATTGATTATTTTAAATCATTTCTTTAATAAATGTATTATCATCTTACTATTATCTATAAAATTATCTTACTACTTATTCAATGTTTATTTTAAACTTGGTAAATAATTTTTTTTCTGTTAACCATGAACCTGATTCTTATTTTACATTTTAATTTGAAAAAAAAAAATTAAACATTTCTGTTTTTTTGCTTTTCAACTCTTAGATCGGTACATAAGCAGCCTAATTTAGGAAATAATACAGTACAATCTCGTTAATCCCTCACATATGGGACTAGAGAGGTACCAGATAACCTAAAATGGTAATACATTATTTCAATTTATTCTTTTATGAAACAATAACTTTAATATTACTTTCGCAAAAATAAGAAATATTTAAAATTAATTCAAAGGAAAAATCTCGTATATAACCTCTTTTTTGTTGGACAAATTAATATTAAACAATTAGGCATAATTTTAAGTTATTAATTACTAAGAATGTGACAAATTATTTATTAATTATCAGAACGGAACTTAAACCTCTAAGTGTAGGTAGTGGACGATAAGTGGATAAAACACGAAACGGATTATAATTAATCACGCACTAATTGTTATCCGTTTCGTGATAGATCCGAAGCGAGCAATCAGTAAACGATAAACAAATTATTACCCTTTTTTCAAAATATCCAGTGTTTGCTTACAGCAACACTAGTTGATATAAAAATTGCTTTCGAGCAAATTATTTATCGAATTATTATTTAGTTCAATTATATACAAACGTTTTCCTTCCTCATTATATTATCCGACTTGAATAGACATTGAGTAAAATTGATAGAGCTAACAGCGTTAAATTTTTCAAATGGCGATTTCCGAAACACGAGACTATAAAAAAGTATAATAATTAATATTTATAAATATTTAAACTTCTTATTAGATAAGAAATTTTTACTTGATAACCAGAATATAAAAACAGTTGGAAGCAGTAGGAGGCGTAAAATATTGAAGGACGTTCGGTCCTTTAACGAAGCCTATTTAAGCTGAAGGAAATGGTTTGCTCTGAATACTCAGCTTTCAAGTTCTTTTATACATGAAATGCAGAACAACATTATTGTAGAATGTTGACAGGTTGCAAAAATTGTATGTGTATGTATTTTTTTTTTTCAAATGATCTTTTTTTCCTTCTGGTAGTAGTTAAAATTTGAGCTAGAATTCCTTCTGAACCTGATTTTGTGACAAACAAATCAAAAACTCATTAGGCAGAGCAAATATATTATTTTCAAACGACATATGTAAGACAATTTTTAATTATTTAAAAAATTTTAATCAGAAAAATAATTTAATTCTAAAATTAAAAAGTATAAATGATGCCTTTAAAAAAACAAAACAATTCTTTTGTTGTAATTTTAATTGATTTTAGTGCCTTTGCTGACTTGAATACCAGGTAATTTTGAGTGAAAATAATACTGAGCGGTACCTTCATTAATTTAGAGCGTCAACAAAATCAAATTTTTTTGTTTGCATTAACCCTTTTCTTATTTTTCTGTTTATCATCTCATTTGATCATCTTATATTTTATTTATTTTACTTTGATTTATTTCTAACCTCCCTGTACATACAATAATGCCGATTCTTAACATACAATAATTCATATTGTTTATTTACCTATTTTATTCCATTTTTTTTTTGTTTGTCATTGTATAATTATATTTTTCCAGGTCATTTAAAAGAGTTTATTAATCCTATTATTATTAATTTTATTTTTTTTCTTTATTTTTTATATTTCTTTAATTTTTTTTTATGCCTTTTTATTTCTTTATTCGACTATTTTTTGTTTTAGGCCTGATGATGGCCTCAATATTAAGGCCAGAATGTTGGCAAAAAATATATACGTTTGATATTTACAAAAATTGCTTAATATCTTATGACTGATTCCTCTGAACATTCTACTCAATAAAGTTTTAATGTTCTTCGTGAAAGAAAATCCACATTTTATTATTTGGCACCATAAAAAGTTGCATATAAGCCTTATTATAATTATAATATGATATTACAATATTATATCACTCACAATTTTTTTTAGTTCAAACAAAAGTTGTTTGAAACAAATTCGTGACAAAACACTCCTTTGTGAATTTAGTTTACTAAAAATTAACTGCATTCTGAATACGTCTGACAAATTGTATACTGTATAATTCAAACACAATAAGATATGTTTACTAAATTTGTAAACGGTTCGTGAATGTCTTGTCCCATCTACATGGTTAGAACCAGCGAAGCAAGTGGGTCCAAGAAAAAGAAGTAATCGATGGAAGTAATCTGAGGTGAAAGCGTCCGGCATTGCTTGAATAAACACTATATATACTTCCGGAGGGCAGCCAATACACACACACCTGTAGCCACTCTCTGTGCACGGATATTGACTACTAAACCATTTGAACGGACCACAATATCAATTATTATTTTTACTCAATTTTAAAAATAAAATAAAAAATATACAATGAACAGGGTCTGGCGAGAGTTGGACACTCGGACATTCTAGAATGTATTAGCTGGAACACTTGATGCTTTGCGGCCTTAGGATTTTTTTTTTCATCCAACTTATCATCATTTCGAATCATTCGAATCTTCATAGATTATAATCTAGGAAACCAGTGATGTCTCGATTCTAAATTATCGCGATTCGATACTCCATAGTCATTCAAGAACCGATCATTACTACTAAGATTGACAGTAGTCAATAATATATAATTATATTTATTATATAATTAAACTGTTATAAAATATACTTTCTTATTTTCTATAACTGACCAAGATTTAATGCACTAGATCAATACTTTATGTTACAAGCCTAACGTTGAATTGTTAAATTACTTTTTAATTATTTATACTCCCTTTACTTCAACATTTACTAGACACACGTTCAAAGCACACAATTAATTACAAAAGACTCATATACATGACTGTGATTAGACCTATTCATTCATCTCCTATTCAATCCTTACAATCCCAAATCCTTCGAAAAATCAATGCTTTTTACTTTGTCACCAATAAACTTATTCATAAAGATCTTAATGTTCCATATGTTGCTGCTTTAGCCCACATCAGATACCTATCATTTCATAGTAAGCTCCATAATCACTCAAATCAGTTAGTTTCTCAACTTGCTTCCTACTCCATTCCTGATAATCCTCCCAGGCGTCAGAAACGAAGATGGCCTAGAGACCTTCTAGTGTAGAATTTTTAATTAAGCTGCTGATGAGTAGTTTATTTCATGTTTTAACATGTTATTATAATCGTTGTCAATATATTTACTTGATGTATATATTTTGTACAGTTGTAAATTTCAATAAATGTATGTAAAAAAAAATACTCTCTTAATTAAGAAACATGAATGCTATTTCAAACTGCTGAAGCTAAAAGAAAATAAATAGTTTTAGACAATAGTTTTATTAAACATAGTTATTGTAAAAGGATTTTTGTCTTTTCAAAATAAATATTATTTTTCTTATTCTCCCCCCTGAAATTAGACATGCTCCTTCCATAAGCTCATTTACAACACTCATTTTTCAATATCTCCTTACATCCCAATCAGATGCCTGCCAATTGTGAACTCACGTACATACATTCCAACAAGATTTTTCGTCTTCCTTAAAGTGTGAATTTTAGGTATTTTAGGTGTACACAAATAAACAGTTAACGAATGATGAGTCGTGGAGGACCCAGCGTGTGAGACTGAAAATTGGAATGATGGTAGGAAGAAAAAAATGAAATATGAATAGCGAAGTAATATTCCAAGTATTTGATTGGAGAAATTGATCCGATTAAACAATTGCAAGAGAAACAAATGTGATCGACTGTTCGAGCAAAGGCAAGAATCATCGCCTCGACCAATATGAAACTATTCATTAGGCCAGAATATAAGAATAGGTGGAGAGACTTTTTTATTTTTATTGTAAGAAAAAGCATCATAACATAAGCAATTTTAAATGCCAAATACTGATATGCCGGTTATGTTAATTAACATGCAGTTAAGTTCAAAGTATGTATTTATGGCAAAATATGCACGAATATACAAAATAAAAATAACTCAAATTGGTTTCAAAAGCCTTAAAACATATACATTTTAATCATACTAGATGCTTTAGTTAGCTAAGAGAAATATGCAAATGCATATATTTCACAGCTCTACTTATTGCTTACACCATACGAATGTATACATGGTATGAGGGTATATAATATTCAAGATCTAACAGATTGCATATCTTCTAGTTTCTGAAATATTAGGGACAGCATAGGATGGATAAATCTATAAATGAGCATATTTATAGGAGCGATGGAGAAAAATTAAGGTTAGCTGCCACTGCCCTTTTAGCCGAAATCAATATTTAGCTATTTTTATTTTAGTAGCTCTAACCAGGAGTTCAATAAAGTCAATGACATTTCCTCCCTACCTAAATAATAATATTAAATTCTTTTTTTTTTTTTTTTTTTTTTTTTTTTTTTACGAAAAATATGAAAATCAATAAATAGGTAAATAAAACATTTTTTTTTTTACGTTCGAATCTCTTTACGATGTCTCTTTATTGCATAAGATAGAAGATGAGCGAATTCAGAAACAAGTATACCATTTTTGTTTTTCAATTTTCACGTGTTTTTTTTTTTTTTTTTTTTTTTTTTTTTTTTTTGGTAGTAAAATTTCAAAATTCAAGTTCCCCTCGAGAGAATTTTTTTTCAGTTTTTTTCTTTCATACGAGAAGGTGCACATTAAATTAATAAAATATAAAATAAATCAAACTTCCAATAAGTTGTTTCGTGTATTTTTTGTTAAACCAACTATTTAGGCTTTAGTATGCACTGAATTTACCTAGATACAATTTAATGTAAAGTAAAGTATTGTAAATATGATATTATACACACAATAAAGTGGGATGAGTGAGAACCCAGGCTTACAGCTACTACAACTAGCGGCTTTTTAACAAATTAAAACTACTAATATAAATTTTGCCTCTACTGCACATACTCTAAGTCCACACATATTAGTTTCTGTTTTATTTGATATACTCTTTTTTTTTTTAATTTCTTTCCATTAGTATCTTGTTTTTAAATTCAATGTTCTATTATACTCAGTGGCATTCTGGAATTAAACATAGGCATGTGTTAAACCCATACCTTTAAATTAACAAAATGAAATAGTTAAGATGTTACGCAGTGGGTTACTTCCTCACGGCTCTTAAACAAAAAAAAAAATAGGAAATCCATAACACTTGACAGAAATAGAAAGCAGTTGTGCCGTATTTAAATGACAATTTCATTTTGTCTGTCTTTCATAACGTTAAAAAAACCAACCTAATTCACCGAAAGTTAATTCATGTCCATTAACAGTTATCGAAGAAGAATTTGAAAGTGATATATCATAAAGGACAGCTATGGAAAATATGCAAACTGAAATAATCCTCATGGAGATAGCACTAGTAATCAAAAATTACTTTCAAATAAACAAGTTTCTACGAATTTCATAATGTGAAACGTCATAAAAGTAAGGCGAATTAGATAATAAACAAAATTTATAAAAAAAAATAAAACCATAAATGAGCAATACAAAGCAAAAGTAAGCATGAATTTTTTTTCAAAAATTACTCCTGAAAAAATATTTAGATTTAGTTTTACGGATTTGAGATTTAGGTATCCACTGAAGCATATAATTCATCTCGTATTCAATTCTTGCTATCCGAAATCCTACGAAAAATACATAAGGTTTCTTATTTAGTTACAAATAAATTATTCATACAGACCTTAATGATCTATATAAAGTGGATTTAGTCCAAACGAGATCCTTCGCTAGTGAACTCCATAACCATCCTAATCCTCTAGTCTCTCAACTTTCTTACCATTATATTCAGTTGTTAGTCAGTTTCAAACAGTCGGATAAACGACCAAAGAGTAGACTGATACGTAGGTGGGAGGATTGCGTAAGAGCTGATCTAGTGACAGGACCGTCTGTAGTCAAGGGTTTCTGGTGTCGGCATCGCACCTTTGGGTTCGCTAAGTCTTTTATTTATTATTTATTATTTAAAACTCTTATTAGAGTGCAGCAGTGGGTAGTTCCTTTACAAGCAATTGACATGTTGTTATGACCATTATGATTATATGTTTTATATATTTTTTTATACAGTTATTAATTTCAATAAATAGATAAACAAAAAAAATAAGAGTTAGTGTTGACTGAATAATTTTAGATTCACCTGAGGTACGCATGATGGTATAGAAGGATTAATACGATTAGAAAATATGAACGATTTGACACTTCCATTTCATTTTTTTATTCGAAGTCTAGTTTTGAATATTAAACATTCACCATTCGTTCTAAGAATGCAAAATTAAAAGGACTTCTAAACGTCTGTTCTAGGTTCTGATATATTTTAGAACTTTTTTTTTTTTTTTTTTTTTCATTTTGCCTCCTTTGAATTAATGAAAAATGTTTAACATTCTAAACAATTCTTTGAATAAAAAAATTTCAATATTGCAAATCATTCAGCTATACTAATTGGTTTTACATTCTCGTTTAACTTATTACAACCAATTATTTACATATAGTTATAATAATATGTGAGTTATACATCTAACTGTTAACTCCCGATTAATTCAATTTGAAAGTGTAAAGCCTAGTCCAGACTGTAAACAAATGTTTTGGAACATATTTGAACATGTTCCCAAATTGTTTATGAACAGTTCAGAAACTTTGTTCCGAAACAATGTTTCGCGTCCAGACCTGAGTCAGTGTTTTTGAACATGTCGAGTGAGGCTATTGCAGGAATTTGTGCTGCCAATTTATTTCTTTTACTAAACAGGCAAAGGAATAGAATAAGGAAAATAAGGTGGGGATAAAGCCAAGTCCAGACTGTAAATAATTGTTTCGGAACATTTTTGAACATGTTCCCGCATTGTTTATAAACAGTTCAGAAACTTTGTTCTGAAACAATATTTCCCGTCCAGACCTGAGCCAGTGCTCTTGAACATGTCGAGTGAGGCTGTTGCAGGATTTTTTTTAATGTATGTTTCCTTATAATCAATATGCATTATATTGTTGTTAAAATAGGCAGAATTAATAATCATTTTATTGGTTAACTTTATTTGTAAAAACATTTGCTGCAAAAACAATCAGTTCTGTTTTAATATATGCCTTCACAGAATGGAAAAAAGTAAAGTATATTTCAGTAATTAAATATATTTAAATATTTAATTTTAATATATTTAAATACTAGCATCCCGATCGCGGCTTCGCCCGCCCTCCAATATTTCTTCAATGATTTTTCACCCATAGCTTTTTCGTCCTTCCTTGGCCTCAAAAAATCGTCAGATCCTGGCAGATCTGTAAAACAGTGTCCTTAAAAACCGTTAAAACAGCAATCCTTAAGGACTTAATCCTTAATCTTAAGGACGAAAAAGCTAATTCTAATTGTGGATGGAGAGAGTGGCCAAGGATGTCCTTCGGCCTCAAAAAATCTTAAGATCCTGGCCGATCTGTAAAACAGTGTCCTTAAAAACCGTTAAAACAGCAATTCCTAAGGACGAAAAAGCTAATTCTAATTGTGGATGGAGAGAGTGGCCAAGGATGTCCTTCGGCCTCGAAAAATCGTCAGATCCTGGCAGTTCTGTAAAACAGTGTTTTACCGTTTATGCTGTTTTAACGTTTTTTTTAAGCTATCCGAAGGATAACTTCTGCCATTGTTGTCCTCGAGGATATTGTTTTAAAATATTTAACGGTTTTAAGATGGCGGACCTTAAAAGGATCTTACATGACATACATAAATACGTAAAAAAATCTTACGGTCCATGACCAAAACCTTGGCCTTTTCCACGATTCCTCCCCATTTGTTCCAGTCACCAACTACCTCTCCTCCAGTACCTCACACAAAGTGTCTTTAGGTTTGCCTCAACGTCTTCCCTCCAGCGCAATCTAGGCCTTCCCCTTTCTCTCTTCCCTCCTTCGGGGCGCCCATTCAGCATGATTTTTGGCATTCTGTTGGGGCTCATTCTCTGAACATGGCCCACCCATCTTAATCTCCTTTGCTTTATTGTAGCAACCGAATCTGGAGCTTTGTATATTTCTCTTAGTTCCTAGTTGCTTTTTATTCTTCATATATTTCCATCTTTAGTAGGGCCATATATCCTCCTCAAAATTTTTCTCTCCCATCTATTTATAATGCCTTCATTCTTCGCAGTGAGCGTCCAGGTTTCACTTTCATTCAATAAGACTGGATTAAGAATGGTTTGGTAAACACTTATTTTCAAATTTTTAGGGAGCATTTTTATTCCTATTATTTTGCTGAGGGCCCAATAACACCTATTACCAGCCTTTATTATTTCTTTTATTTCTTCATCTATTTCATTTCTTGAAGTAATGACGCTACCCAGGTACTTGAATTTTTCGACGCTTTCGAAGTGGTATCCTGCCCCTTCTAGGTTTTCCACCATATTTTGTTCCTTCAACGTCTCTAGGTATTTCGTCTTTTCTTCGTTTATCTGGAGGCCCACTTCTCTTGCTTTTCAGCTACACTCTTCAAATGCTCCTAGTAGGGAGTTTTCTTTTCTGCCAGTGATTACGACGTCGTCCGCAAATGCTAGATGCTGAGTCATATGGGTATAAAAGCTTCCAGGGTTCGTCCTTATTGCCCTAATGACTGTTTCTAGTACTAAATTAAACAGTACCGGTGACAGTGGGTCTCCCTGCCTCACTCCCTGATGTATATCAAGCGGTTCAGTCACCCCTCCTTGCACTTGGACAGCTCCTTTGCTATGGTTTAGGGTCATTTGGACTAGTCTTATTAACTTTGAGGGAAAACCTATTATTTGTTTTATATATTATTTTTATTTATTTTTTTTGAAAATTTATTTAATTTTTATTTTTATTTTTTTAATTCATTTATTAACTTATTTTGCTCCATTTTCCCCTTTTAATTAAAAAAAATTGTATTTATTAATTAACTTCCAATTCCATTAACTAATTATTGTTTATATTTCTTATAAACACTCAACAATAATTTCTATATTATTTTAAGATATTTTTGCATTATATATTAATAAACATGTTTGTACAAATATTAATGATAATATGCGTTATGTCGAGAGATCGTACGCGTGGAAATACATGCTCCCATTGCAGGGTTACTGCAATGTGGAAAACTAGAAAAAAAAAACTAGGAATCAATATTATTATCACAACACTAGAGAGTTGTAAGGAAATGAAGTAAGTTAAAAAATGATCTGTCCTCAGGAACACGTCCAGACTTGTCGCAACTTGTTCAATGTTCCCGTGTTTTCCATCTCGAATGGGAAACAAGGAACAGGGTTGATTTTGTTTCGCAACATTTTTGAACAGTTCCGAAACAAGTCATAAACAATTTTGAGCTGTTCAGAAACATCGGAAACAAGGTTTCTGAACATTGTTCCGAAACATTTTTTTTCAGTCTGGACTAGGCTGTAGAAATACATGCACCCATTGCAGGGTTACTGCAATGTGGATACCTAGAAAAAACATTAAGAATCAATATTATTATCACAACACTACAGAGTTGTAAAGAAATAAAGTAAGTTCACAAATGATCTCTCCTCAGGAACATGTCCAGACTTGTCGCAACTTGTACAGTGTCCCCGTGTTTTCCATCTCCAACGGGAAACAAGGAACAGCGCTGATATTGTTTCGCAATATTTTTAAACAGTTCCGAAACAAGTCATAAACAAATTTGAACTGTTCAGAAACATCGGGAACAATGTTTCTGAACATTGTTCCGAAACATTTGTTTACAGTCTGGACTAGGCTTAACAGTGAAACTCATATCACTGTTACCAGTAGCATATAAGATCCTCTCTCTTGTCCTCTTTGAGCGTCTCCTTCCATGGGCTGAAAGAATTGTGGGTCCCTACCAGTGCGGTTTTCAGAAGGGCAAATCAACCGTAGACCAGGTCTTCACCCTCCGACAAGTGCTGGAGAGGGGTAGGGGAATTCAACATCCGAACCCACCACTTATTCATAGACTTTGAAAGTGCCTACGACAGTATTGATCGTAAAGAACTTTATATCGCACTGGAAGAACTTGGAATACCCCAAAAGCTCTTAAGAATGTGTCAGGTTACGATGGAGGGTGTAGAATGCTACGTAAGTGTCCAAGGCGGGATGACCGAGCCAATCTTCTCAAGTAGGGGTGTCCGTCAGGGTGATGCATTTGCCTGCCTTCTTTTTAACATCGGCCTTGAAATAGCCATCAGAAGTTCCCAAATCCAACTGGGTAGTACCATATTTAATAAAACTGTTCAGCTGCTTGGGTATGCCGATGATATTGATATCATAGGACGATCGTTTCAGGCTGTCTCAAATGCGTTCCTTCTCCTTGCTGAGAACGCCAGGAGAATGGGTTTGGTAATAAACGACGCGAAAACGAAGTACATGGTATCAGGAGAACGGGCAGTACAGGGCGAAGAAGTCAGAATTGGGGATTACAAATTTGAGAAAGTTAACGAATTTGTATACCTCGGCTGTCAAGTGGAAGTGGATAACAACATATCTGAGGAAATTAGGTCACGGATCACCAAATCAAGCAGATGTTTCTATGGCCTACGTAACCATTTCCGAAGCTCCCTGCTTCCGAGAGCAACCAAGGTACAGCTGTATAAAACCTTGGTCCGCCCAGTCCTGAGCTACGGTTCTGAGACCTGGACACTCACGAAGAAAGATGAGTCCGCATTACTTATCCACGAGAGGAAGATCCTGCGATCTATCTATGGTGGAATTATGCAGGGACAAGAGTGGCGTCGACGAACCAATCAAGAACTATATGCTCTCTTTAGGGAACCGAATATAGTAAAGTTTGTTCGGCTTGGAAGGCTTAGGTGGGCTGGACACCTTGCGAGGATGGATGAGGGTTCCATTCCCAGGAGGACATTGCTGGAGGAACTTCATGGAACCAGGCGAAAAGGAAGACCCAAACTGCGTTGGCGAGACGGTGTTGCGCATGATGCCCGGACATTGCTTGGGGTGCGTAACTGGATGGTGGCTGCGCAGAACCGGGACATATAGCGTGGGCTGATTGAGGAGGCCTTGACTCAGTAATGAGTTGTTGCGCCGCTGATGATGATGATGAACAGTGAAACTCCGTTTGTTTTTGTTTTTTGGTTGTTCCATTTGTATGAGCCCTAGCCTAGCACTCGACTAGTACTCTACTTTATTTTTGGTTGTGGCCTGGACCCCCACACTCTCTCGCACACTTTTCAGGTCCCCCCCCCTCCTGCACAGGAGACTCTAGGACGTGGAGTGTCAAGCCAGGGAGATGGCGGCTTCCAACATGGAGTTGGATCTTGCCAGTGGTTCTATGCCAGCGGACCAATCAGGAGCCACCTACGAGAAGCGCTCTCTATCGGAAGGTTTTGAGCCTGCACCGAAGAAGCACACCTTCAGGCCAAGGCCACTGGCAACCGTTTTGAACAATTATCGGTAAAGCTCGCTGAGGCACCTCGAGTAAGGCCACCTGCACCCATCATTATATCTTCACCTATATCGTTAAATGATTTAAGGGCGAAAGTTAGAGGAATTTGCATAACCAATTTCTCCGCCAACAACTCAAAAAGGAGACGTGTCTATACCTAAACTCTGAATTGGACCACGGGAAGGCGACTCTACTACTAAGAACAGACCAAGCTGTGCAATTTCACTCTTACGCCCCCAGAGGAACACAGCGCTCCAAAAAGTACGTCATGCACGGCTATGATCTTGACATCTACGTACAAGATCTAGCCGAAGAGCTCAAAGAGCGACTACCCGGCTTCATACTGGCGAGGCGACTCACCAGAAGAGTAGGAAATGAGGATCCCTACCCCGTTGAGGGCATACAAGTTATAACGGTGCCTACTACGAAACTTGAAGACCTGCAAAAATTGAGAATTGTTAACGACATCCGTTTCAGGGCCTCCGTATTCAAAGAAGATGGTGGAACTGTTACAGTGTCGCCAATGCCAACATTTCGGCCATACCATGAAATACTGTGGCCGGAAATGAAGATGCGCCTGGTGTGGAGGCCCATACCTCTACGAACAGTGCCCTCAACGGCAAGCGGTCCCACCGAAATGTACCAACTGCCAGGGCTCTTACCCAGCCTCCTCCAAAGACTGCCCTCACCGTCAAAGTATCCTTGCCCAGCTCAGACAGAAGACGGCCTTAACAACAGCCATCGCCCCAGCGCCTGCACCTGCGCCCGAGAACAACGAGAGGAATTTCCCAGCAGCCCGCCCTACCCGAGCTGACTTTAGTTTCTCACAAGCCACAGGTGGACCAGCACCCCGACGCAAAATCCCAGCCACCGAAACCCAGCCGACAGTGCCATCACATCCGATCCAGATCAACCTTCCCCCAGAACCAGTCTTGCCAGAGAACACCACCAACGTCCTCCTCAACCGGCTTCTTAATCGAATGGATGCCATGATGGAAATGATGACGACTATGATGCGCCTCATGTCTAGGGTGATTGAGAAGCTCGATGATTGCTGAGCACGTTCTCAATTATAACACCAGAGGCTTGTCTACATCGCAGGCCGAACTTGAGGTCCTTCTACTGCAGCACCGACCTGCGGTGGTGGCACTGACAGACATTATGGTCCCTCTAACTAACCGACTGTACTTCAGAGGCTATATCTCTTACAGAGAAAATGTACAACAAGGAATACAAGCAGTCGCCATCCTCGTGATAAGTGATATACAGTCTAGACTCATTCCGAACCCAGTGGATTCTTGGCTGCCACATAATCACAGTTGACGTGCGACTGAAACATCGGTTCACCTTCAGCTGTGTCTATAAAAGACCTCGGCCAAACTATACGCCTGTTTTCTGTCTGTTGCTTCACGCACAGGCCCGCAGCAGGTATGTTGTCCTGGGGGACTTCAACGCTCGCCACACAAGCTGGTTATGCCGTAACAACAATCCACTGGGTTCTATCATCACGAAGACGCGACTTTCTGTTTTCCACCCTGGTGTACCCACTTTTCGCCACTGCACCAACCCCTCCCTCACCTCGACTCTAGACCTACTCCTCACCAGGGACATGCATACTGTCACTGAATGCCGAGCCCTGGCTTTCTGTAACTCGGACCGCCGCCCGGTGCAATACACTTTTGAAGGGTCTCGGGCCACTCCAACTGCCACTAAGTACCTTCTGCACGAAGTGGACTGGAAGGGTTACAGGGCCAGGATACTGGAATCACTCCCTTCAGTGACACCGTGCCTGACCCCTGATGAGATAAACATAGCAGTGGAGACAATTACCACTATCATCCATGAACCTACCGACCTCCACATCCCTAAGTTTAGCCCCCGACTAAACAACAAGCGACCTCCCCCACCACACGTCTTGGCACTGATCGGACAGAGGAACAATCTCCGGAACATCTTCACACGGGATCACAGCCTTAAGCCTGTTATCAACGCCATAACCCGGCAAATTGCCAGGCTCATGAGCGACTGGAAAACGGCTCTGTGGCATGACCGACTGCGGCGGACCCATGACCCCGGCAGTTCTGGAGATTGGTGCGAACATTCGTCAACAAAAGGCGAGCGGTTTACCTTACTGACGGTGACCAGTTACTAACACCTGCTGAACAGGCTGAACACCTAGAGAATACTTAGCAAATGATGCTGAGAGGACGGCGGATGCGCCACTGCCAACATATGGACCACTACCAAGCCCTAACGAGACACCCATCTTCTCGACTTTCAAGAACCTTGAGTCTGTCCTCCGCCGCCTGAAAGGGAAAAAGGCATCCGGAATGGACGGTATCCCATCAACATTGCTGAAGATGCTTCCTAGGAAGGGTAAGGCCTTCCTACTAAACATCTTCAACTCATGTTTCCGGATTGCATATTTCCCCACGGTCTGAAAACAGGCTGTAGTGGTTCCTCTCTTAAAACCTAAAAAATCTGGAAACACAGCGGAACATTACCGTCCTATCAGCCTCGTCTCTCATATCAGCAAAGTGTTCGAAAGGCTAGTTCACTATCATATGGTAGACCACTATCGCCGTGAAGAAGTTATACCACCTGAACAGACTGGCTTCCAGCGAGGTGTAGCCTGCGAACATCATCTGGCTAAACTACAGGCCTATACCATCAACCAGATGCATAGGAACAAAGCCACCGGACTCATCTCGCTGGATTGCATACAGGCCTCCGATTGTGTCTCACATCCCCTGCTGCTCCGCCGACTGGAAGAATACAGGTTCCCTACCGCCTTATGCCGACTGATCAGAAGCTATCTCAGCAGAAAATCCTTCGTCGTACAAGTCGGTGAGAGCCTGTCTCAACCAGTCCCCACCACCTGCGGTGTACCACAGGGATCAGTTCTTGGACCAATCCTATTCAACATCTTCACGGCTCCATTGGTCTCCCTCAAACACCCCGAGGCGGTAGTGGCTGCATATGCAGACGACATCGCCATCTACGCCTCCAACTTAAACCCTGGCCGAGCACTCGACATAGCTCAGAGGGCAACCTCCATCATAGTTGAGGCTCTAAAAAACTGCGGTATCAAGGTTAACCCTAAGAAGACCGATGCCATCGTGATGTCATTTGCCAAAAACAGGAAATCCCAAAGATTGCCAAAGCACTTCACGGTGGACAACCCATGCACTTCAGCAGCCCATCTCCAACTCCGTCCTATATCTTGGGGTTAACTTTGACCGGCACCTCACGTTTACCACACGTACACGTATATGAAAAGTAGAATTAAGCAGGCCAGGGCGAAAACCTATCGCCTCTATTATCTTTTGACCTCTCCCCAACTGTCACTCCGCCTCAAGCTACAAATTTACAAATCTATAATTAGACCTACTCTCCTACATGGCGCTCCACTGCTACACCATATGTTTAAAAGTACTTTCCGAGCACTCCAGACGTTCCAGAACTCCGTCCTTCAGCGAATCGTCCAGGGTACCAGCCTAGAGAGGGCCAAAAACAATCACATCCTCGAACAGCTGAGGATGCCATCCATCCCGAAGTTCATTGGCCGCAGGCACGTCAAATTTTTTCACGGGCTGAAATATTGTGCCAACCCTCTCTTTAGGGACGTAGCCCCGCCTCCCAGGCCTGGGAGGTGGCAAGGTTTGACCCCCTTAGCGGACGTAGTCGCCGAGGGAAGGGGTTCAGGCTCTACAGACTGACCCACTAGTGCCACCACCGCCAGCAGAGTGACTCCTCCTCACTCATCGCAGAAGAAAGAAGACCATCAGTCTACAGAAAATCTACTAGAAGCCAGGGACACTGATCTTCGAATGCCAACAGGCAATCTAAGATCTCAAAATATAGTTATAGTTATTTATGTTTATAAATAGAATTAAATGGAGGATAAGAGAAAAAAGAAAAAAAAAATGTGTTATAAAATATAATATACATACAACATAAGCATATTACACTGTTTTACAGATCTACCAGGATCTGACGATTTTTTGAGGCCGAAGGACATATTACTTAATTACTTGAGAGATTTTTGATTTCAACATAAAATAATTCCTCTAACTAACCGGTTTCCAAGCCCAATTGAGCACAGAACACGCATTAGTTTGGCTACAATATAGTATTTACAATATTCAATTTTAAATTCATTTCTCAGGAAAAGATCATTGGCGGTACAAGTCTCTAAAGACACGTTTTTTTCACTTGCGGAGTACCACAAGGTGCGGTATTATCTCCGGTCCTTTTTTCCATTTATACTGCTAAAATAGTTGGAGCCCAATACTTGAATACAACTGTTACGGCGTTTGCAGATGATATTGCTATCACAAGTAGCAACTTAAACGAAAGCAAGGCCTTAAAACAATAGTAGAAAGTTTGCCAGAAAATAGCTGAGGAGCTCCTACAGTTAACTATTGAGGTTTACCTGTATAAAACAAAAGGAATCATATTTTCTTTTCAAAAAAGCAAAAAGAAACTTCCAACCAATTTCAAAATTAATAATTCAGTCAACAAACTTTCGAAAAATATTGTTTACTTGGGAATCAAATATGACAGACACCTTAAGGTTTCGGTCCACGTACTTAATAAAATAAGAAAAGCGAGATTACAATCTGACAAACTGAACCACTTGTTATCTGCTAGAAATATAGCTTTACGTTTAAAATTGATTATATATAAATGTGTAATCCGATCAACCTTGCTGTATGGAGCACCATTATTTTCATCGATCGGGAAAAGTGCAAATTACAAAAATCATTCCAAAATGGTATAATGAAAAAAATCGTAAAATGTACTACAATGCAAAGAGTCAAAACTACGAAAATATATGAGGAATTAAAAGTTAAAAAAATAAGGAATTTTTGGCCGATATAAAAGAAAAAATTTTCGATACCTTAAAAAATATTTCAAACCCTCTCTACAGCAAAATTTTACCCCTAGGGGAACCAAATCGATGGCAAAAACTATTTTAAGATTGAAATTATAGATACAGGTTATTTAGTGTGTAAGGCGTATACACATAAATAAACGGTGGGCCCCATCACCTAATTATTACTTTAACTATATTAATTAATAACAAAATTATGATAAATCATCTATAACTGCTTAAAATGCTAGAAAGCAGTAAGAGGAGAATTTGAAAAACGTTATATAAGGTTATTACAGGAAAAGAAAAAAAGGGCTATGGAGAAAAAAAAAAGTTATCAATGTTAGGCAGTCACTTAACGATACACTGTTTTACAAAGTTCAGAAAACTCCACCAATGCAAAAGCAATAGCACTAGTAAAGCTATAAGAAGAAACAGCTGTAAAACAAGCAAAGCAGTTAACATATTGAGTAGGCTATTCAGCGGAGAGTTCCCTCGGCGTTCCTGAAATTGTTCCACAATTACTATTCAATTACTAGCAATCTGTTTAGCTTATTCAATCGGATGATATTCCATATTATTGACCCACCACCTTAGCTGTACAGTAAACAGCTATATACTAAACTGGCATATCCCACCGCAGTTTCAATCGCTATCATAAGTAAAGAAATTAGATAATTTTATCTAATAATTTAGGTTCTATCTGCCTATCAATAAAAATCTTGTGTTGAAGTATGCAATTAACCATTATTTCTTCAATGATATTCTCACGCATAGCAGTCATTTTTAACCTGGTTAAAATTGCACTTGGCAGATGTGGATATACACAAAGCCAAAGTAAATTAAAAAAAGAATAATTAAAGAAAAATTGCACTGATAAGGTGGTTGAGGAATACGTAAATGCATAAAGGATTACGTAAAAGGCTCCTCATATTTATTGTTTACCAACAATTTATTCTCTCTTCAGGACACTAATCAATTTCTTTGGCATTTACGAATAGTCAGTTAAGTGGATTGTGTGTGTTTATGAATTTTAGGTTATGTGCATCACCAGAAAGCTATTTTTTTTCTCTTTATTTGTGGCAAATGAAATTAGTTATGAGGCTACTACAGAGATGAATACTAATTTGTGGATAATTTTGAAAAAAAAAAAATGCACTTTTCCTAAATTAAGATTCATTCACAAGTGTCACAAATTTCTTAACAATGGTCTGCTTCGGTAAAATGTTAGTTCAAAAGTTATTATTGAAAAAGCAACATTACGGTAACATTTTGTTCAGCCGCCCAGTTGGTTTTTAAAATACGATCGTAAACACAAAAGGAGGTGTCCTTGACATTCGACTATTCAAAAAGGACATTAAAGTGGCTATGTTGGTAGCAACAGACTGTGTAACTTGATATCAAAACTATTAGACTTGCATCCTTATAGTTATAGGAAATAGGAAATAGGTTTACTCAAATACTCAACACCTTTGAATAATAAACAAATCTATATAATACTAAAAATTAATTTAGGTAATAATTAAGGAATCTTTGTATTCATTTGATTCATTTTTTTATTACATTTTTATTTGATTGTATTCATTGGGAACTTAAGTCCCTTAAGAATAAAAAATGATGTTCAACTAAAGGCATTCAGAGCCTTAAAATAAAATAATAATAATATAAAATAATATATTTTTAGAACAAAATAACAGGTAATAATTATAAAATAACATTTAACAGAACATTTAAGTTCGATTTTTACAAATAGATTATTATTTTATGAATATAAATTGTTCATATTTTATACAAGTAAAAATAGTTATTGACAGTTTCCTGTGAACAGGATCTGAGTGGAGAGTAGGTGGTTAAAGAAATGGTACTTCAAGGTGGAAAGAGAAGGATCGGATTACGAAAGATTTGTCAAAAGCGGCTGAGCAATGTGCAGGAGTATAAAAATCAGATTGACTGAAACGGGTTTAACGGGTAAGAACGGAAGATTGAGTTGAAGGAGTTGGAAAGGTACAGGAAATGTAAGGTGGACGTTGGGATTGGACGGGATCATCCTTAGAGCATCTGCAGACTTTTCATCAGAATATATTACATTAAATTTTAAACGCGGTACCAATTAAAAATCTTGAAATTATTTTTGACCAAACCCTCTCCTGTAAATCACAGATTGGAAATCCCAAGGATACCACTGTTCCATAGGTATTCTAAACTTAATCCACCGATTCTCTTCCCAGTCAACATCGAACATGCTCCTTATTTCTCCCCTCTTGTTCCCTCGTCTTGGCTGTGGTTGAGTGGTTTATGGTAAACTCTGGACGGTGCTCTAAAGCAGATTATGAACTATGACTTTGTTCATTGATATACCGAGGAAGTCTCATTTTTTCACCTCTATTACTAATTAAGGTGACATTATTCTGCTTTCCGTAGATAATATTGCATAAAGATAATTTAGTATACGTAAGTTGTATATTTTAAAAGAATTCTGATTTATTTTGTTAATCATAATGTAATTAGTAATAAATTATCATAGCCGTCTATATATTGCACTCAAATGTTATTTTTAGGGGACAAGTTGTCCCAGGACAAAAATGATTTTGTTAAAAAAAAATAACCCTTGGAATTCAATCCATCTCCAAATCGGACCAGCGAAATCCCTTTAAACATTCAAATACCTCTTACGTTTTTATTTACTTGACCTGTATGAAACGGAATCTTTCATCGTGATTTTCATCGATTTCCAGCAATCTGATTAACTTGAAAATTTGCACACGTTTCAAGGACCAATAGCAATAAAATAATTTCACGACTTATACGATAAAATACCATAAGAAAAACAAATAAATAGTTCATAAAAATATCGATAGTTCGATTCATCGTGTTCGATCCCTATCACCAAAGCTGGGTAAGAGTGCTATACCATATCCACTGACTTTCGCCTCAGCTCCAGCGTAAATGTAAATTTACGAAGAGGTCTCTGTCCGCGTCCTTTTATACCTGTAAGCTTTTTTTGGGATTATTGGAACTAGATAATGATTGAACCAGAGGGTTAGAATTGGAGGAAAGTTTTTGATGGAATTCCGAAAACAGTTTGGAGACCTTTGGTTTAGAAGGATTGAATGTGCGATATTGGATAATCTGTTTAAAGCTCAACTATTTTTAATACGCCTTTATTAACTTCTGTATGTAACGGAATCTTTCATCATAATTTTCTCCAATTTTCAACAATCAGTATAACTTGAAAATTTGCACACATGTCAAGGACCAATGTCAATACAATAATTGAATAATTGCACAACTTTATTCTGATTTTCTCACCTAGCCCCTTCAAATTACATCAAAAAATGGGATCTGCCTTGCAAAAGGTGGAGTAGTAGCTTTCATGTTTTTATATGGCCCAGATGGGTCCTGAAAATAAAATATCAAAAATGTGACTACATTTGATAAGGGGAAATTTTTTGGGGGACAAAAAAACGCAAACGTTTTGTGTTTTTTTCAGATATATGCAAAAAAAAAATGTCCAAAAATGCTTTTAATCGAAAAATGTGTCATTTACAAAATTAAAGTTCATTAAACTTTGCATCTAAAGACATCTCTTAAGCTGAATTTAATTTAGGCGTTCATCCACAATCGATTTTGAAAATCCGACTAATTTTGCCAACTTTCTCTAAAAGTTTTGGTCATGTATGGTATGAGAGTCTATAACGCGGGAATTCAATAAAAAAAAATGCTGTATACTAAAAGTTATAGATAATTATATTTTGTGCAAGATAGGATGTTTAAAATAAAATAATTTGCCCAAAATAATTAATAAAATAATTTTTAAATTATATTAAAATAATATTAAGAGAAAAATTCAGAAGGCAAATTGATAGTTTGAAGGTCCTTAGTGATAAGAAAAAGCATACCGGAGGAAAATGGACTGAAGAGAGGAGGGCACTTCACTCGGAGAGAATGAAGGAAGTATGGAGAAGGAGGAAAGGAGTCAGGGACAAATGATATTTGCGTGGTCCATAGCTGGCCTGTTCGCGAGAAAAAAATAAAAATAAAAATAATATTAAAATAATAAAAAAATAATATAGCCCAAAATAATATTACAATAATTTGCCCAATTCTACCTTGAGATATGTAAAAAAACAAAAACTGTTGGCTTATTTTCGATAAACTGTGTTAAAAACGCAAACAAATCACAAATAGTACAGAGAAATTAGCTTGGAATTGTTCACTACTCTTAGCTTTTTAGTTCGGTTTCTTATAAAAGCGTGGTTTTCTAGTTTGATTAAATTATAATTTATTAGTACCTCATAATTCAAGGTAACGCTTACTTTGTTTCTTCTCGATTAAATTGTATAATGTCTATGTCTTACTGGAGTCTCTTCAACTGAATTCAACTGGAGTCCCTTAAACTTCGATTATTATCTTATTTTTGTATACTTCTGCACACAATAAAATGTTTCTTACTCGTTATATACCATTTAGAGACATTTATTGTATGTTTTGCAAAATGCAAGGTATTTTTCTTCTTTTTTTTTTACAAGCAAATTGACCACTTAGAATCACTCCACATTCACTTTTTCTTGGTGTGGCTTTTCCTTTGCGTCCCATACTCTATGCGTTCGCTGGCCTGCTTCCGTTGTTCTTCCGTCCAGGCTCATCCGGTTTTTTTTGTTCTTCTTGCTGCTTAAATCCCTTCCAGGACAATATGATCCTAAATCTATATCTGCCTAATAGTTGATTTTCTGAAATGTTTAATCTTTCCATATCCATTTTTGTTTCCATAATCCATGCTGTTGTGGTTTTCTTCCTCGGGAAGTTTTGGTAAATCTATTTCGGTCCATTCCTGTGCAGGTGTCCAAGAACTGTCAACATCCTCTTCTTCATATTTTCGGATATTTTTTCTATTTTCTGATTAACTTCTTCGTTACTTCGAAGTTTCCATCCACTTTCAGTTTTAAAGGCACCCATAATTTTTCTAAATATTCTTCTTTCCAAGACTTCTAGTCTATCCAGCTTGTAGTTCATGGTCTAGATATTCTGTCTTCACCACGGTTTTCACTTATAATATAGTGAAAGATCATCCAAGATTTCTTGTTCTGCCCATTTCAACATTTTTGTCGTTATCAAATCTTCTCCACTTGCTTTGTTGTTTCTAAAAATTATTTTGATTTCTTTTCATATTATTTATAGACATATTATATATGGACAAACTATTAGACAGAAATAGATTTAGGAACAAATTAAATAGTTTAGAATAGATTCAAGCCGCAATGAGAACAAAGAAACCGGATGAGCCTGAACGGAAGAACAGCGGAAACAAGACAGCGAAAGCATGAAGGAATATTGGACTATCCTATTCTATTCCTGGAGATCCTATTCTCAAAAAAAAAAAAAAAAAAAAAAAAAAAAAAAAAAAATGTCTTGTATTGTACAAAACATACAATAAATGATATATATATAGAGTAAGAAACATTTGTATGAAGTTAAATCTAAATTTTTTTCTTACTTTATTAATGCAGAAGTATACCAAAATAAGATAATATATTATAGATTAACAATAATATAATATAGATAAATAATAATAACATACAGATTTTTGAAGTTTCTGGCTAATATCCAAGGCATCGTGACATAGGAATTTAATTTTTTATTTGATATGTGGAGTGCACTCTTATTTTTATCTTTCCTCTCTGTATTTTTAGTTAGTATCTATGCATGTATTTAGTTATTTTACACATTTTTAAATGTCACTGTTCAGATATAATTGCATTTATTTCTAAACTTATTTTTTCTTAGCTTTGTTCTAGGATAATTTTTTATCTATTCTATTGTCATATGAATTTTATCTACTAATTTTGTTTGATACTATTTGTTAACTACTTGGAAATAAATTTGTAAATATATCTTTCTTGAGATGATTTGAGCCAAACATATTCTTTTTAATTTTCTATCCGTTATGAACGAAGCATATAGATTGAATGTGTATAATATGGAACGAATCCAAGGTCCACTTTCTTATTTACATGATCAACATTTATACATGAATCTTATATTCAAACACTAATAAAATAATAGGAGAAAACCTCTAGAAGATTTCTGTGGAATATGTAATACACCGACAACAGTATTTCAATAGCCCGGAGGAGAGCAGCTGCATTTCCTGAATGCTGGTGATCCCATAATGAGAGAATGGAACAGATATTTCCAATTTGGGCTACAATAACGGACGCTGTTAACTACCAATTACACTCTTACTGTGTAGCTCCTGTAATTACAGCTACAACGTATCATTGGACCAAAACAGCCTCTTTGCATTTTCCGAATGGCTAAGGCGTGTTATTTAACCTGCATAGTGGTTTCCAGTAATCATCTTATATTTATAGTAATGTCAATAAATCTTCTTTTTTTTTTTTTCCTACAGAATTCAAGAATTTCTAGTCTAAAATGTTCTACAGCTTGGGGGTGTATTCAATACTTTATCGAAATTAGTATATAGTTATTGATGACTCAATGACCCCATCTTTTGACGTCTGATATGTTTGATATGCTGGAATCTTAAATTAAATGTCTACCTGTGCTCCGTATTCTTAATAATTATGCTCTTAGCTTATGATATATCCTGATTTTAACCCAATTTATTAATATGGTATCAAAAATATTCTGTAAAATATTACACCGAGAAAAGTTAGAGCGGATCGAGTTAAATAACAAAAATTAAAAACCTTTTTCCACCTCAGCTAAGCATTGATTTTATACTGAACAATACCCCAAAACTTAAAGCATCAAATTTCAAATTATTCTTCCCTCATAACTAATTCTTACTGATTGTTTACAGGTGAACAGTGAGTAAAAATCCTTAGATATAATTGCGTTCTAAATTCTCCATGTCAATCCATTGATAAATAAGTATAACATTTAATGGTTTAAAATTAAAGGTAATTTAGTTAATTACGATGTAATAATCAAACAATAACTTCGAAAAATACTTTTTTTATTTCAAACCAGCGTTTTCTTCATTTTTGTAGCAATCGTGTTCGTAGATGTAGCTGTTATTCAATCCTCATACTCTCAACATCTTTTAGTAACAGTTGAACTAGTTAGGTAGAATCCACATTCGCAATTAAAAACGCTTATTCATATCGAGTTTGGTAAATTTTAATATTTTTTCAGGAAAAACATTCTTTTTAAGCTCCTGGAGCGATTGTTAATCGTGTTTCAACTTCTTTCATATACACATTGCATGAATCTCAAGGTATAAATTTTCTATCTGAAACTTCTGCTACTAAGAGGTAACTTTCGGTACATGCGAACATTACCAGCTTTTAAGGAACAAACGAAAAATGAAGAACCTTCACACATAGTTTTGGGATGATACATGACATGGACGGAAGTCCAGTCTATCATATTTAGGTAAAACGAATGGCTTTACGGTGGAACCGTGCCAATACCAGGTTAGTTTACCATTCATGATACTTATCAAGATAAAAAAAATAATACACCTAATACTTAGAATGACTTATTTAGCATTTAAAATTTTAATTCGTAACACGGTAATATAAACTTGAAAACAGAATAGGCGCCATCTCTAGACTTAGTAATGATAGAACGTCTTTTTTTGGACGCTTCTTAAGATTGTTAGAGAAGAAAATTTGTTAAAGTTAACAAGCATTTGTCCCGGGAAGCAACATATTTTTTTGTTTCGAAATTTACGTTAAATAAGTGTTTGTACCAAAAACCTTTCCTATATTTTGACTTATATTATATGTCAATATATTATATTGAAAATTATTATTATCTGAATTTTCTACATTTATAACTAGTTTTCTTATTTTCTTATTTATTAATTGCTTTAATACAAGTCTTTGCTTACTCTCAAATGAATTTGCTGCATACTGGTCGTCAACCAAGTGCAACCTGAATTATGTCTGTACTGAATGAAAATAATTTCAATAATGTCTTTATTAAGACTTCCGCTTTTGTCATATATTACCTATAAAAACAAGACAAATTACTTGACCGGGATGGCCGAGCGTGTTGGATCCGTGAGTGCCCGGTACAGAAGGCACTGGGATCGGAGCTGCTTATTTTCATATTCTGAGGACCTGCTGCAAATGTAACATTAAAGATTTATAAAAATAATTTGATATGCAAAACGAAAAATATGCAATAAGTACTCCAGGTATTACTGACGACGAGGCGTTCCAGCCCCTTCACGCACCCAAAACACCTTTTATCGATTTCAAACCTTGTTCCAATTTATTTCGATGTTTCAGTAGCTACTTTCTGAGGTGGGAGGTTATCCACCTTTATTTACACAGAAACTCTAAATCCATGCTCAAAGTAATATCAACTTCTGTTATGCCTTCCCAAAATGAAATTAGAAATGAAAAAAAATAATTATTAGGAAATAATAAAATGTAAATATATAAAACGCTTAATCGATAATGAGTTAATATTATATTCAATTAGAATTATATAGTAATAAAACAATAAATAGTAATAATATATAATAAATAGTATTGTTACTTCTAGGGACACTAGGGAAGTGGAAATAACAAATGATAAATACATTTTAAAAATCCATGTTGAAAGTTATATCGTTAATTACTGCAATATTTTCTCAAAGTAGTGAAGTGGAAATAAGAAAATATGAAACTTCTTGTATACCTTATCACATTTCTTTTTACATCAATGTGTTTTATTAAATTAGTATTACATTGTGTCTCCCCTTAGGGCAATAAGTAATATGGATGACAAATAATCCATTCAAGAAATATATAAAATGGAAATTTTTCAAAAAAGCGAAGTGGAAATAACAAAACATAAATATATAAAACAACAAATCCATGTAGAAGCTGATTTTGTTAACTTTAGTTACACTTTCACACATTAGGGAAGAAGGAATAAAAAAAAGTTAATATATAAAATACTAAATCTATGTTGGAATTAATGTTGTATACTACTGTTTTACCTTTTTATATTTAACAATACGTAATATAAATATAACACACACAACGAAATAACCCATTTTGAAACCTTAGAACTGGTTTTATACAGGTGACGTTATAGGAATGAGCTTTCGATTAATGAGAAACCGCCAGAGTGTATTAAAGGTCGGGATGATTTGGTGGAGTGCCTCGTCGATAGTAGCACCGTATCTCAAAATTGTTTTCATTATTATTTTAGAATTTTAGAATTAAATTCAATAATTCTAGAAGGAAACCAACTTTGAAACTAATAATGTATAAGACTTGCATTTCCGGCATCCATTAATAAAGAAACAATATCTCATCTGAAATCCTATCAAGAAATGTAAAGCTAAGTGTTATTTCATGATGGTTTACAGTTGGGAAGGAAGTAGGCGGTGTCAATTTAGTTATCGACTCAGTGGCTGAGCTGCTTCGTATTGGCACGGTTCCACGATGAAGCCATTCGTTTTACCTTATGGTAGCCTGGGCTTCCATCCATGTTATGTATCATCCCAGGACAATGTGGTATAGTTCTTTACTTTTCATTTACGCCCGTATAACTGACTCTATTCGCATTTATCTAAAGTTACCTTTCAGAAGCTTAACATGCATCCTTTCTTCCACACGTTGATTATAGATTCTTAGTATACGGAGGACTGTCTGGGGAGTTTGAAATGAGACTAATGTATTCTTTATAAGATACATGTTTGGGGATTTTCCAGGCGCTGGTATCCTGAGTAAGGTGTTTTTTTTTCCAAGTTTTCGACTATACTTCCTTAGTACCTTTTCTATTCCAGTCTTTAACTCCAAAAAACCTTCTTATATTTATGACATCCTTTCTTTTCTTCCTTCCATCGACCCATTAATTTGTATATATATCTCTTCTCATTGATTTGCCTTCATTCAAAAATCGTTTAATATTCGTCCATTTTGCCTTATTTTGGAATTCCCTGCCTATTTGCTTCCTCCCATTCTTCCTTAAAACATAATTTATCCATGCACATTGTACATTATCAATCTTCCGAAATTATTTAGTAATATATGAGTATAAGGATGCTGTGTAAATAAATTAGAATAAAGTACTCTTTTTTTTTTTAATTTTAATCACCTTATATATTGACAAGTATCTAATTTTTAATGACTATCTGAACTTTTGGCAGCCAATTTATAACATTTTTCTTTGTTCGGCTATGGCCAGTGACTACGTGTAGTTGTATTTTATATATGTACCTATAAGACTGTATATTGTCGTTTTATTAATCAGTGATCTTTAATTTTAGCATGTAGATTTATATTTTAAAATAACTAAATAACTAAAGAACTAAATAATTTGTTTATATATTTAATATTATCAGATGTCTAACTTAGATTGATATATTAAGCTGTCGGGGGTCACCTGTGGTGTAGTGGTTAGCATAGCAACCTACTAAACCCAAGATCGCGGGTTCGCAGCCCGGCAGATGACCTTAGGATTTTTTAAAGAGAGTAAAAAATCCTTAGCCATGCCGTCCTTCGGAAGGGACGTAAAATGAGGGTCCTGAGCCTGGGCGATGTCAGGTACTCGTTAAAGATCCCTATCCTAATTATACCTGGAAAGGCAAAATTTAGGACTTCCACCGTAGCATCGTCCGATTAGCCATAGCGGCATAATGTGACAATAAACGAAATAAACAAACAATATTATGCTGTTTGTAGCAACCCATTTGAAATGGGCATTACCGCCTAATAAAGTTTTTCTCTCTCACTTTCATGTTATTCTTAAACGACAAAGTGGCCCAGAATAAAGATTATTTTTCTTTCATACGCCTGTAAATGAATAAATATAGAATATGGTTATATAAAATAAATGGAGAATAATCATATATTTTTCTACATTTCTCTCTATCTTATTATCTCAACGCATAGGCCAAGTTTTTTGATATTATTCAAACATTTTTCTCTCTATCTCTCTAAAGTAAGTTAATTTCTGAACCTATGTGGCCACCATGCCTGATCTTTAGCTAAATTTGTATAAGCTCATTTGAATATTAAACAGAAGTTCCCTGACAGATTATTTAGCCTTTGTAAAGTCTTCTTGGTATTGAGTCGGCTAACTTAATCAATTAACCGAGCGCCTCACAACCAACTTGACTGACAGGTACTAATCGAACTATAAGCTATCACCTTACCCAAACTTTGACTTCCTATATAGTCGAACAAATATTTCTAAATGTTAAAAAAATGGAATATATTTTATATTTTACCTTTGTATTAAATTGAGTCATTAAATATATTTAAAAAAAGAAAGGAATTTAAGCAAGAATGGCATCATTTTCTTCTGTTCAATAAAGGAAAGCAGAGAGTCAGTGGGTTAGTATTTATTATCCTTCAAAACAGGGGTTCCGAATTACAATCTAGCGCGCCCGAAATCATTTTTTTGCGAAAAGATAAATTCAACTGCAAAATCTATTCTTTACTTAATATTTTATACCCTAAAATCTTACAGGGTCCTAGAAAAATACTCTTCTAATGAACAAAAGCTCTTCAATAAGCTTTCAGTAAAATATTCGAACCGCCTACGTGGACCTGGAAATTAGCTTTTAATCCTTTGTTTACTTTTCATTAGGGAGTTGTTTCATTCTTGTACTGATTTTCAAACGGTCACAACGCCAAAAGTCGGTCTTTATGTGCGAATAATCTTTATTGTTTTCTTATTAGATACTAATTACAATTTATTAATAAGCATTGATTCGTAAATTCATTTTGAGGTTTTAAAAATGTCTTCTATAGTTTAAAGATAAGTAGTCCCCTCCCCAAAAAAATCCAATAATAATAATAAAAAAGTAATTGTCAAAGATTTTGAAGCAATGCAGGATGTTACTTTATCGGATCATTTCCCTCTCATTGTTCAACCTAAAACGTTTAAACCTAATAGAGTAAAAAAACAAAAAAGTATTAACAAAAATCAATTGAGAACAGAAATAATTTGATATATTTAAAAATAGTTTTTTGCACTCACCATTTTAGTACCAATTTAGACACAATAGCCGAAAATTTAAATCAACCTATAATGAACGTTTCTCAGTTAATAGGAATAAAAGAGGAATTAACAAAAAAATGGCTTCACAAAAATAAATTCTAATAAGCCATGGAATCAATGACAATGAATGTAAACAATTGAAAGTGATTTGAAAAATGGTCTTAAACTATGCAAAAAAAAATAAAAATAAAAACTAGTTTTGATAGCATATCCATTTTAAAATACATTTATACTAAAAAAATAGGGATTATACCAGAATGTCCGGAACAGGCGCAGTTGTATAGAGAATATTTTCATTTTAAATTGTATAATGCAAAAATATCTGATACCAAAAAAGTATTTGTACGTTGCAACTTTAGATTTTCAGAGAGTTTTTGACTCTGTGAAACACAATTTACTTTGGCTGAAATTATTTAAAATAGGGGTCAGTGGTAAATTTGTCCGATTACTCATATCACTCTATAGTCTATAAAACAAAAAACTAAAATAAAAATAAAAGGTGACCACGGTACATTTTCCAATGACATTGCAATCACAGAAGGTATGTTGCAAGGGGAATCCTTAAGTCCGGCGCTATTTAACTTATTTTTGAGTGATCATTGGTATCCCAATTAATGAAAAAACAGAATTGATCTTACTTCTTTATGCAAACGACGTAGTTCTGTTTGGTCATTGCAACACAGATTTACAAGAGAAGTTAAATGTCTTCGACAAATACTGTCTGGCTAATGGCTTTAAGATGAACTTTGAAAAAACCAAAATCCTACAATTTTCCAATGGTAGAGGAATCCTAAAAAGGAAAGAGGAATAATAATTAAACGAAACATTGTAAGATTTGTTAATGAATTTAATTAATTATCTGAGTGTACTGTCTTCTCGATCTGGTTTATTCTTAAAACAAACAAAAAATTATTATGAATATAATTAAAATCATATTTTTTTTGACTGAGATATAATACTTTTAACTGTAAAATATCAGTATCATGTATTTACCTATTTGCCTGAGATATAAGATATATATATATATATATATATATATATATATATATATATATATATATATATATATATATATATATATATATTGACATTAGAGATAGTTTATGAATGACATAAGAAAGTGTAAATTCTTTTATTACGTATTTTTTATTATTTAAATTAAAACATTTATTCACTTCTTATTCTTTGTATTTTTTAATTCTTAGTTATATTCAAAGTTCTTTGGTATGTTATTTGAATTATTATCTGTTTAGTATTATAATGTACATAATATTTGTAGTCGTATTAATATTTTTATTTTATTTCCTTTTTTATAATAAATAACCAAACTCCTTTGTATAGGGCATGTCTTTGTTTCGGTTGAGTATTTGTTTGGTTTAGTATATTGCAAATGAGTCTATGTGGGAATCCATTTATTAAAAAAAGGTCAACTACTTTATTTTCCACGATTTGTTTATATTTTTCAGTGAATACTTTTATTGCACAATTTATTAATTTTTTTGCGTTTTAATGCGATTTAATTGAATTGAGAAATGGTCCAACCTTAATGAAAAAAGGCTAAAAATATATGGAAAAAGGTGAAATATATGTAAAGCACTTTAAATTAAAATGTTAAAAGATAAAAACATAACCGGAAAATGTTTAAATATGAATGCGAAAATTTAATTATAAGTGGAATAGATTAAGTAAATGTGGAAATGGATATAACATAACTGGAAGATGATTAAACTCTTATGAAAAAGGATTAAAAAAAAATATATATGTATGTATAAGTATTGTGAACTGGATAGGCCGATAGCCGAAGACAGCCGGGACGAGACTGAGTATAGAATTGTATTAACTTGCACAGACCTGTTCAGTCCTAAGTTCAATTCAATGTACTATTTTGTACATTGTAGTATGGGCATGGGGAAATAAGCTAGCTACCAAAAATATAATAGTTTAAGTATTAAGTAACGTATAATTCAGAATAAATGTCGTGTTAACATACTTTAAGAATTTCGTTATTCCATCAATTGATCTAAAAGTTAATTTAATAACTATTTCTAATTCATGTTTAATGAATATAGATGCAATTTACTTACTTTATATCATAAAAGTATCATCATTACGAACTGTACCTGTACAAAACTGGGACGAGACTGAGGAAGTACAGAAAGGTATGAACTTGCACCGACCTGTTCAGTCCAAAGTTCAGTTCAATGTAGGCTGGGCATGGGGAAATGAGCTTGCTACCAAAGATGTAATGTTTTAAGTATGAAATAGAGTATAATTGAGTGTAAAGGTCCTCTAAACATTATTTAAGAATTTCTTTATGCCATCAGACCCAGACTTTTTGTTAATTTTAGAATTGAATCAGTACTTTATTGAAAAATTAAAAAGAAACCATTTCATTGATCTATTAGCTAATTCAATAACTATTTCTAACTCATATTTCGTGAATATAGATGCAATTCACTTACTTTATATCGAAAAACTATCATCATTACGAACTGTGCCTGTACAAAACTGGGACAAGACTGAGGAAGTACAGAAAGGTACGAACTTGTACTAACATGTTGAGTCCAACGTCCAACATTCAAAGAAGTCAGGTTTGCAACTCAAATTTCCTCAGATTTATGTACTTCTATACATTATTACTCACTTCAAGTACATAAAATGCTGATTAGGTATACATACATATTTACATGCATATATTTCAATTTGTAATTCAAAAATTATTTGGTAAAATTTAAATGTAAAAGTGATTTAACTTGAAAAATGTTTTGATTATACAGGGTATCCCGAATTTAAATAGCAAAACTTCAAGAACTTATAAAGGACCAAAAAACTAAGACAAAAAGTCCTTTAGAGATTTGCTCGTTTTTGCATACTTTTAGAGAAAATCGCTAAAAAAGAAACAAAACAAAAATATTACAGTTAGCGATTATCACCTTTCAAAGTCCGTCAAGCAAGGCAGTGAGATATGTAAAACCAATGATATCCTTCACATTCTTTTATTTGTTTACATTTTGGCTTCCTTCTAGGATTATAATTCCTAAATCAGTCTTCAGTCAGTTACTCAGATATTTTTGTGTGAATAGCATCAGCCACAACGCCACATATGTACATATTCTAATGTTGAATACGCTGATATGATTTTTGTGTATGGTTTCTGTAACGGCAATGCTTTAGAAGCGGTGCGGGAGTATACGCGCCGATTTCCAAATAGAAGAGTGCCTAATCGACGAGTCTTTTCGTTAACTTTTAATAGAATACAAGAGACTGGGTAATTTTTAATACGTAATGAAGGCAAACAATTCCAGGCAGCAATAAGAGCAGATTATCGGAGTAGAAATTGTGTCCAACGCTTCTATTAGAGAGAATAGGTTTCAGCATGAATTTGCTATTAACGTTTGGCTTGGAATTTGGAACGGATTGCTGGTGGGACCTTATTTTTTACCTGGAAGATTGAATGGTATCACATTAATACATTTTCTGGAGAACGACTTTTCTAATTATTCATTCCCTTACAGTAGCGGATTGAAAAGTGGTTCCAACTCGATGGATGTCTAGCTCATTATAGCAGAGTTGCTCGAGCTTGCCTGGATATAAATTATCCACAACGATGGGTTCAACGTGGAGGAGTAGTACCTTGGCCACCCAGATCATCTGATATGACACCCATGGATTTCTTCGTATGGGGACCTAAACTCAAGAGAGCAATTAAGAGACCGAATTATAGATGCAGTGCACCAAATATCATCAGAACAATATTTAGCTGCAATTTATCAAGTGAGTGCTAGATGTAATGCTTGCATTGGTGCAAGAGGACAACATTTTGAGCAATATTTACATTAAAAAGAACATAACATAAATATGAATGTAAATAAATAAGCATAAAAATTAAAACTTGTTTTATTTCTTTTTTTGCGATTTTCTCTAAAACTAAGCAAAAACGAGCAAATCTCTAAAGGACTTTTTGTCTTAGTTTTTTGGTCCCCTATATGTTCCTGAATTTTGCCGTGTAAATTCGGGACACCCTGTATATCGAGCATTTCATTTTATTTCGAATTTGAATATATTTGCAATTATTAATATTCCTGTAATCCTATTAATGTTGAAAAAAATAAATCTTTAAATTTGTTTCCAAAATCTATTATAATAGAGATTTTATAACGGACTGAAAAAGTAAAAAAATAAACGTTGAGCTAAAATGTGATTGCTAATTTATAAATTATATCATTGGCAAATGTTCTTAATACATATTTGTATATATATCTGTAGGGTATCAAATCACATTAATAATTATATAAAAATATCGATTGATATTTAAAGTCATAATGTATTTTAAAAATCATATGTTAAAAATCAGAAGGTTACATATTGTAAAAAAATAATGTAAAATAAAAAGTATAAGTGAAGTTATATTTATTTCGATAAAAAGTTCTAAAAGTCTCTGAAGATAAGACAGCAACAATTTGGTGACCCCGACGTTAACAATTTGATGACCCCGACGTTAACAATTTGGTGACCCCGACGTTCACGATGCCACAAGACGGGAGTAAAAATGGTGATGATGGCGAAAAAGGTGAGCACAAAACCAATTTACATTTAGACAGGGTAGCTATAAAATTGCCCCCGTTCTGGGTGGAAAGGCCCGAAATATGGTTTTGCCAAGCTGAGGCCCAGTTTGAGCTTTCGAATGTAACTAGGGAAGAGACAAAATTTAATTATTTAATGGCTCAGTTGGATTTAAAAACTGTAGAAAATATTTGGGACTTAGTAAAATCGGACGAAAAAGACAAGTATACAAGAGCCAAGGAAAGGTTATTAACTATTTATAGAGAAAGTGAAGATCGTCAGATCCGCAAATTAATCAGTGGCTTGGACATTGGTGACATTAAACCAAGTCAGCTTCTGAGGAAAATGAAAGGGTTAGCTACATCGGAAGTTTCCGATAAATTAATTAAAACACTCTGGCTTGATAAGCTTCCGAGTCAAATCAGAAGTATTTTAACTATTAGTGATGGGGATTTAGATAAACTGGCGGATATTGGAGACCGAATTTGGGAGATACGGCCACAAAATATGATGGAAGAGGTTCGTGAACCAAAACCTAGCACTCCAGACTCTTTTCCGTTTCCTCAATTAATTGCTAAGTTAGAGGCTATGGATAAAGAGATTAAACGTATCGGTAGGTCTCGAGATATGAATATAGCACCTCGCAGAAGTCGAAGTAGAAGTCAAAGCCGAGGTAGGTATAAAGATGGAGGAAAATATTGTTATTTTCATTTTAGATTTGGGCCGAAATGTCGATCAGATAAATGTAAAGCTCCATGTCAGTGGGAAACAGGCCACGGAAAATCTGAAAATCAGGGAAACTCCAAGCAGTAGCAGATGTAGCGACCCCAACTGTTGCTGAAATTCCTTTTGGTCGCACATACAGACTTTTTATCACTGATCGAAACAGCAAACAGACTTTTTTGGTGGATAGTGGAGCTGATGTGTCAGTCATTCCCGCCAAAAACAATAGAAAAGAAAAAGGTTCTAATTTTAAATTATTTGCAGCCAATGGAACAGAAATTTGCACATACGGTTCACAACTCCTCGATATTGACCTTGGGCTTAAACGACAATTTCAATGGCCATTTGTTATAGCTCAAACAACAAAAGGTATACTTGGCGCTGACTTTCTCCATAAATTTGGCTTATTAATTGATCTTAAAAATAAAAAACTAATAGATATTAATACAAATATGTCCGTAAACGGAGAAATTGCAGAAGTTTCAGTTGCAGATACTGTTAGCACTTTGCAGAGCAATAATAAATTTTCCCAACTATTGTCTATGTATCCGGAAATTACAAAACCGTCATTTTTTCCACCACCTGTGAAACATGAAGTCAGACATTATATAAACACAAAGGAAAGCACTCCAGTATTCTCGAAATCTAGAAGGCTAGGACCAGAGGCGATGAAGATTGCAAAACAAGAATTTCAGATACTGATCAACGAAGGTATTATATCACCATCTAAGTCACAATGGGCCAGCCCGTTACATTTAGTTGCCAAGAAAAATGGAACCTGGCGCGTATGTGGAGATTATAGGCGATTAAACGCCATAACAGTTCCTGATCGCTACCCTATCCTTAGAATAGACGATGTGAGTTCTGTTCTCGAAGGTAAGCGAATTTTTACCAAAATCGATTTGATTCAAGCTTATTACCATATACCAATAGCAGACGAAGATAAAGAGAAAACGTCAATAATAACTCCGTTTGGCTTGTTTCAGTTTAATTTCATGCCATTTGGACTACGTAACGCTCCTTCTACATTTCAGAGATTTATCAATCAGGTGCTTCAAGATTTACCTTTCTGCTTTTCTTTTTTAGACGATGTGTTGATAGCTTCACAATCTGAAGAAGAACATAGAGATCACCTTAAGGCGGTGCTAGAGAGGCTGCACAGGTTCGGCTTGCGTGTAAACATGTCTAAGTCTATATTCGGTGTTGCTGAGATCACATTCTTAGGCTATCAGATTACAGCACAAGGTACAAAACCTGATCCAGAAAAAGTTAAGTCGATCATGGACATAAAACTTCCAGAGACTGTACATAAACTCCGTGCATTTCTTGGAATGGTAAATTTTTATAGGCCATACCTTAAAGATGCAAGTAAGACTCAAGCTATACTGAATGAATATTTAAAAGGAGCAAGGAAGAACGATCGCACAAAAATAGATTGGTCAGAAGAAGCTGTTAAACAGTTTGAACAGTGTAAGAAAGACTTAGCAGACGCAGCTTTGCTTGCCATACCAAATGCAAATCTTCCTATTGCATTATTTACATATGCTTCAGATTCCGCAATTGGCTCTGTACTACAGCAGTTTGAAAATCAAGGCTGGAAGCCTATAGCCTTTTTTTCAAAAAAGCTCAACCCAGCTCAGAGAAATTATAGCACTTATGATAGAGAGCTATTGAGTATTTATCTATCTATAAAACACTTTAGACATATGATCGAAGGAAGTGACATGACTATTTATACAGATCACAAACCCTTAATTTTTGCGTTCCAACAGAAAAATGAGAAAGCATCTCCAAGACAGCAGCGTCATCTACAGTATATATCTCAGTTTTCAACCAAGATCAGACACGTCAGCGGAAACGACAATAGTGTGGCTGACACATTATCAAGACTCGATGCCATGACCGTTTTAGATTATGACAAAATTGCAGCTAGTCAAAAAGGCGATCAAGACCTTAAACTGCTACAGGAATCCGATTCTTCCTTAATATTGAAACAACACCCTCTTCCGAATGGACAAGTTCTTTGGTGTGACATTTCAACTTCTAAAATTAGACCATATATTCCTAAACAATACAGACGACAAGTTTTCAACAGTATCCACTCATTGTCTCATGCAGGGATTAAGTCTACAGTCCGACAAGTAACAGAAAAATTTATATGGCCTGGTATTAAGAAAGATATTAAAGAATGGACTCAGGCCTGTATTGGTTGCCAGAGCAACAAGGTAATACGTCATACAAAAACACCAATAGGACAATATGAAGAACCAGACGATCGATTCAGTGTAATACATTTGGATATAATCGGCCCTCTTCCGCCATCCGACGACAAGATATACTGCCTCACTGCGATTGATCGGTTTACATCGTGGATGGAAGTCATACCATTGCGGACCATAACAGCTGAATCTGTGGCTCAAGCATTCTACAAATATTGGATTTGCAGATTTGGTGCACCTATTAAAGTAATTACTGATCAAGGCCGACAATTTGAATCACAGTTATTTAAAAATCTGGCTAGCATTTGTGGTATAAAGCTGCAGAGAAGTTCGCCATACCATCCTCAATGTAATGGCAAAGTCGAACGCTTACACAGGACTCTAAAAGCGGCTATTAAAGCTCACAATTCTCCGAAGTGGACAGAAACCTTACCTACAGTCTTACTTGGCTTACGTGCGGCTCTCCGAGATGATGGCAATCATTCAGTTGCTCACATGGTATATGGAAAAGCTCTTCGACTGCCAAGTGAATTTTTTGAAGAGAAGACATCTCGCATGGAACACGGCACTTTTCTCTCCCGTTTACAAGAGCAGATGAATGCTCTCAAACCAATTAAGTCAGAAAAGAAAAATTCAAGAAGTGTGTTTATACATAAAGATCTCAGGGTGTGCACCCATGTTTTTGTGAGAGTAGATAGAATAAAGAAGCCCCTTGAGCCAGCTTATGAAGGACCCTACCTTATAATATCAAGGCAAGAAAAGTACTTCACCCTTCAGATCAAAGGAAAACAGGTGAATATCTCATTAGATCGGTTGAAGCCTGCTTACATTTTGGACCCTGAGGACCCAACATGTAGGACGGATCAACAACCAAGATTATTGACAATGCCTATGAAGCCACAGCCCTTAATGACTAATCAGGATGTTCCATTTTCAGCATCCAGGAATGAGGTAACAACAAAAACGGGTAAAAGAGTCAGGTTTCCCCAGCGTTACCTGCAGTGATCAAATGCGAAATGTTCCTCTAGTGATTAACATGAGTGAAGTGGATTGTTAACATTTTATTTTTTAATTATTATGGTATTCTTATTATTTTTTAGAAAGAAATATGTAAAATATGTTAGGTATAATTATGTTTTGTAAAATTGGTTTTCAGTTTAGAAAAAGTGTTATTTTAGATAGTTATTTATTTTTTTGGCATGACAATGTAATCTCAAAGTCAAAATTGATATCGTAACATACTGATGTTACTGGGAGAGGAGTAATGTAGGGTATCAAATCACATTAATAATTATATAAAAATATCGATTGATATTTAAAGTCATAATGTATTTTAAAAATCATATGTTAAAAATCAGAAGGTTACATATTGTAAAAAAATAATGTAAAATAAAAAGTATAAGTGAAGTTATATTTATTTCGATAAAAAGTTCTAAAAGTCTCTGAAGATAAGACAGCAACATATCTATGAAAGTAAATATGAAATAATTCTTTAATACGTGCCAACGTTTCGACCTTCTTCAGGGCTATAAACTTATATTAACACAGCAATATTACGAACAATAAATAAATAATAGTGTATATAAATAATAATGATTTACCATCTTTTTAATATACCGCTAAATGAACCAAATTAGATGATACAGTAGAATCAGATTGAGAATATTAAGAAAAAAAATTTTTTTTTTTTAAGTTTAATTTTTCTGTTTCTATTTTTGCGTGCATACAAAGCATAAATTGGTTGAGGAAATTACAAAATCAAAGTAAAGAAGGTTCTTCGCCTTCTCGCTCCATCAACAAATAGGCTTAAAAATCAGCTGTAGACAAAGGTTTCTTAAGTGGTGTATTGGTTTTGGGTCACGCTGTGGGATGTTAATACTATTCCATCTTCTCCATGGCAGAATCTAAGACGATGCTAAAGAGTATCATACGCTCGATATAACTAACTGATTCTAATCACTTTCTTGTCCCTGCTGTGAAGAACAATGTTTTGCTTTTCAAACACCTGGCCAACAATCAAGACTGCAACGTCCTCAGTGAACATTTGAAGGCTTTTTGTAAGCACTGATAACTAGCTGGAAATTTTGTAGAACATTGGTAACAAATTCAACAGCAGCTCTGAAGTCCTTGATATACTTATTATATTCATGAAGAATTTTCTGGAGTTGGCCTACCAATGCTGGCTTGACATTTTCAAAGTAACCACAGCGAATATCTCTTTCATGGTTGTCATCACCAACAAAATGTATTTGAATATAAGATGGTTGCTGTTGTGTTCCAGGCATCAAACTCCCTATTCGTTGATATACCTGTCCTCGAACCTTAAATGTTGGCATGAAATGTCCCTCTTTTATCTCTTTCGCTCCAAACGACGTCATTTGGAAACAACCGTTCTATTTCCAAATATTATTTAGAAAATGCTCAGCCTCAGGAAGTAGGTAAGTAAGGAGGCTGTGCAAGAGTTCAGGATATTCTTGAAAGGGTGGAAGTTGGACTTTCCCGTAATTGTAGCACATGGAAGGGCTCTCATCCTTCCATTTGAAAGTTGACCGTTGTCCAATATCGACTGTTTTGTCTTTTGCATATTCAATTTTTGTATCATACTTGTAACCTGAATGTTTCTTCACTATACGTAGCTGTAACCTTTCCATTGAACGTCTTTCATCGTGTTTTGTTAAAGCTATAAGTTCAACATGAGGATTATTTTCTGAGTACTTTTTTAAAGACTTTCTATGGATTTCAGGATGGGTTTTCTTATACTTCTGTACAGCCCCTCTATGTTTATTTGGGTGCTTCTCAGTTTATGTGTGCACAGCATTTCTTTTAACTTCGGTTTGGCTCTCTTTATGTTTGTTGACTGCTTTTCTGCTAATTTCTGGATGATTTGTCCTGTATTTCTTAACAGCTTCCCTGTTGACCTCTACATGTACTTAAATATATTTTGCAGCCGATTTCCTTAGTTGTTTTTGGCAAACTGAATCTGTGAATCATTTCTTACGTTGTTTTTTTTTTTTAAATTGATGAGTTTAATTCAATGTTGCAATGGACTCATCTGAACCGCCAAAGAGGGGTCTTCTATGACTTCCACCGTTATTAATGGAACTATTGGAAGTCATCGCCTTTATAACTCAAACTCAAATTAAAAAAATTTCATGGGTAATTTGTTTTCTCATTGTCATTGTTTACCTATTTAGTTCATAGGTACACCAGTCACTAATTGGTTATTTACTCAAGTGGTTTTACAATGGCTACTGAAAATTCCCGCAATTAACGAAAAGTTAAAATGATTTGCAAAGAGGAGAAAGGAAATAGAAGTTAGGCATTGGTTTCTAGTGAATTCCGAATTCCGAGTTCTATTTCAACCGTCCTAAAGAATAACGAAAATATCGCCTCTGATGGAAGGCGGTAAGTCTACTTTTAGGTACCGTCAGAAAAAAGCGCACCCCAGTGATGTTAAGTGTTAATGATTGAGTGGTTCCAGGTATTTAATTTTCTGTATTAATGACTTTATATTTATGTACGAACAATATGCATATAGCAATTAGTGCAAAATATACGTAATGATTTCAACTACAATTTTGCCTTCACTTTTCCTTAATAACCTCGATAAGTCGTTGTTCAATTAGTCGAACTGTAGGTAAGTCGAAATATTTTTCAAGTCCTTGAAGACGACTTATCGAGAGTTGACTATATAAACAAAAATACACTCACCACTAAAAAATGATAAATAAAAATAATTTTTTATATATATATATATATATATATATATATTTAATTTATATAAGTATCGATAATTTCCTTGATTGCCATTTAATACTCTTTGTTTCGAAGAAATTAAAATATTATTTTTTTTTACTTTTTAGTTCAAATTTGTACATGTATGTTTAATATTGAAGTCGGTTTTTGTTTTTTTCTAAAAATTATTTTTATTAACTTAGCTTATCAGTATATGCCATATGACAATAAATCTATTATTATTCACCCAATAAAAATTGTATGAGTACTGTAATTTTACCCCTGTCTTGTGCCGATACATAACAAACTGCTTAAAAAATAATTGTTATTGTGCATCTATTATCTAATAAGAAACAATGTACTAAGTTTCATTACAATCCGTAATGTTATTTCAAACAAATTTTCAATGTGTGAAAAGTCGCGTTTTTCGTGAATTAGCAGCGATCCAGGCAGATTTTTTTTTTTAATTTCTTAGCAATCACCTAGAGGAAGCCTATCACCTAAAGGCCCTAGAGGAAGCTATATACCAAATTTCATTCCAATCCGTTCGGTGTTTTCTGAGATTTCGTGATGAATTAGTGAGTGGTATTTGACAAATATATAGTAGGTAAAAGATAGATTTGGCAACTGAATTTGTCTTTTCACAAAGGAATGATTTATGGCACGCTGGACTGTGATTCTAACAAAAGTGCGTCGGTAGCATTTAATGATAAAAAAAAAAATATATAAATTATTTAATACACATATCATATTTACTCAATACAGATCTGTGGTGTTTGAAGTAGGATACCAAAGAGTTTGGAATTCTATATGCATTTTCTAAAACCTATGCACGTTTTATGATTAATATCTCCATATCGTATCATTATATTGAGATATGGAAATTTCAAAATCAATGAATCAGGTTATCTGCATACGAAGGCGTCCTTTTGTAACCAACGCCCAGTCACTAAACCGAGTTTTGGAAAACGTGGGTTTTCTGATGTGTCGATGTAAAAAACAACCATTCGAATTGAACGCTGACTTCGTCCATTGTTACAGTAGCTACTTCATTATTCACTTAGTTCTTCAGATACAGATACATACAAGTAGCACTGGGTTTCCATAACTTAGATTCTTCAGGTACTTGCATTGTATGATTGTATAACTTGTATGATTCTTCAGGTAATCATGTTAATTCTGTCCTAAATATTGATTTTTGTCATTTTGATGTTCTAAGAATGTTTGTAATATGTAACCCTCCTAGGTAATAGAAGTTTATAATTCAACATTCTCCAATTGTCAATCATTCCACCATTTACCATTAGTAGTTAAGTGTAATTCACGATGATACCACTTTCGTTGAATTAGGCTGTATGTTGAAATAATTAATTGGACAATAAAACCAATCAATTAATTAGATTAAATAGTGATATTATTTAATATTATAACATTAATATTTAAGATGGTTCATGAACAGCTTCTGAACAGAACAGATCGGAAGAATTTGCCAACACCTCTCCTGCATATTTGTTCCCCTTCCTGAATCTAATCCCACCCACACAACAACTCTAGCCGATTCTTCTTTCCTTATCTCCTAAAGCAATTAACCCATCTGAAGTCAAATTTCTTTTAATGAAATAAAAACCCCGAAGGTCTTTTGGACATGATATCCTTAGATCACAGATCCTCGGGCAACTACCTTATGAAGCAGTCATATTCCTTACCTACCTATTTCAAAACAAAAACATTACATATGTGAAACAAAGCAAAACATAACAAAAAGAATAAATCAACATATATTTGACTGTAATATAATTAATAAAAAGGATAATAATAAAAAATCTGCACTATGTGGACACGCTTAAAATTAAGACATGAATTTGATTTCGAAAACACCATAATTTCAAATCATGAATTTATGGGAATAAAACACATAATAGAAAATTATTAGCGGCAATATGCAGTAATAAAACAGTAGATAAAGTGCTAGATTGTAAAACAGATAAAGAAAAAATAGAAACTAATTACGGAAATATGAAATACAAATAGTTTTAGTTGATAAGTGTAATCTATCAAGTAAACAAAAGTTGAACATTGTTTAGTAGACTAAGTGTTAAAATGCACCTATATTATGATAGTTAACAATGTGCATAAACCACAGCAAATGAGGTAAATTATATTGAGAATTGTAGAATTAATGAAGTGTAATTATGTAATATTCATTTACTTGTACAATTTTAGAAACCTGAAGATGGGAATAAAGTTCCGAATCATGTAGTAGCAAGTTAAATAAATAAATTAGGAGTTGTCCCAAAAAAAAAATTTGAATTAAGAACCAAATCACCTTCTGCACAATTTGTAATTAATTTACCTATCTTTACAATTGCATCCTCCTGGCAACCTATTTCCCTTTGCTATGTAAACACTACATTATTATCCTTTTCCTGAAACGGGGCAAACCTCCAACAACCCTTCATCATATAGACCAATTAGCCTTGTCCCAATCACAACGTATCTTACTCATCCTTGAATCGCAAAATATTCCCTTACACCAGTTTTAATTCCGCTCTAACCATTCGACTATTTCGATTGTCGAGTCGCCATGATTTCTGATAAAACCATGAATGCCGAGAACTACCGGTCAAACTCATTCAAACTCACTTTGACAGTGCTACATCCAAAACTACTTGAACAACGATTCTTCAGATATTATTTTGTTGACATTCTCTATATTGTTCCGTCGTCAGTTGACATAATGTGCTCCAATGTCAAGTTTCGCACATTGGTGGTTTTAGATCTCTCATTAGGGTAACCATGAGAAATGGTCTTGATTTTTTTAAAGAGGTTGTATAGAGATGGGTATTCTGTTTAATTTCTTTAAGTTAGCAGGATAAGGGATTCCATTTCAATTTCTATTCTCGCAGCAATATTCTTGTTCAAAAAGTATACAGGCTCTTATAAAATAAATAAATGTTTATATGTTTCTATAGAATTAATTTAATTACTAAAGTAGGCACCTCTTTGTATTCCAACTAGTTTATTAGAATAAGAACAATAATGAAAAATTCTTGATAAACTAAAGATTTAATTCATTTCAAAGTGACCCCATATCCCTTTTGCATTCAATTACAAATCTGGTCTGAAACCCCAAACGGCGAGGTTTAAATAAACTGATAATGGTTGCTATTGTGTTAAATGTGAGATTAATTAACTTCGTTTACTGTATTGGTGTTTATAACATACCGATTATCAAATTGATAGTTGAGTTATTGACTCTGTCCAACAAGCTGATATTATACCAAAAGGGAGATCATTAACATTAAAATCATTAATACAGATAGAGAGCTAAAACTCAATTATTAAACCCCTCCAAAGTTGGAGAACTTTATTCGAGTGCCGAAGAGGAACTGATTGGTGTTTAGAGAGCTCTCGGGAGAAGATCTGTGGGAAATGGCAATCCATCAATTCACCTTAACCTCCCAGTAACACTTCACTGCAGCATACAGTTAGCTATTGCAAATAGTATGCATTTTTTTACACATTTAAATATTAAATATATATACGGATAAAAAGATAAACAATAAAAGCACTACTATTATAATTAACTGTAATAATTTTAACCCAAGATTCGCAGTAAATCAGTGGATTAGGCACTTTACTATCAGGATCCAGGGCCCGAGTTCGATTCCAGCTGACAGCAGAAAATTTAATCATGCTTATTTAAAAAAGTGAATCAATTTTGAGGTTGGAAGCATTTCCTGAGGCAGACCCAGCTTCTATAAATTGGGTGCTATTAATGGGTAAAAAACCTGGAGGTTAAGCCTGATATAGGCCATATTTCCTCCTCTAACAATCGTTGACCCAGTAGCAGTACGTCCTTACAGTAAGACTTTTCAAGGATTGTAGTGATACATTTTTTTTTTTGTATACACCTTAACTTCCACTGTAAAATGATTGTACCTAACAATAATGTTTAAGTTTAATATATTCGTGAATTTCCTATTAAATGAACTAATCAACAGACCTTCCGGACTCTCAAGTAATTATTGGAGTATTTGATAAAAACAAAATATTTCCAACAGGCCATAGCAGCGCTTTTTATAGGGTACAGGAGAAATTATTTTAAATCATGAAGTAGCCCTTAGTCTTATCAAGGCTTGAAGGAAATTATAAGTCCTTTGGATGGTTAATGAAAAGTCATCAGCGTTATAAAGCAATCTTTCTATAGGGGTGGATCTAAATGCTCCCGTCGCGAGTCTGAAAACAATTCAACTGGTTTAGTAGTTTTACGGAGGCACTACCATAAAGCATGGTTTACTAAGTATAGTACATCAAACATTTTTTTTTTCTAAGAATCTAAGAAAAACCACAAATTGAAATTGATGGTGAATTGAAAATTGAGCGAACAGCAAACTTTTAAATATATTTTTAAATTTATAACAATAACCTATAGCACCATCACTCTTAGCCAACTCAAACTAAATATATATGGTTAGTAACAGTATTTAATATAAGCTATCAACTTTCAATGGAGTGGTTCTATGTGTTTTAGATCTAAAGTTATTATGAAATAACCCGATTTTTTTTTTTTAATTTTCCTATCACATTATTTTAACAGAATGTTAAAAGTAACACGACAGTTATCTATACTAATAAAAATATAAAGATTTTCTTCTTTTTGAGTTTCTAAATAGGACAAACCGATAACAAAATACAGAGCCTCAAAATATATTATAAATTCATTTTGTTTTTCAACTGATTCTTGATGCACCGAGCTTTAACATCCACCCAGAACTTGCGCATTCGTTGTCGATGCTGTTGCTTCCTTTCTTCGGTCCACTTTTTGCCTATTGGAAGAATATCGCCTCAAGTTTATTTATCATTTTTTTTTTTTTTTTTTGGGTGTCATAAATGTTAATCTGTCATCACTCAATTTTGGCTGATAATATTTCTAATTATAGATTGAAACAAAGTGTATTTTTTGAAAAATACCAAAACATCAGAATGCCTTCATTAACGAATTATCAGCTATTCCAATAAAGATGCTAAGGTGTGCTGGAGCTGCTTAATAAATACACTAGATAATTGTTTATGCCTATTAAAAGTAGAATCAGTAGGCATTGAAGAGTTCATAACACAGATTACTTGGTTTCTCGGTTCAAAAATGAAAGAAAATTATAAAAAAACAAAAACAATATATATATATATCATTAATTTGTGAGAAGAGCTAAAAAAACTTCTTAGCATTGTGTAAGATATTGTTATCCCGAACGCGGTCATAATGAGACAATTTATCACTTTGCTTTGGAACAGAATGACCTGGACTGCGTGATAAAATCTTCAGAACAATTAAAAGATTGTGAATAATTTTCAGACGATAAGAAAAAGGAGTATAGAGATTTTTATATACACTTAAGGAGTGAAAAGATAAGTGGTTAAGATAATGTCAGGATAAATAAGGAAACGAATGTTGGAGAAGCTTAATATAAGTTTATGATTTTCTAGAAGAAAATTTCATCGCCTTGACATTTACTGACCGCCTACACATGACCATAAGGTCGCAACAGTGTTCCTTATGGACTGGGACAAGGCTTCTGATTGAGTGAAGAGTTGTGTTGTGGCCAAGTCTCCACGGGCAACGCAAGCATCAATGGGCCTCCCACTGACCGGAGTATCACGATCGATGTCAGCTCGCCTCTTAGGCAACAAGATAAATCGATGTATCCTTGTCATTACAGAACGAGTTACTAATAAAAGTCCTGCTAGGTACTTCAGCCATAAAGAGAGAATCAAAGCTTTTCGAAGTTTCTTTGCAGCCCCCAGGGTAGTAATTGGAAAAGCAATAAAACGTTTGAATTCGAATGAAAAGGAAATCATTACTACATCCATTTCCGGTCCCCGAAGTGGAATATTTATTTGCTCTTGTAGAAAATCGGTCATTCCTATGTCAATATTGTTCCTAGATTCTAGGCAATATTTAAATCAAAACCATAGTTTACGGTTATCAAATAATTCACACAAGTAGTTTAAGGTTACATTAATTTATTTCCTGAAAAAAATCGGTATAACATTTTTCTAAAAGTAGTTATTCTATTAAAATACTCGGAGATAGTGTTATTCTTTGGAACCATCACAGCAATGCTAAAAATTACAATACTACATATTTATGCCGTTAAAGGGGCAAAAACATTTAAATATTAAAAAAATGAAATAAGACAAACTCAACACAAGTATTAATAATATAATTTATTTGGAGTTTATGCAGAAGCAGATTTCATTATTTATACAACTGTCTTTGGGATAACTCTCCGTCCATTCATACGCCGCTACATGTTTCAGGACCCCAGTCCCATGCTCAGGCTTCCATTAGCTGTGGTTATTTGCACATTGTTCCATCATATTATAGGTCCATACTAACATCTAATTCACTGTGCAACATTAGTAAATTGGCTGTTAGTATTGTCCATTCAGCTTATAAAAAAAATATTTCATAATTATTTTATTAAATAAATGAAATTAGAACATCAAAAAATGTTTTACATGAGCAAAGGGTCAATATATTATAAACATTAAATGATTTACTATTACAGTCAGGGTTGAAATCAATAATTATTTTTTCCAAAAAATCATATAATAATTATTATATTTGATTTTTAATTTAAAAATCATTCCTGATTTGTAAATAAAAATTTTAATTGATTTTTGATGTTTATTGATTTGATTAAAAATTATGATTATTCACTGAATGATATGGTATTGCATTAATAATAATGATTAATTTGCGATCAAAAAAATTTTGATTAGAAAATAAAAATCACCTTTTACACAAAAATTGATTAATATGTTTGTATACAATATTAATGTACACAATTTCAATATTATATATTATATATATATATTGGGGTCCAAGAATACTTTTTTTCTTTTATCAAACGAAATATCTTCCACTTAACTTCTCATCAATATATGTATTTACAATATTTACAAATCTAGGAAAGTATTCTTAACGGGAAACATCTGAGGTATAACATCAACTAAAATAATAAACAATATCATTAATACTTATACGAACTTCATTACCATATTCTATAAAATATAATACAATAAACTGTTAATTAATATTAGAATGCTTACCGCTGGCTTAAGTATTTAAGTTAACATAAAGTGATCTATCTATATTAAAATTATATTTATATGATTTAAACCAGAGTTGGGCAAAATGTAATTGAAATAAATTCTATGAATTACGATTACACTATAAATGTAATCCCGGCTGTAATGTAAGGATTACATTACATGCTACATTAAATAGAGAACGGCTCGTCCGATTTTAATGAAATTTGATAATTATGTTTCTTTTGTACTCATTAGCGTATATTTAGGGTTTTAACAGTTTTATTTATTATTGGGGGGTGGGGGGGGGGGGCTATATTTCTAAATAGAGAACGGCTCGTCCGATTTTAATAAAATTTGATAATTATGTTTCTTTCGTACTTATTAGCGTATATTTAGGGTTTTAACAGTTTTATTTATTATTGGGGGGTGGGGCTATATTTCTAAATAGAGAACGGCTCGTCCGATTTTAATAAAATTTGATAATTATGTTTCTTTCGTACTTATTAGCGTATATTTAGGGTTTTAACAGTTTTATTTATTATTGGGGGGGGGGGGGCTATATTTCTAAATAGAGAACGGCTCGTCCGATTTTAATAAAATTTGATAATTATGTTTCTTTCGTACTTATTAGCGTATATTTAGGGTTTTAACAGTTTTATTTATTATTGGGGGGTGGGGCTATATTTCTAAATAGAGAACGGCTCGTCCGATTTTAATAAAATTTGATAATTATGTTTCTTTTGTACTTATTAGCGTATATTTAGGGTTTTAACAGTTTTATTTATTATTGGGGGGTGGGGGGGGCTATATTTCTAAATAGAGAACGGCTCATCCGATTTTAATAAAATTTGATAATTATGTTTCTTTTGTACTTATTAGCGTATATTTAGGGTTTTAACAGTTTTATTTATTATTGGGGGGGGGGGGGGGCTATATTTCTAAATAGAGAACGGCTCGTCCGATTTTAATAAAATTTGATAATTATGTTTCATGCGTACTTATTAGCGTATATTTAGGGTTTTAACAGTTTTATTTATTATTGGGGGGTGGGGGGGTGGTCTATATTTCTAAATAGAGAACGGCTCATCCGATTTTAATAAAATTTGATAATTATGTTTCTTTCGTACTTATCAACGTATATTTAGGGTTTTAACAGTTTTATTTATTATTGGGTGGTGGGGGGGGGGGGGGGGCTATACTTCAAAATTTAGAACGGCTCGTCAAATTTTAATAAAATTTGATAATTATGTTTCTTTCGTACTTATTAGCGTATATTTAGGGTTTTAACAGTTTTATTAATTAGTGTTACATAACAGTTAAATAGTCTAATATTTAAAAAAAGTGTCCTTTTAAGGTCCACCATTTAAAATCGTCAAATATTTTAAAACAGCATTCATAAGGACGAAAACTAATATCTAATTGTGGATGGAGAGAGTGGCCAAGGATGTACTTCGGCCTCAAAAAATCGTCAGATCCTGGCAGATCTGTATAACAGTGTCCTTATAACAGGAACCATCTCTTAATCCAGCCTCCCGTAGAATGAGTTAACAACGAATGAATATCCTTCCGCCATGTTAAAACAGTTAAATCGTTAAATATGTTTAAAAAAGTGTCCTTTTAAGGTCCCCCATCTTAAAACCGTCAAATATTTTAAAACAGTATCCTGGAGGACAACAATGGCGGAAGTTATCCTTCGGATAACTTAAAAAACCGTTAAAAACATATCCTTAAGGACGAAAAAGCTTATTCTAATTGTAGATAGAGAGAGTGCCCAAGGATGTCCTTCGGCCTCGAAAAAAGTCAGATCCTGGCAGATCTGTAAAACAGTGTATAATCTAATTAAATAATTATAATAATAGTATAACTACACCTGAGCACTTGGAAAAAATTCTGATTTTAAAACTTAACTCTTCCAGCTCTACGTAGTCAGGCAGTTTTTTTTTTTTTTTTTTAAACTATTTTTAATTGTATGTATTCATAATACATAATACAAATACATACATATAATCATATATATACACATAATTCATAATATATTTGTAAGCCAAAATTTGTAATGGATTTCAAAAATAAAGATGTTCTGTGGCTAATAGTTGACTATATTATTCTTCACCTACTACTCCAGACAAAAAATATCATGGAGATAATTCAAAAAATTTAACTTTCTGATTTAAAAAGGAATTACTCAAAAATAATTATTATTGTTGATTGAAAAAATTTTGTTCAAAAATAATGATCAGAATTTGATTTTTATAACATATGATCAAAAATAAAAATCGATCATAATAAAAATCATCAAATGATTTTTAAAATTCCTGATAAAAATTTTGATCGGATTTGATTTTTACTTTTATGTTTTTTAATTATCGATTTCAATAAACATTTAAACAGTAAACATTTAAATCAAACATCATATAATATTTTTAAAAAATACATTCATTTCATAATTAAATTTTTTTTTGTAACCCGATTGATCATTTTATTTTATTATTTAAGTCCATGAACTTAAATAATCAAAAATTGAATTGTACAACCTTCTACATTCTTCCTTTGAATAATCAGTCATTCACCGCTCTGTTATACCATTACAGATCTAGTTCAGTTCATTATTAATTTTCAAATAATTCTTTCTTCTTGTTGCCTTGGTCCCATGAGATGTTCTTTAACTGGATCCCCAACTTAAATGGCTTTCTCCAGCGAAACTCCTTTCTCATTCGCTTAAATTCCTTTTTTACCAGCACCTTCACTTTCTTTTAACCTAGCCACAATCCTCCGGAATAATCAACCCGATGTTCTAAAGTTCCTCTGGGATTGAAGGATCTTCAGTATCATTAAAGCAAATTAAGTTAGCTAGAATCCAGAATATGCATCTGGTGCCTCTGGCCATGTCGCAGTACACGGCAACATAAATAATTATTTATGAAAAGAATTTCCTTCATTTCAAGTATACGAAGGACAGTTGCTAAACCCGATCATCAAAAGTATCGAAATATTTTAACTTTTTTTTTAAACCAATGAGGAAGAATATAGTCTTTGTAATTTCCATTTGCGATTTATTTGGAAGAATGGTTACAGGACATCCACTATGTAGGTTAACACCCTTCATATATATATATATATATATATATACAGGGTTTCCAGAATTTAAATGGCAAAACTTATAGGGGACAAAAAAAATAAGACAAAAAGTCCTTTAGAGATTAACTCGTTTTTGCTTAGTTTAAGAGAAAATCGCAAAAAAAGGAACAAAACAGGTAGCGATTATCACCTTTCAAAGTTCGTCAAGCAAGGCAGTGGGATATGTAAACACTTAATGTTATCCTTTACATTCTTTTATTTGTTTACATTTTGGCTTCCTTCTAGGATTATAATTCCCAAATCAGCCTTCAGTCAGTTACTCACATATTTTTGTGTGAATAGCATCAGCCATAATGCCGCATACATATTCTAATGTTGAATATGCTGATATGATTTTTGTGTATGGTTTCTGTAACGGTAATGCTTTAGAAGCGGTGCGGGAGTATGCGCGCCGATTTCCAAATAGAAGAGTGCCTAATCGACGAGTCTTTTCGTTAACCTTTAATAGACTACGAGAGACTGGGTCATTCTTAATACATAATGAAGGCGACCATTCGAGGCAGTAATAAGAGCAGATTATTGGAGAAGAAATTGTGTCCAACACCACTTCGATAACAATTCCGAGACTAGCATCCGAAGAGCATCTGCTGCATTAGCAATATCGGGGCAAGCAATATGGCGAACTTTGAAAGGTGATAATCGCTACCCATACCATCTCCAAAAAGTTCAGAATTTATTATCTCAAGATTATGTCAAGAGATTGAATTTTAGTAACTGGTTTCTTGTCTAAATTCGCGGTGATAATTTATTTCCATTAAAAATTATATGGACCCATGAAGCTACCTTTACAAGAGGAGAAATTGTTAATCAAAGAAATCATCATGTATGGACTTTTGAAAATCTCAGAGCTATTAGAGAGAATAGGTTTCAGCATAAATTTGCTATTAACGTTTGGCTTGGAATTTGGAACGGATTACTGGTGGGACAATATTTTTTACCTGGAAAATTGAATGGTATCACATTTTTTGGAGAACGACTTTTCTAATTATTTAGATGACATTCCTTTATATCAGCGGATTGAAATGTGGTTCCAACTCGATGGATGTCCAGCTCATTATAGTAGAGTTGCTCGAACTTGGCTGGATGTAAATTATCCACAACGATGGATTGGACGTGGAAGTGTAGTACCTTGGCCACCCAGATCACCTGATATGACACCCATGGATTTCCTCGTATCGGGAACCTTGAAGTTTATTCGGTGTTAATCAACTCAGGAGAGCAATTAAGAGACCGAATCATAGATGCAAGAGGACAACTTTTTCAGCAATATTTACATTAAAAAGGACATAACATAAATATAAATGTAAACAAATAAGTATAAAAATGGAAACTTGTTTCATTTCTTATTTTGCAATTTTCTCTAAAACTAAGCAAAAACGAGCAAATCTCTAAAGGACATTTTGTCTTAGTTTTTCGGTCCTCTATAAGTTCCTGAAGTTTTGCCATTTATATTCGGGACACCCTGTATATTAAATTATGGAAATTTTGGCTAGCCCATATCTCCATATTACAATACAATTCTTGTTCTCAAAATATACATCATGTTTTAAAAATTAATTAAGCATAAGCCTTTTTTTATTGCCAAACTATAGATTCATAAATTATAATTTTTTTCTTTTCCTTGTTACTTTATTCTTACACTAAAAACATTTTTCAATAGTTATGAAGGATGTGAGACAAATTAATTGAAATACTCAACAAGATTAATTAATTTATATATCCTCTGGTTTATACAACACAGTTTGATTATTTAAAGCCTGGTTGTCAACGACTATAGTGAAACAAATCAGACACTTAGCAGGAATAATCACGTAGGTCTTAAGCAATAAGCGAAAGGCCACGTAGCCAGCTTGCAATAAAAACAAGTACAAGAAGCTTCAAAGGCATCAAATTTCCCTCTTGGTGATTGGAAGAAAAAAATAAAACTGATTGTCAGTTTCCTAACTGGTTAACTAGAACCTCTGCAACAATATGAAACAAGACCAATCTAGAATTGAATATTTGGCGACAATATATCTCGTTTTAATAATTTCATATTTTATTCTAAATACTTCATGATACTTAATGCAGAAGAGAAAGATAAATTTTTTAAATCAAAAGAATTTTCAGACTACCAATATTTAAAGAAGCACTTTTTGTACAAACGGGGAAACTAGTGCTCCCTCCCTTAGCAGCTTCAAATACACAAAACCGTTCCAGTTCTAACGAACACAAGTTTTTAAAAAACGTAACTGCTTTACTTTGCATTCATAAACACACTATTTTTTTTCTTTATTATTATCCTTTTTAAACTACCAATTTAGTGGCAATTGAGTCAGCCGGTATAAATTGTATAATGCTATATAAATGTAAATTAAAAAAAAAAAGTCAATAAATAAAACTGACATGAAAAAAAAACACTTCTTTTTACTAATACATGATAGTTTATAGTTATTACTAATTACAATAACAATAATAATGATACAAAAGTAGTAGCAGTAATAGCAATAAAACACTAAAAAAGTATCATCTATTCGTGATTATTTGTTAATGTATTAATATGTTTTAATTTTTTTTATGTTTAAAAAAATAATTATTTTTCACAAGGGTTATAAAGGAATAAAAAAAACATTATTTGTTTTTTTAGGTTATGGCTATTGTGTTTTAACAATAAGATACTTTCCAATGATAAATATTCCTCAGTATGAACTACAAAACTGTTTGTATATTTTTCTACACAACCTACAATCTGCATTCAGAAGCTTACGTAACGGATTTGTATGACAAATGAGAACACCATGTTTTTTTTCGGTTTTTAAAGAAAATTTCTCCATGACATTGAAACAGAACGATTACTTTTAACATACCATTCTAAAGCTGAATTTGCATTAAATTGAATTGATTCAATTTGCAGGTTTTTGTCAGATTTGCAGTTTTGTGGATATTTGTTTCGAAAAACGGTGAGGGTAGAAGTAATATAAGACATTATAACTTCCCTAAATAAGGTGAAGATCAAGCTGTTCTTTAGGTAACAAGTTTGTAAAATTCCGGTGTACTCTGCTCTTATAGAAAGTTTAATGGTAAATCTAAAAATGAGGTAAAAGTTTGAAAAATATCTAAACAAAATGGAGATATTACAGCTTTTATGGTAAAAAAACTTGGTCTCATCAAAATGTTTTTTGATTTATTGTATATCTGCAACGGATTGGAATAAAAAGGTGAAGTCTACGACATTTTTCTACATTTTTTATCTAGTTTTACCTAATGTTTTTTTGTAGGTCATCGTTTTATGAAAATGATTGCTGTCGATACATTTTTGTTAATTTTGATTTTCCATTTGTTGTAATATCTGTTAAGCTTTTTTAAATACGGACGGTAAACGGTGGGCTATGTTATCAATCCTGTAAAAGCTTGTATATAAGGCGGTTTCATCGGCAAATAGTGATCGTTCAGTTGATGGAATACTAGGGAGATCTGATAAATAAATGTTAAAGAGTGTGGGTGAAAGACACAAACCTTGAGGAAGTCCGGCTGTTATTATGTGGGTAAATGAGGAGGAGTAATTAATTGTAACATATATTGATCTATTGTCTAAAACTATACTAGTTAACATATAAATAGTAATGACGATTAAAAAGACAGATATACTTATTACAAATAAGTGATGTGTGTGAGATAAGCGCGGGCCGCCCTTATAGATCTTGTACGTACCTAACGGAAGGTTAATAACGAAGTTATTAAAATTTATTTTATAATAACCTCTTTTTCCTTCCTTTTTCGATTTCGGCCATCTTTGGACCACGTTCAACAAATCACTCCTTGATACTCCTTCCCTTCTTCTTCTTCTCTTCCCAATACTTCCTCATCATTTCCGAATGGTGTTTCCTCCGTTCCTCCGACCACTTGCGATTCTCACCTCTCTCCCTCCTTTCCTCTGGGAGTGACTGAATTTCATTAATTGCTTTTCTAAATAATTTTCTATTCGAAATTAATTGTTGGGTGATGTTGAGTGAAGACAGATCCCTTTTTATCTCCTGTATCCATTTGTTGAACGTTTTCTCTCTTCGGTTGCTGTGTTCAAAAATTTTCTTTGTCAATCTTTTCTCATCCATTCTTGTTAGGTGTCCATAGAAGGTCAGTCTTCTTTTTCTCATTGCGACACTCAATTTCTCTATCATTTCATAGATTTCTACATTGCTCTTCAGCCTGTATTCTTCTTCAGTTTTTCTTGGTCCCAAAATCTTCCTCAAAATTTTTTTTCTTTCTTCTCCATGTTTTCCATTTCCCCTTTTCTGTTAAGAAACAGGCACTCAGAGGCATACAGGCATTCAGGTCTAATAACTGTTTTGTAATGTCTCAATTTAGCTTGAATAGAAATGCTTTTTTTGTTGTATATGTCTTTGCTTTTCTGAAATGCAAACTCCATTTTTTTTGCCCTTGCTAGGTTTTCTGCCTTGTCTAACGCATTCGATTGAATTATTTCCCCCAAATATTTAAATTTATTTACCCGTTTAATGGTGCCATATTTAGTAGTTAATTTATTTCTGTAATTATTATGATTAGACATATATTCTGTTTTTTTCAAACGAAATCTGTAGACCCGCTTTAGCTGCAACTTCATGTAGTTTCTCGAGGTAGATCTGAGCTATTTCCTCATTTTCTGTAATTATTGCCAGATCATCTGCAAAGGCTAAACAGTTCACTTCTATGTTTTCTTTTTTTGTACCTATTCTGATGTCATTCTTAGTATCTTTGAGTTCTTCTTTCCATGTTCTCAGGACCTTTTCCAGTACACAGTTAAAGAGAATTGGTGATAAACCATCACCTTGTCTGACGCCTGTTTTAATTTCAAACTCTCTGGAAATCTCACCCATGAATTTCAATTTTGATGTAGTATTTGTTAAGGCTTGTTTGACAATTTGAATTGTTTTGTTATCAACCCCAAATTCTTCCAGCACTTTGAATAAGGTTTCTCTATCAACAGAGTCGTAGGCTTTCTTGAAGTCTACGAATAAAATTACAAATTTTTGACATCTTGAGATCCTATATCGGACTAAGGTCTTTAAATTGAATATTTGTTCAATGCAGGATCTACCACGTCTAAAACCTGCCTGATATTCACCTATTTCTCGATCAAGTATTGGCTCTATGATTTGTAGTAGCTTTTTAGACAAAATTTTGTACCCTACCGGTAAAAGAGAAATCCCTCTATAGTTATTAACATTCATTTTATCACCCTTTTTATGTAGAGGGTGTATCAATGCACATTTCCACTCTTCTGGAATTTTGTTTCTGTCCCAAATTGTTTTAAACAAATGTTCCAACACATGTGGGAGGTTGGGATCCATTATTTTTATGATTTCTGCCACAATCGAATCTTCCCCGGGCGCTTTGTTATTTTTGAGACTATGGATTATGTGTTTAATTTCGTTCGCATCTGGAGGTTTCGAATCAGTGGTAATGGTTTAGGGGGTGTCAAAACCTTTCCTTGGGGGCTTCACAATTCAGTAGCTTCTCAAAATATTTTGCTAAAATTTCACAGTTGGTTTTGTTCGTCAAACCCAACTTATTGTCTTCATCTTTAAAGCAAAGACTTGGAGGTTGGTATTTGGTTAATTGCTTTTTAAATGTCCTATAGAAACTTCTAGTGTTGTTCTTTTGAAAATCACTATCCAGTTCTTGCAGTTCATTCAGGAATTGTCTTCTTTTCTTACTGCGGAAGAGTTTGGCCGTTTCTTTCCTCTGTCTTTTAAAATCCTCAAAATCTTGGAGTTCCTTTGTGCAGTTCCATTTCAACCATAATTTTTTTCTTAGATCCAGGGACTTATCACATTCCTCATCCCACCATGGATGTCTTCTAACCTTCTTCAAAAGACATTTTTCTTTGGCTATTTCAACTATTTCATTTTTTATTTCCTCCCACTTTGCTTCCCTATTTAGGGTAGGAATACCATTTTTATCCTTGTGTAGTGCTCCTTGAAAACTCTGCTTAATTTCTTCTTTCTTTAATAATTCTAGGTCGTATTTCAGAATTTTGTAAAAGGTCTTCTTCTCTCTCCGAAACGCAATAGGTCTAAAATAACCTCTTTTTATTTATATTGTTGACAATAAATTGGAATATACATACCTACCAAGCCTTATTCATAATTAATGCATGCATATTATTATTTATAAATTAAAAATAGAGTGAATTGGTAAGATAGTAACTCTGCTAAAAGGATTCCGATTATGATTACCTTACATAAATTAGAATATAAATGGAGTGCCAGTAGTGTCACAAGGAACGAAATTTATCCGTTATAAATTATTAATTTAGACTTAAATTAATTATTAATTCAGAACAATAAATATAATAAAACGTTAAAAATATTTTATTGTATAATGCTTATAAATTTAAAATCACATTTCAGAACGCCCGTATCATTATAAATAATGGATACCGAAATAAGGACCTCGGAGAGGTTTTCCCAGCTCCCTCTCCCCCCTACTCCCTCCCCTGTATTAAATATTCATATGAAATGTCCACCTAATTCATTTTTAAGCCCTTATTATAGTTAAATGAGCTGACCTCAAGGTTTGAAGAGGAAATGATTATCATAAAAAGTGCAATAAGACGAAACAAGTACAAGTGTGATTCCTAGTGTAAAAATAACGTTTGGAATCAGTGTAGTAGAAAACGTGTGTATATATATAGTTACAGTGTATATGTACAGAGGTGTTTAACACTTTTCGGCAACTTAAGTATTTTTAAATATTTGGTCTATGTTTACATCGTTCTCAAACAACATACCTTTTGCTGACCTGTAAGCACTTTTTTTTGTATACAGTTGAGGATTTTCGTAAGTTTTCATAATCATAAATTTCCGGTCACCCTTTTTTGTGACTGTTTGCAGAGGATTAAATACAAGTTGATCTAATTTAGTTTATGCCTCGCACTGCAGCTATCCTTATGTCTCCTCATGCCAGTCCTTAGCTTCATGAAAGAATCCTCTCTCTCTCCGTGGAAGGTTAATCCTCCCGAGAAATTTCTCGTATAAAATGAACAGTAAATGACTTCCTACGTCATTGAGCCCTAGAGGATAGTCATGGCCTTAAGGATTGATTATGGAGAGGAAGGCCAACGAGAACCTCAAAAAAATACGGATAAAGCCCTTAGTAGACGTTCAGAAATGAACTCATAAAGATGTGTAGATGGCATCTCCGAGGAATTAAGACGCTTAAACATCGCTAATGCCAGCCGAGTTCATTTGGTACGTCCGTTTGTGTGGATTATACGACCAAGCTGCTGTGAAGAAACCATCCATCAGCTAAAAAATCAGAGAACCCGCCTTGAATGTTCCCGTGAGTATTTTTATTGGAATTTTAATAAGCAGAAAAATGAAAACTTTTTGGACGAAAAAAAAATTCAGTTTGATAGCTAGTGATAGATGACAGTATGTAAAGTGACCAAGAGGCACAAGGAATAATTTTCAATAGCAAATTCCAACTGTTATGTTTGGTGGTAGAAATGTGTATTATGTATTTTCAGCTTATGGCGTTTGAACCTTCAAGGTCATAAACGAACGTATGACCGGTGATGTGTTCATGAATATAATGCGAAACAATTTACTGCACTATGGGGGGGGGGGGAATGGCCCCTGTCAAGATGAAATTTTGGGGTGGCCGGAAACTTATGAACACCACTGTATATACATAATAACATTAAGTATGATTTAAACATGATTCTAAGGGCCTAGATAAAAAAAAAAAAAATTGTAGATATAGATTTCCGAATACAATCGACTCCTGGAGGGAATCGACTCAACAACTTAACTAATGATATCAATTAATGTCTTACGAAATCGAACATGTGGATTGAGGGCCTTGGAAAGATGTCAGGATACATACCAGGTGGAGCCTAAGGAGAGGAAGGGTCAGGCAAATCGGTTGCCTTTTATCGAACCAGATCGACAGATGATTGATATATACAATCAATGCAGCAAAGTGCGCATGTTCTGATTTTTTTTTTTTTTTTTTTTTTTTTTGTATGATTTTAGAACTAATGATGAATGTTTAACCTTTGAAATTAGTCTTCAAATAAAAATTCTATGAGAAGCGGCAAAGAATTCATGGCGGAATTCTCATCACATTGGATTTCCTTCCGTTCAAACAACTCCTCTTCTTCAATCCAAGGATTCATCAGTAATTATTCTTCTTTTTTCTGATATTAATTATAAACACTCCCCCCTATCCATTTTCCTTCCTATGTTATTTATAATGATAGTTACAGTATTTTTTAAATAATCTAAATGAAAAAATCTTGTATATAAGAACAACTCACTCCCATTTCCAATCATAAGGAGCTAAAAGAAGATAAACATGAAGGTATACTACATTCTACTAAGAAACCAAACTTCCAGAATACGACAGCAATTGAAAAATGAATTTAAATGACTTTTGAAGCAAGTAAATAAACTTGCCTTAAATAACAAAGGAAGTTGCTCAACTGTTGAATTTTAAATAACTGAATCAAAGTCAAATGTCTTTCGAACAACTATACTGTGCTGAGAGATTAAGACCTGCTATTCCAGCTTTTAAATATTTATATATTTGTAACTACTGATAGAAAGCTCTTAGTCAATTACACCATATGGGACTTGTTATTCCTTTGAAATGTAATGGAACCGAGTCTGTAGCTCCCTGTTCAAAGAGAAACTGTGAAACACGGAGTCCTTTAATATGTTAGAACTCCATATGAAGTTTATTGAAACCTTCAATTCGCCTCCGGATTGCGAGACATAGCGCAAATTTCATTCGACATGGCTAAGATTCTTCGAAATATGGATTATTTAAAAAGAAAAATTTGGAGAATAAAAAGAGGTGATCCCATTTAAGAATCGCTTCTTTAAAAAAAAAAAAATGTAAATAATTTATTTGTCTAATTATTAAAATCAATAAAGTAATCATTTTAAAAAAGTAATAAACCTTATATAATAATAAAATAATATAAAATTGTACCACCTGAAAACATGTGTGTTGTAAGACATGTGTCCTGAAATATATATTTTTTTTTTTAACACATACTACTCCAAATCAGGAATGATGAGATAAGAGGCAGGCTGGGAGTGGCCGAAGGAGTCCCGGAGAGAATTGGAAGAAGCAGGCTACGATGGTATGGACTCTGCCAGCGGATGCCAGAACGTTGGTGGCCGAAGAGGATTCTACTGTGGGAACAGCCAGGAAGACGGAGGAAAGGAAGACCCCGAACCCGGTGGAAGGACTGTGTGGAGGAGGAAATGGGAGGAGGAGGACTGGTTGGATAGAGAGAATTCGAGGGACGCTCTGACTTAACCAGGCAACCCATTGAGGGATAAAACCTGCAAAAGTAAAAAAAGTACATACTACTCTCTCTCTTTATCTCTTTCTCTCTCTTTCTACATGCTTTATAGGAACATTGGTTCATACGAAACAAAATATTCTAGGAAAATTTAAATAAAATAAAATAAAAAATCACTTGAAACAAAGGAACTAAACTGCGTAAGTAACCATTAATTAGTAAAGTAAAAACAATTTGATATTGTTTATATAGGAAACACTGAAATGGTCCTAAACACTAACAACCGCAGAAAACATCTTCATCCTTTCAAAGTTCCGGCTTCTTTCTACCAGGTGTAAACAAACTTTTTCAGAGTAACCCCTATAAGTTGCAGTTATTTACCAAAAGATATAAAATTTAAAAAATGAGCTAGAGACTTGAAACAATATACAAAATGTTGCTCAATAGATTGGTAACTAATGTATTACTCAGATGAAACAATCCTACAGCCACACGCGCAAGGCCAGATGTGGTTAGGACGCATTTTGTTTATAGATTTTCAAATCGATATACATATAATATTGTTAGAATAACTATTTTGCTGGTCTCTCAGTTTTTCATTTATTTCTTCATAACTTAATTAATTTCGTTCTTTAGTATTATTATTAATAAACTATTTGATTTATCATTTTCAAAAAATTGTAGATTTTTTTTTTTACAGTTTTATTGTTACATATATTTTTGTCTGTTTTTTTTATATATGTATTATAGTCCTGATGTAAAATGAACATTTATTTTATTTATTAATTAAATGATCTTTTCAAATATTAGTAGGCAAAAAATCGTTTATGAATTCATTATTTATATATTTGTTCTTAATTTGCTGTTGTATCTTTGTGAATGAAACACGGTGGAGTAATGAAACCTCCGACCCCACAGTTGAACCTGTTGAATTGCGCTCAGTTAATTGCCTTTAAATTCAAGTCAGTGAATCATTTATTCATCAATTGCCACGGCGGCAGTATTACAACAGGCCGTTCGACACTTGAACATTTGATGAAGTCTTGCTATACAAACCCCACCGTCCGAAACTGGGAAACTAACACGAACGTGATTTAAGATTCACTGAGGACGTACACACAACAAATTGAAAGTGATTTCGTAATATCCAATTCCAGGTAAATATACCTCGCTTAGAGAATAAATTGCCATTAATTATTTATTGCTATGAATCAAAGGAGATCGATCAACTGGTGCCCCTCTACCTGGTGAGCACTTGCACTACATGCTATTAAGTGCTAATGAAATGTGGCAAAGTGATGATAAAGGAAGAATGAACACTTTCGTTCAGTTAAAAACTCAAATAAAATAACAAAATACAGATTTCTTTTTAAAACTATGTACAACTGTATAAATTATAAACAAGTAAATTTGAAGAAAAATATGAGAATGCAATGTCAATAACATATCGCTTATTTGCTGCAACAATGGCTCAAGCGTTGAAAACAAGCTCTTGAGTTATGCCGAGCTTTTGACTGTACAATGAACCATTCACCTATATCTTGTAGTTTTAGTCGGTTGAACGTTATATTTGAGCTTCAACTATTCACTAAGAGAGAGCAGGATATGTCGCCATCCTATGTCTACAGATTGTCCTGTACTTAATTCATTAGACTGGTCTTATGCAAAATTGAGGTTTTTGAGTTATGTCGTTATTGCAGCAAATGAGCGATATAATGAACTACTAACCAGTAGCACTTCAATAAAAGTTCTCCACTAGAAGGTGTCATTGCCATCTTATTTTTTGACGCCTAGGAGGATTACTAAGAATTGGGTGTGAGGCAAGTTGGGAGACTAGAGGATTCGAGTGGCTATGGAGTTTACTATGACAGGTGTCTGGTTCGGTCAAAATCAGCAACATATAGGACATGAAGTTATTTAAAGATAGACAATGGTGTACAGCACAAGTCAAGAAGGATCGATCAATAAAAAAAGGTCAATGCATTTTGAAGTGCGATATTTTATTCGTGACTTAAAAGATGAAAATATACAATAGTTTATATAATGTACTGTTTAACACAAAAAATGCTATCATGTATTTATACGAAGCCTTAAACTTAAATTAAATAAAACTAAATTTAACTTACTCTGTTATGTGATTATTTATTTGCTGTAAACCAGTTCTGTTTACTGTTAATAAAAAAACTATTTTTCTTTAAAGTTTTGCTCAAATAAAAACTTTAGAATCTAAAACCAGGCTATAAAACATTACATCAAGATAATTACCTGATAATGTTAAATGCCTTTATGGCACTGTTCAAATATAAATAGCGACTTTACTGGCCGTTCTCTTGAAATGACATCCTAAAATCTAATGAACAATAAATCTGAGAATCGTCTGATTGTTATTGAGTTGTCTAGAAATTAATAAAAGTTTAAATTTAAGAAAAAAATCTCTAAAAGAAAATATTTTTTAAAATCAAAATGTAATTCATTTTCCTCAATAAATTGCTGCTAACGTGTTAATTCCTTTAAAAATAATAGGAGTTTCCTATCAACATTTGATCGATAAATATTTTAATACATTTTTTAATTGGTTGTTAGTAGGCAAGGTATCAGGAAAAAAGGGTGGTTTTGGCAGAGACTTATAACTAATTGCAAAAAACCTAATTACAACTAAAACCTTTTTACAACGATATATATGTTTTTCTCACTTGGTTTCATTGGACCGTGAGTGATATCGTAAATTAATATTATACGAAAAGCACGCGTATGCTTGCTTTGAGACTGAACACAAATTAATGCACAGTTTCTTGTATCGATGCCATTGTATTAATAATCTAGGAATAGATAGGCATTAGTTCACTACTCGTCACCGATTTAATAATCGTTGGCAACTCCTGCGTCTAAGATTTAAGCCTTTTGATCTTCATCTCTACACACAATTTCCAGTTAGATGATCTTTCGCCTTGGAAACTCCATGGTTCGTATATAATTCAAAAATATGTAAAATTGTGGCTTTAATTTTTTGTAATATATTCTTAAAGGTTAGGCAAGTTAAAAACATCATATATTTGTTGCTCCATATTTCTGCAGTAGTTTTATCTCGCAAATTACTACTTAACCAAAGTAACTTTATACCATTATATTTAGTGCAGTAATTTTTTTTTTCTCTTTCAAATTTTTATTCACACCTGTTATTGGATCATTAATGAATATGTTATGTCCATGAAGCCTGTTGTGAAAACGTATATAAAGGTTTTATATATATATATGTATATATATATAGTTATAGAAACCCAATGGTATTAAGGGATAATAAATAAATGTACACTATCCCCTCTCCTAGATAATTGTATAAAAGGGGCACCCCCACCTTCGTCCGGTGACACTTTGCTTCTACACGTTGTGATGACAGTTTGTTCAACACGAAGTCCTTGTATTAGGCTATAAATTGTGCTTTCTCTTGATATAATGTATGTACTTCTCAATAAAATCTCTTTTTAAACACTCAGTCCCGCGAACCTTTTATTTAGCTGGCGCCCGAACGGAGGGACATTTGGAAGCGTTAACGTAACTTCGCGGCAGTTCTATCTTATTTCAGGTACAGAACAGCGAGACCTCTTTCCACTGACATGAGAAGATTGGGAGCTGAGTATTAGTACATCAGCAGATCTTCAAGTCTTTGGGAGCGCTTTGGTATTCCAATACCTTGACCAAAAGGACCTTCAACCTCTTGCTAAAGAATCGACGGGAAGGAGCTAAAGGGAGCGTCATCAAGAAGACATCGAAGACAACGTTGTATCAAGAAAAAGTATAATTAATTTTATTTTTATTTTTATTTTAAGTAATTTTGTAATTTAAATATAAGTTAGTAATAAGTATAATAATTTAAAATATTGATTTATCTTTATGAATGGTTTGGAAGAAAAATTAAGTAACTTAAAAATAACAGGTTCAACGTTAATTAAAAAAGAAAATAATATGGCTCTAGAAATTAAAAATCATGATTTAGCATTAATCCGGAATATGACGGAAATCCATTACAACTAGTTGATTTTATTAGAAATAGCGAATTTTTATATAATTTATATTGTAAAGATGATAATACCCATAAAAATACAAACCAAGCTAAACTTGTTTTCACAATCTTAAACAAATTAACAGGAAAAGCTAAAGTCGCCGTATACGACAAGGAATTTAATACAGTAAAAGAAATAATAAAATTCTTAAAGAAAAAGTACCAAGACACGAGAACTAGGGAACAATTAATTTCGGAAATTTTAAATACGCGGACTTACCATAACGAAAACCCACTCGATTCCTTAGAACGACTGGGCCAAAAAAGATGCGATTTATATGCGCGAATTTACTCCGACAATGAGATATTAGATAAACAGGACGAAATGTATGGGTATGACAAACAGATATCCCACCACGCAGTACATAGTTTACATCCGGCGTTAACAGATTTTATTTATCATATTAAATTTGACTCATTAGAGGACCTAGAAGAAATTTTAAGAAACAGCGCGGCCCATATTGTACATAGACTCTACGGAGACAAAAAACAGTATAAAAATAACCCAACTCAAAATAATTATAAAAAGAAAAATTTTGAAAATAACTACAAAAATAAAGAGTACCGACCAAATTTTAACAACCACCATGATTATCAAAATTACCGACCCCATCAGTACCACCGCGAGCAATATACGTCGTATAATAATCCCCAACATTACCGACAGCAACAGTATCAGTATGAGCAAGGTCCAACCTCTAATTCTTATAACAATAACAACCAACATAACTTCCGGCCACAACAGCGAGCTATTGAATATACGACTCCGATTTATAATCAACCGTGGGACCCCCAGTCGCAACATAGATTTTTTAATAAACCACCCTCTAGAAATATTAGGCAAAATTATCAGCAACCTCAAATAGATTCTAACACCGTTTCGATGAGAACTGTTTCTAATAGGGTACATACAATTGAAGAAGATAAAGATGAAAAAATTAAGTTATTGTTAGAACGAATAGAATCTTTGGAAAAAAGACAGGATCATTTTTTAGAATTAGGCCCGAGCACAAGCAGACCTCCGGACCGGATATAAATAATTTAAATTCTAAACAGACCATTGATAACCAGGATAAACAAATAGAAATTCACGACTTAAATTTAAATAACGACTTAGCAAATCTAATCGACGAAAAAAATGAAAAAAAAACAATTAATCTGCGACGAACATATAAAACCGGAAATAAAAGAAACTGTAGAAAATTCTGTAAACAATATTAAGAGTGTGGAAAAAGCGTATAATTTAAAACCGGAAATAAAAGAAAGTGTAGAAAATTCTGTAAACAAATTTAAGAATATGGAAGACGACGAAAATTTAAAATACCAAAAACTTGAAGAACTTAATAAAAATAAAGAAACAGTGCGAAACGAATATCGTAAATTAAATAAAACACTAAAAACCGTTAATAAGTCACGGGAAGGTAAAGAAAAAAATATAGTTAGTAAAATCAAAAAAACGGAAGACTTAAATTCAAATTTAGTGAAAGAAACAAAAAATTTAAAAGCTTCGAAAAATAGTCTAAAAGTAACTGTTGAAAAATTAAATAATAATGTAACAAAATTTAACGAATTAAACCAAAAGACCTTTAAAGAAGTAATGGCTTCTATAAAAAGTGGGCATGTTCACTGCCAAAATAAGTTAAAAAATATTAAAGCTCAACTAAATGTTGCTCTAGGCGAGAAAGCAGTACACAACCTGTTTAAAAATGGAATGGTTAAAATCAGACGAAGTAAATCAAAAAATAATTTACCGCTTTGGATTGTACCAAAAAAGATGTATAAATATAGGAAAAAAATAAGTAAAAATATTTAAATCGGATAATTTGTTGATTCTGGTAACTTCGAATTCAACATCAATATCAATTTTACTAATATTCATAATCATACCAATTATTAGTTTTCAATTTTATGTTTTAGAAGCATAGAGATTTAAACAATAGAATTAAAACGACTGTTTTTCAATCTGATAACTCTCTTAACTATTATAATTTATATTCATACCAGTTTTTGTTAATACTTACATTTATTAGTATCATCATTAATTATTAATAATATGTTTTAACTATTTCTATAAAATTTTAAATATCTTATATTCATTTAGATTTCAAAGTTTAGTTTTATGTTGCTTCTCATTACGATGTTTCGTTTATAATTAATATTGATAGATACGTAATTCTGAAAAGAGCAATGGATTTATAACAAATCAAAAATCATCATTTAATTTTAATAATAACTTAATAATAATAATTAATTAATAATTTAATAATAATGATTTAGTAGATAATAATTATTTGTATGTAAATGTTAATTAGACTTTTCCAGGAGATGGGCGGCCTCGGTGTTACTGTACTCTCTGTGAAGATCATCGTTCCTAATGTACCAAGGTGCATTTAAACTCAGAGTAAATTGCAAATCCCGAGATATTTAGCCTGGTTTGAATCAGGTGAAGTGTGAAGCTGATAGTTGTATTTCAGTGGTTTAAAATAGAATGTAACAAAGTGATTTCGTGATTAGTCTAATGTAATTTTTTAAGGTGCCTTATTTTTTGCAGTTCTGTATATTTGTGAGCCGTATGTAAATCAGAGTAAATTGCAAATCATATGAAGTGGGGTTAAGTAAGTGTATGTATTCAGGTCGTTTGTATATTTGTGAGCCGTATGGCCATATGGGGTTAAGTAAGTGTATGTATTCAGTCGTTTTAATGTCACATGTGTATGTGTTCAGTCGGAGTTTTAATTTCGACCGTTTATGAAGTATTAGATACAAAAGTTTTAATATGTGCTGACTTTGTCGCAGAATAAAGTTTTCTTCCTATTCTAATCTATTCTATTCTATTCTATTCTATTATATTTTTTATTGTTAAGACTGTGACATTTTTTTTTTGCATGTGGGCGCCACGTTATCCTTCTATCAAATTTAAGTCCTAAATAATGAATTTCGTTTGTATACGTTATGTATGACAGGTGGACAAGAGTCATGTCTGAGTGTAAAGGTTATGTACTGTGATTTGTTGCAATTTACTTTTATTTTTCATTTTTTGAACTAATAATTCAGTCAGTATTATTGGTAAGTGGTTTTCATATAATAGCAAAGCCTAAATAACTAATCCTCACATCAGTGCTCCAGCTCCCCAGGAGAAAGTTACAAAAAAGTGGAGTAAATCTAGTCCAGTAAAATGAGGGTTTGCCAAAGAAAAAACTGCGGAACTTTTATTCTCAACGGATCTTTGTTTTTTGGGGTGCTGAATCCGAATCTGAAGTTTGCTACAACGGCAACCATCGGCTTCATTTTCAAAATCGCAAAAAAAAAAAACCCCATAAAACCGTTATTTTTGTTTTTTTACCTGTAACACCATAACGAAGCTTTTTTCGAACAAAGTCTTCAATTATTAATTGTAACTGGAACTAGTACCTACATAATAAAAAAAAGAAATCCGAAATCGGACCATTTTTCGCGAAGTTCGCGAAGATCCCAAATTTCTTTCTTTTTTTTCAAAGCTGATTAAATTCGCTATCAGTTGCTTTATATGTAAATTATATTAAATCCTGTAAACCACCCAAGCTAGCACGCTAAATGGATATGTTTTGGCAAAATATGTAAATTATGACATGTTAAGTAGACTGGTGTGGGTATTTCACGGTGTTAGTTATAAGTTACATATATAGGATCTAATAGTAAATTTAACTGGCTTTTAGATAAAAATAATAAATTTTGGATCGGACAAATGGTTTTGGAGTTATAGCGTATAATGTGCCAAAAAACATGTATTTTACAAAAGTAAGTGATTTTCAGCGTGATAGCGTGTGTATTTCAAGAATTGTGATAAAACCTATTTGTCCGATTCAAATTGAAAAAAAACATTTTGTATACTTTCGAAGTCATAATATCCCATATAATATAATACCCCAGACGCCTAAAAGACCGTGCTGTAGTTCAATCCATGGTTTTCGGCACATTTATCATTATAACTCCGAAAGTATTTGTCCGAGTCAAAAAAACCTTTTCAATCTGAAAGGTGGTTAAATTTACAATTAGATCTTATATATGAAATTTTTATCAAAATTCTTGAAATACACAAGCTATCACGCTGAAAATCACTTACTTTTGTACAATACATGTTTTTTTGGCACATTATTCGCGAATAGCGATAGTGAATTTAATCAGATTTGAGATAGAAAAAAGATATTTGGAATCGAACAAATATTTGAGGAGTTAGTTCGACAAAAGTGCCAAAAAACACTAGGATTTTACAACAGTACGTTTTTATTAGCGGGCTTGCATGTACATTTTACGAGATTTGATTAAAATTTTATTTATAGATTCTCATAGTAAATTTAATCGGCTTTAAGATGAAAAAAAGTAATGGTGTATCGGACAAATAGTTTCAGAGTTATAGCCAAAAGAGTACGACAAACGTGTTTTCGCGGAGTTGTGGGACTGACGGCAAGTTGGCCAATTTCTCCATTTTTTCCCAATAACGTAACTTCGCGAAAAATGGTCCGATTTCGTATTTATTTTTTTCATTATGTAGGTACTAGTTCCAGTTTCAATTAATATTTGAAGACTTTCTTCGAAAAAAGCTTCGTTATGGTGTTATATATAAAAAAACAAAAATAACGGTTTTTTTTGCGATTTTGAATATGAAGCCGATGGTTGCCGTGGTAGCAAACTTCAGATTCGGATTTAGCACCCCGAAAAACATAAAGATCCGTTGAGAATAAAAGTTCCGCAGTTTTTTCTTGAAAACGGCCTTTTGGAGCCTTATTTTACTGGACTAATCTCAGTATCGTCCTATGCATGTAGATGTAGATGTAGGCAGACTTCTTGAAGAAAACAAAAGTTTATAAAAATACAGAATGTTGTATTGTAAGTGAACAAATTGTATCTTGTGGTTCGGAGGTTTAAAACTTAAAAAATACTATCTTAAATTAAACAATTAATTTTTTTTTCTATATTTCTTTGAAGCAGAGGACAGTAATATGGTGCACCTTAGGTTGAATGGTCATAGCATCAGAACGTTTTCAATTACTTACTCCAAGAATCACCAAAGCTGTTTTAAATGTTGAAATGTAGGTCAAATCTGAGAATTATGCATGTAAAACTAATGTTTTTGTTTTTTTTTCCAAAAAATGAAATTTTCCGAGGTTAACTCTTTGCGTCATATTACCCCAAGATAATACACAGTTACTTCCATGGCTGTCTGTGAGTAACTGTGACCAGAGAGGTGCTGCCACATCAATTAACAACACGATTCAAGGACAAAAACATTTCTCCTCCGCACATATGCTGTAATGCTGTTTTGTGAAAATATTCAGTCCCAAGTAGCACCATTGTTATTTTCTCTCAAAAAAGTGATAGTATTTTGATCACTTTACGTTATAATGTTACAAATTAAAGTGATAGGATATATTACGTACTTGTTTCCCTACCTTTTAATGTCATTTGCCAGTACCTTAAGTTTTAACTTTCTTGGGGTTGTCAAAACTTTCTTTATCGGCTAATCTGACGCAGAGCCGCTGGAGAAGTATTGCGTGTCACATACGCGTGCGTATAATATTGTACTTAACTCGTTTCATTGGTAAAAAATGAAATTAAACTTTTTTGACTTTCTTACTAAAGCCTAGCACCTTTTGGGCTGGGACAGCACGGATGGACGGTATGGAAGCTCCGCATTTGTTTTGGTGGGTTCTAAGACGGCAAGATTTTTCAAAAAACTTTAGCATTGATTTTCTGAGTGGTGCTCGCACTAGGTCGTTACGTTTTCGCCCTGCGTCATATTATCCGCTGCGTCATATTACCCTACTCTCTATATATATATATATATATATATATATATATATATATATATATATAGGGGAAGATGCTGTACCTGTGGACAATATTCACTTATATATTTTTCTAGTTTTCGGTGCTTTATTTATCTGAGTGGTCATAGTACCATTAGATAAGAAATTTAAGGGGCTATCGAACCCTGGTGTCTTTATTTTGAAAAGTAATTTTATTTTCACAGAAAATAATGTTTTGTAACTTACTGATTAGTGTCCATAGGTACCTCCCCCTTTGTACCTGTGGAGACTAGTGGTTGTACCAATGGACATTCATTTCTTCATAGGTTTATAGGGATAATTGAAATGATATTTAGAGAAACACATCAGCAATAATTTTTTATAGCATGAACTAAACAAAATAGAATATTTAAACAAGAATAAGTCGACTTGATATTATGGAACTAGAAGGCCGACTAGAAAGGTGATAACAATCAATTTAGCGTATGAAAGTAAATAGAAACTTGACTTATTTTTTAACCTTTTAACAAAAATAAATCTTTTATACACCTATAATTATTATAAACGAGTTTCACAGACTTTTTTATAGAAAAAATCGAATAATTAGAGATCGTATCCATGAAAATATGTAGGAAAATGTAATTGTTTACATAATCTCCCAGTGCTAGTTATAAAAGATGACGGTGGTAATTTTATTTTGATATTTCTTATTTCAATTTCATAATCAGTTGCGATGTCCGGAAGAATAAATTTTTGGGTTCTATCTATTGAAATTTTCTTCAAGTAGCAAATGTTGAACATGAACAAGTCTAATTTTCCTTTGATCAAAACTATAAAATGCTTTACAACACAAAACATAGCGACCAACATATATTTCTTCATCTTCAATTTCTTTACCTTGTTTATAATCATTCATCAATTCATCCAAAAAATTACAATCTTCGCTTGATGGGTCAGCCAAGATCACATTTGTGAAGTCACAATTTTCACTAGTTTGTTATAAATGGTAAGTGGCGAGTTTTCTCCTCTTAAAAAAAAAGGTTATACGAATAGTATGCATCCAAATTTAGGCGTTTTATATCACGCGAAATGCCTATAAACTTTTCCGCAATATCTATAATTGAAATAATGAATTAATAAACAAAGAGAAAAATCTGCTTTAACTATCTGTCCATAGGTTCAGCTGGCAATGGTGTCCACAGGTACAACTGAACGCCATGTTGTGCGAAATGCTCTGTTACACAAAACCCGTAAGTGATAACTGATATGAAAACATATGAAGTTATGGTATATTTATCGGACAACCCAATGAAATATTACTGCCTAGAAAATTTCTAAGTGTAGGTCTTAGAAAAATTAAAATCACTGGTTGGATTGGTCAGGATTTGGAAGAAAAAAACTTAAAAATAATAATTTCTACTAAAATATTGATCTGACAATTTTGAAAATACACGTGCAACTGCTCGGAGATGCTTGCAACAGTACCAATCTAACAATATCAATTTCCCTCCTCCCACTATCTCTTAGTTACAAATGTCCATTGGTACAACTGTGCTGTAGGTACAGCATCTTCCTCTCTCTCTCTCTCTCTCTCTCTCTCTCTTTCTCTCTCTCTTTCTCTCTCTACACATATATATATATATATATATATATATAAAGTATCCCGAATTTAAATGGCAAAACTTCAGGCACTTATAGGGGACCAAAAAGTCCTTTAGAGATTTGCTCGTTTTTGCTTAGTTTTAGAGAAAATCACAAAAAAAAGAAACAAAACAAGTTTTCATTTTTATACTTATTTATTTACATTTATATTTATGCTATGTTCTTTTTAATGTAAATATTGCTCAAAATGTTGTTCTCTTGCACCAATGCAAGCATTACATCTAGCACTCACTTGATAAATAAAAGCAGCTCAACATTGTTCTGATGATATTTGGTGCACTATGATTCGGTCTCTTAATTGCTCTCTTGAGTTGATTGACACCGAATAAACTTTCTTCTTCAAGGTTCCCCATAGGAGGAAATCCATGGGTGTCATATCAGGTGATCTGGGTTGCCAAGGTACTACTCCTCCACGTCTAATCCATCGTTGTGGATAATTTATATTCAGCCAAGCTCGAGCAACTCTACTATAATGAGCTGGACATCTATCGAGTTGGAACCACATTTCAATCCGCTGCTGTAAAGGAATGTCATTTAAATAATTAGAAAAATCGTTCTCTGAAAAATGTGTAAATGTGATACCATTCAATCTTTCATATAAAAAATAAGGTCTCACCAGTAATCCGTTTCAAATTCCAAGCCAAACGTTAATAGCAAATTCATGCTTAAACCTATTCTCTCTAATAGCTTTGCGATTTTCAAGAGCCCATACATGATAATTTCTTTGATTAACAATTCCTCCTCTTGGAAAGGTAGCTTTATCGGTCCATATAATTTTTAATGGAAATAAATTATCACCGCGAATTTTTTCAAGAAACCAGTTACTAAAATTCAATCTTTTGACATAATCTTGAGGTAATAAATTCTGAACTTTTTGAAGATAGCGATAGGGTAGCGATTTTCACCTTTCAAAGTTCGCCATATAGCTTGCCGCGATATTGCTAATGCAGCAGATGCTCTTCGGATGCTAGTCTCAGGATTGTTATCGAAGTGGCGTTGGACACAATTTCTACTCTGATAATCTGCTCTTATTGCTGCCTGGAATTGGTCACCTTCATTACGTATTAAGAATGACCCGGTCTCTCGTACTCTATTAAAAATTAACGAAATGACTCGTCGATTAGGCGCTCTTCTATTTGGAAATCGGCGCGCATACTCCCGCACCGCTTCTACAGCGTTACCGTTACAGAAACCATACACTAAAATCATATCAGCGAATTCAACATTAGAATATGTTTGCGGCATTGTGGCTGATGCTATTCACACAAAAATATGTGAGTAACTGACTGAAGACTGATTTAGGAATTATAATCCTAGAAGGAAGCCAAAATGTAAACAAATAAAAGAATGTAAAGGATAACAGTAAGTGTTTACATATCTCACTGCCTAGCCTGACGAACTTTGAAAGGTGATAATCGCAACCTGTAACATTTTTGTCTTAGTTTTTCGGTCCCCTATAAGTTCCTGAAGTTTTGCCATTTAAATTCGGGACATCCTGTATGTACTATTCATAAAATCTTCACAGCGCTTTACTTTTAAGAGAAAACTAGAAAAACAATAGATAACTCTTCGAATCGGCAATAAATTCTGGTTTGGACATTATCACCAACATTTGGCACATTAAAGTCACTATGAATGTTCATTTATGAAATAATAAGGAGTATTGAAGATTGTATAAAATAAGAATTGGTTTTCAGCTAGGAAATGTCGAGGTAGTCGAAAACTAATGAATAAACTATTGAATTTTACCAAGCTTCCCAAGGTAAATGATGATCCTAAAATTCTTCTGAAAAGAAGATGACCTTGGAAAATATTAAAGAACTTTGATAAAAGTGCAAGTGTAGTTTCTTCTAATTAATATTATAGGCTTGTTTCTCAAAATTCAAATTAAATAATGATTGACTAGTTGAGATATTTGATCAATTCCTTCTTTGTCGAAAAGATTAGATGTAAGACCTTAGACATTGTAAGTCAGACCATTGTAGCTAAAGCCATTGTGCCCTCTTCAACAGAGCAAGTTGGAAAGAAGCCTTATCAGTGAGATGGGTGGGGAGGGTACAGGCCTTGGCGTAGTAATTTCATTACAGGAATCCAGTAGAGAGATAATTATAATTGCTTGTCGGAAGATAACAGAACAGGTTGATCTTTTAGCTAAGGAAGCTAAAATAAAAAAAAGAAAACTTTTCATGGGCACAAACATTTTTGTCGAAACATAATATTCGTTTTAGTTCAACTAATTTTTTTTTTCTTAAGATACTATTTTCCAATAAGCTTATTTGTTATATATATGTTATATTGTAGACCCAAGCTATATAATAACCAAGGGTCATAAGATTGAAAAATATATATATATATATATATATACCAGGTATGCAAGTTTAAAATGTCGTTTATTTCTTAAAATATATACACAGTAATTTAAAAAAAAGTATAATATATTTTATTCAAAGTACTGACCCTCGCTTTCTACACATTTTGCCCATCTCTCGGGCAATATATGGATACCATTCCAAAAGAATGCTTCATCTTTATTTGAAATCCATTCATCGAGCCATTTTCGTACGTTTTCGAAATTGTTGAAGTGTTGCTCCGCCAATGAGTGTCCCATCGATGAGAAGAGGTGATAATCAGAAGGCGCCAGGTCAGGTGAATACGGCGGGTGGGGTAGGAGTTCCCAACCAAGCAAAGAAATCGTTTCCTTAGTCAATGGCTGAATGTGCAGGAGCGTTATCATGCTGAAGAATGACTTTGGCGTGCCTGTGAGCCCATTCTGGGCGTTTTTTGATCAATGCGTGACTCAAATTGATCATTTGTTGTCGGTAGCGCTCGGTATTGACTGTTTCGCCGGGTTTGAGAAGCTCGTAGTAGACTACTCCCTTCTGATCCCACCACACACACAGCATTGTCTTCTTCCCAAAACGATCCGGTCTTGCACTCGATGTGGATGGTTGTCCTGGCGTTACCCATGATTTTTTTCGTTTGGGATTCTGAAAATAAATCCATTTTTCATCGCCAGTTACAACTCGATGCAAAAACCCTTTCTTTCGTGGCGTAAAAGCAGCATTTCGCACACAGTTTTTAGTTTTTCCATCTGTCGTTCGTCCAATTCATGTGGAACCCATTTTCCAACCTTTTGAATCTTTCCCATAGCTCTCAGGCGATCGGAAATGGCTTGCCTAGTGACATTCAACTGTTCTGCCATCATTTGTGTTGGGTTTGGGTATTGTCTTCGTCTAATAAAGATTGCAATTCGAAGTCCTCAAACTTTTTTGGTCGATTTTCTCGTTTTTGATCAGTAACATCAAAATCACCACGTTTGAAACTTTGAAACCAACGTTCACATGTCCTGACGGTTGGAGCAACATCGCCATAAGTCTCAACAAGAATTCGATGACATTCAGATGCCTTTTTCTTTTGATTAAATAAGAAAATCATGACATGCCGCAAATGCTCTTTATTTGGCTTAAAATTAGACATTTTTAACACCAAAGGAAGGTATGATACGTCCACGTAAACGACTTAAAAACAACTGACTTTTGTAAACAAATGACTAACAAACAAAATAGCGTTTAGAGATAAGCAAATCCTTCAATAGGCTAAGAGCGCATTCTATTGGAATTAAAACGACATTTTAAACTTGCATACCGGTATATATTAATAAATTTTCAGAGATCGTATACGGTTGGAAAGGGCTTCTCAAGAACAATCGAATAGTAATAATTAGGGATCGGATTCGTATGTATTTACATATTTTTTTCTAAGCAATTTACAGACGTTTTTCATCTATAAATGTTTATACTGACACTTTTTAAGCCCTTTAAACCTACTTTTATTTCACATATTTCCACATATTTGGATGTTGTTGCATATTTATACATATTTGATCAAAATAAATACATATTTCCACCTATTTAATCAAAATAAGTACATATTTCCACATATTTTTCATTATGGGTATATTTTCATAATTTGGAGGTGGTTGACAGGAACTGTGAACCACAGACTGAACACTGCGGAAAAACTACTTGGAAGATATCTATAAATATACACTAGCCAAAATTCAATATTATATCAAAGATGGACCGTTTTGGGTATAAATTAATGAAACCACTGACGTTGAGGGCAGGTATATTGCCAATGCAGTTATTGTAAAACTTGACAGTGGTGTAGATTCAAAGCCACTTCTTTTTAACTCTTAAGTTCTCGGAAAAAGCAACCATTCTTTGATTTCTTTCATAAGTTCTTTTGTTTCTCTCCGATGCTGCATTCCCCCAACATGGTCAAGGCTGGGCTATCTATTCGAATATTTTATCCTAAGATAATTCATGTGACGTGGATTGCTCATGCCTTGCGTCGAGTAGCAGAAACTGCCCGATCTTTTTCAGTGACGTAGACAGGGTGGGAGACCATCAGCCAGATTTCTGATATTATCAGCGGAACAGAAATCACGTCTGAACATCGTGTACTCTTTACCACCAACGAAATAACTTCTTACAGCAAGGCACCTATAACACCTGCAGATGTTGAACGATCTTTTAGTCGTTACGATTTCATCCAAAGCCTAGATCGTCGTCGCTTTACGTTCCAACATTTGAAATTCCACGTGGTTGCAAACAATTTCGAAGAGTAAAGTTTTCAAAATAAAAAAAAAATAACCCATATTTTATTATCATAAAGTGTAAAAATGTTTTTTTGTCGTATAAATCATTTTAACGTGTAAAAAAAAATTTCTTTTGTTCCTAATAATTATTATAAGTTGTAAAAAGGATCTTTTCTTGTACAAATCGTTATAACTTGGAAAAAAAAAATTTAATGTCCATTTTACTTAAATATTTAGGAATATATTTTAAGGAAATCACATATTTACCACATATTTGACGATTTTTTTTTTTTTTTTTTTCCTTGGATATGAACATGTATTTATTGATTGATTTCTTGTGGTCTGGTCTTTTTCTGTACTAGGTACATTGTAAGACCTACAAAAAGTTTTGAAAACATAATGTGATGTTGTTTGTTCAGAAAGATAATGTTAAACCTTGTTGTTAAACTTAAAACTAATAATGATTTTTTTTTTTTTTTTTTTTTTTTTTTTTTTTAATACTTACTATCTACTGTTTATATATATATATATATATATATATATATATATATATATATATATATAGAAAAGTTAAGTGTCCTTGTGGTCCCATTTCTGACCAGTGGCCAGTGGGATCTGATTGGCCCGTTGCTTCAGTGGCCTCTCATTGGTTCGTTGGTGTTTTTTGCCAGCGCCGGCCGGCAGGACCGGGGGTGGCGCCGGTGTCAAGGTTCTGAACAGGGGGTTCGTTAAGAACTGCAGAGAGTCCAGAAAATTGACATGCCGGCGTTGGATGAACTCTGGGATGGCCGGAAGATCGAAGATCTCGTGAAGGTCTTCTGGCTTCTTCTTCTTCAGCGATGTAGACTTTTCCATCTTCTTCAGCATGGAGTCCTGGAACCGCTGCAGGTGCCGTCTGGTTCCATCTGAAAGGCGGGTGAGAAGAGGGGCACCGTACAGGAGGGCAGGTCTCAACATGCTTTTATAGATGCAAAGTTTGAGACGGAGGGAAAGTGCTGGTGAGGGTAGGAGGGGATGGAGGCGGTAGGATCTTCTTTTCACTTTGCGGTGTACCCTGTAACAGTGAGCTGAAAATTTCAGCCCTCTATCGATGGTGACGCCCAGGTAAACTATGGAGTTGGAGGGGGCAATGGTGGTGTTTGCCACTCGCAGGGTCTTCGGCAGTGTTGATCTTTTCCCACGCTGGTGTGAGAACACTACGCGGTCCGTTTTGGCTGGATTTACTTGGATGCTAAGTGAATCCAGCCGTCGAATGATCTCGCCGCAGACCATTTCGGCCTGACGTAGTGCTCTAGTGGGGTTCATGCTGCTGCTAGTGATGGCAATATCGTCGGCAAAAGCGGCTACTGTCGCTCTACCGTAGTTATTGCCAACCACTTCAGCAGTGTAGATGTTAAACAACACTGGAGATAGTACTGCTCCTTGTGGTACACCGCAAGTGAGAGGTATTGAATGTGAATGGACGTCACGAACCCGTACAGCGAGACTTCTCTCACTAAGAAAGGAGACAATAACTCCATAGAGCTGCTCAGGGCATTCCAGGTCTTCAAGTTTTCTGCATAGGATCCCGTGAGATACGGAATCAAATGCTTTCGTGCAGTCTATGGAGATCAGCGCTGTTGCAGTATTCCTATTGAAGTTTGAGCACGCCTCAGTTTGCAGGTTCATCAGGTGGTGTTCAGTACTGAGACGTGCTTAGAAACCCGTTTGTTCAAACGGAATAACTGAGTTCTCCTCGCAAAAATCTCGTAGGTAATTGAGAACAATTTTCTCGTAGACTTTTCCGAGGTGAGGCAACAGGCTGATTGGCCAGTAGTGGTCTGGCTTGTCTCCTGTCTTAGCCGGCTTGAGGAGTGGAAACAGTATTGCATGCTTCCACTGAACGGGGAAGTATCTTAACCTCAAGCAGGAGTTGTACAGGTTCGTGAGGTGCATTATTCCTTTTCTAGGGAGCTGCTCTAGAAGGACTGTCTGAATCCCGTCATGTCCAGGCGCTCTGTTCTCTTTCGTTCTTCTTAAGATGGCTTTCAGCTGTTTAGGGCTGATGAACATGAAGTTGTTCTCCTGGGCCATGGACGGGAGAGGTTTAACATCGGTGGTCCTTTTGGTGATGTCCTCTCTGTAGTGCTTAGCAAGCAGCTCCGCTTGGTCGGAAGGGGAGAGGAGTCGGTCCCCATCGTGCAGGCGGATCGTGGAAGTTTTCTTAACCGCAGATCTGGTTAGTTTCCAGAACTTCCGGTAGTCGTCATGTGTTGCCCTCAGTTTGTCCTGCCAAGTGGAAGTTTTCCATTGGCGGAGTAAATTTTTGATCTTGGTGGTGAGGGCGTTGAGGGCTACCTTACTGTCTGGGTCCCGGTTCCTATACAACTTGTTTTTTAGATTCCGCCTGCTCGATATGAGAGCCGTGATATGAGGAGGGGGCTTTTGAAGATGAGGTGGGGAAGGACGGAAGGTAGGAATAGAGGAATGGGCAGCCTCGAGGATGGTGTCACTGAAGGTAATGATGAATTCATCGACTTCCTCCAGAGACTGTAGCGGTTGCACCGACGGTAGTCTATGGCAAATTTCGGCTTTGTATTTGCCCCAGTCAGCTTCTTGATAGAGGAATTTTTCTGGGGCTGGCTCGTCCCTCCTTCCTTTTAATTCGTAGATCACTGGCCGGTGATCTGAGGTTATGAAGTCAGTCACCGTGCACCGTGATTCGATGTTGTTGTCGTGTTAGTGATTCAATGGTGGATGTGCCGTTGGAGTAGCGGAAGGTATGGGTGTCAGGGTGGACCACCGTGAAGGGGGTCACTAACACCCTGGTGAATTGTGCCATAGACTATGTCGGGCGTTGATATCACCCAGTGATTGGACTTTGCCCCGCAGGCTTGTAGAAGTCTTCAACTCCACAAGAGATCCCTGTGGGCGTCGATATACCCCTGTGATGAGGGTTGGCTGCCTCATCAACACTTAACAGTCAAGTGGCTGATACGTTTGTCTGTAATAGCCAGGGGTTCGGGCATTTTCTTCCATGGTATTCCGTGGCGGATAGCTATGAGGACGAAAATAAATGCATATTTTAATTAAATATTTGGCATTTTTAAATACATAAAAATCCGATCCCTAGTAATAATAAAACACTATATGATCGAGTTAAGTAGTGTATTCAGGAACGTAATTCCTGATCAACTTTGTTTTATATTTATTACCGTCATCTCAAAAACCTCGGAATCTCCTTTGATCAATACTTATCTTGGAGTAACCACATTTCCCAAATTAACAGAAAATCGATTATGATCCTCAAACAGCTCCAAATATATCGTGACTCCTTTCCCCGAAGTATCCGCCAACTTCTGGTATCCTCTCTCATTTTTCCCCACTTTGATTACGGGTGATTGGTGTATGGGGGGCTGTCTGTTGAGCTAGAGATGAGACTGAGGAGACTAATGAATTGCTTCATAAGATTCATCTTTGGGGTCGACAGGCGGTCTCACATATCTTGCCGGGAAATGAGCCAGGGTGGCTTTTTCCTGATTTTCGACGGCAATACTTCCTCGGCACTTTTTTTTTTTTTACTTAATTTTAATTTTTAATTTATTTTTTCTTCTCTCTTCTTTTTTTTCTCATAATGTAATTTGTAATACTTTTGTGCTGATTTTTAACTAATCTCAGCCAGATAATTGCATCTTTTTAATCTGCACTTTAATTATTCTTAGGGGACAGACTGTCCCAGAATAAAGTTTTTTCATTCCATTTCATTTCATTAATGCACAAAGTTTGGTCGCGCACTCATAAGACATCTTTACCGATATAATCATCAACCGTTCAGCGAAAGTTGATTGGAAAATTCCATGCTAATTTTTGATTATTTAACTTTAAAAAAAATTAATATTCAAATTCTGGATAAGATCCATTGTTTATAACCAGAACTAAAGCAGTCGTTCGATTCCACGCTAATACCACTCCTTGAAGCGCTTGCCGAAAAACCTTTGCCTCCCAATTTCGAAAGTATTGAAGAAAGTGATCCCTGAAACGAAATAACCCCTAAAAAAACGAAGTCTGGACAGAAATGAGGTTGTATAAGAAATTCCATTTCATTAATATCCCTCAACTTTTCCTTAGCCCGATTGGATATGTATGGCCTAGATTTATTCTGCTGGACTAGATGTTGCATAAATATCCATACTAACTAGTTTTGGAGTGCGTGCAGCTGGATTTCATCAAAAGTGTGGGGTAGAACCTCATCAATATCCAATGACGGTCGCCTTGGGTTATATTTGCGTTTCATAGTATCTCCAATACTGAATTTTACGAACCAACGATGACAATAAAAGGTATCTAGCCCGTCTTTTTTTTCAGAAACCTCGGAGAGTTATCGGGAATTGAGGGTGAAGCCAGTTAGATACTAGTGAATTCCAGTGGGTAAGCATATTTCCGTGGAGAATAGGTACCTGACCTGATCTGGGGAATTCAACAAAATATGGGTCATTGAGATCATTATGTTTAAGCTTATTGGTGACATAATAAGAACATTGAGATTTTACTAACATTATTAAATACAGAAGGATTTTTTTTTTTTTAAGTTTAGTTTTATACAGTATAGTAATATAAAAACAGGTCCTGTAATACTCATAATTTTAAGAGCATGTTTAATAGTGCTTCAAGCAGGAACCTCGAGTTCTTTTAATACATGTTACATTATATATACATATATATATATATATATATATATATATATATATGTGTATATATGTATATGTGTGTGTGTGTGTGTGTGTGTGTGTGTGTGTGTGTGTGAAATTTACGCGTTAAGTCTCATCTCTTTATAGCCATACTAAAATTTTTCATAATTATTTCACTGATTAGTTCAAATCCGATTGTAAGCAATTATATTTATTTGTTTATTGACTGTATTATTTATAGATATTCTCCTTAAATTTTTGTCTTTGGTCGAGTTACTTCTTAAACTTTAATCATATCCTATTGTAGATAATGTCACAGCCTAAGCCGACAAATATCTCTGTTTTTCTGTTGTCCTTTCTCTCTCCAATTTCGTGTTCTTGGCATTTTCTCCACGTCTGCAACCACACAATCCACCCACCGCAAGCGAGGACTTCACCCATTTCTGCGTCCAAATATCTTTTCACCGAGGAACCTTTTGAGGATTTCATTATTCCTCATTCTAGCAACATAGCCTGCCCATATCAGACGTCTGGAGCTTAAATTAGTTAATATTAAAACTGCTTATAATTGAAAAAGTCGTGTTGAAGGAATGTGCTGGTTGTGTTAAACAGTTTCTAGGAAATAAGTATTTCCTGTATTTATAAGTATTTCTCGCATATAAAAATATTTTTGTTTTTTTATTTAGCATTTCAAAGTTATTCCACCAATCTTTATTAGAGATACAAGCTAGATATGACTCTATCTGGACAAATCTCTATTTGGAATCTACAGACAAACAGAAACTGCTCCCTGCCATAGACTAATCCAGCATTTACTTCCAAAAAAGACTCTGATACATTATAATAATTAAACCTTTTTCGACATATGGAGTTGAGCTTTGGACTAACCTTCCAATTTTTCTCGTATCCAATCCTTGCAATCTAAAACCGTTAGAAAAATCCTCGATACTCCTTACTTCCTTATCCATAAAGATGTTCTGTATGTTGCTGATTTAGCCCAAAACAGATACCTATTCTTCCATGTGAAGTTCCATTCCTACTCGAATTCACTAGACTTCCAACTTACTTCACCTTTGATTCTCAATGCTCCTCCATGGCATCTGAAAAAAAAAATTACCTTGGGCAATATAATATAGAGCTTTTATTAAAGTCCTACCAATAGATATTTAGTTACTGTTATTGTTTTCCATTGTGACGATTTGAGATTTGAGAGGAAGGCTAGTGTAAGGAAGATAAATTTGTACTTATTTATTGTTTAATTGTATATATTATTTAGTTCCACAATAAAAGCTATTTTCATTTCTTTTCATTGTTTTCCATTACATTTACAAGATGAACATATACATTTGTAAATCTCAGTAATTTTTTTTAAAAAATACTTTAACTGTATGCAATATATAAAATAAATAAATTTGAAGTGAAATTATTACAATTACATAACAATAACTAGTGAAGAACTGCCCATCAATGGTACTTAAGTAAATGTTCTAAATTAGAAAGTCCTGAGGCCTTCTTCTTTTCAAACACCTCGGAGGATTGTTCTAAATTCTAACAGCCTATTCTGTTTAAGCATCTTTCGTCATTACTTTATACTATTGTGTGGGTGCAAATATAATGCAGGTTACTGTATGTAACAAAAAATTATAATTTCGCTTGGTTTGTGATGTTGAGTGGTCAACACTAGCTTCTCTTGCAATGTTCCGAATAATTTTGCGAGATTATTGATTTTTCTTCTTCCGAAACCCTCAGATGATCTTGGTCCACAACGGAAGACCTACCGCGACCTTAATTGTGTTTGAGAGTAAAATCTACACGATATAAAATTTGGAATCATTCGCTAATACATTCCTTTACCTCATCTATGTTAGGCGCAGTTCGGGCCGAACCTCGACCAAGTTTGACTCGTAAAAATAAATTAGACAAATATCTTATTTTTAAGTAGTGAATTTTAGAGGTTCTTATTTATTTATTTATTCGGTGTGACAGTCATTGGAGCAGGATCAGGACCTCCTCAATAAGTTTCCTCCAACCTTCTCGATTAGCGGCCTAGCACCTAGTCATCCTCTAACGCCTGCTTGACGGAGGTCTTACTCCACGTCATCTAATTATCTCAATCGTGGCAGCCCTCGAATTCCAAAACGTTCTGGCTTTTCTTTTAGCAGTTTTCTTGGAAATCTATCTGCAGGAAATCTTCCCACGTGTCCAAGCCACCTTAATCTCGCTTTTTTTATTTGGCGACTATATCGGGCTCACCAAACAATGCCATTAATTCATCATTTTTTCTTATGCTCCATTCGCCATTTAGACGTTTTAAGCCAGATATCTTTTTAAATATTTTTCTCCCCCAAACTCGGAGTAGCGCTTCACTTATTTTTGTTAGCACCCATTTCTGGCTTGCGTATATAATAACGGGTGTAATAATAGTTTTATATGCTGTTATTTTAGCCTTACGCGATATATCTTTGAACCTAAGAGCTTTCTGAACTCCGAACAGGCATCTGTTGTCTGCCACTATACGTCCTTTGATTTCCGCGATAACAGCATTATTATTTGTTACTGCTACACGCTGGGAAACTGTACTCCCTGAACTGGATTTGTTCTACTTGAGACTGGGTTCAAGCTCTAACAAAGGTTGAAAATTACACAAGATAAATGGTCTCCCAACCTTAGCCTCTACCTACTTTGAATTCTTCTGACAGTGAATTTTTTATTTTAACTTGATATCTCGTGTTTTGCCACGTCATACTTATTAGCCTAATTAATTTATAAGGTACACCGAGTGCTCTTAAATCGGCTAAAGCTCCTTTTCTATTTACACTGCCATATGCCCGTTTAAAATCTATAAATAGATGATGTAGATCTATATTGAATCCGTAGGACTTCTCTAAGATTTGTCTATAAGAAAATATGTGGTCGAGTGATGATCTCCCTGTTCTGAAACCACATTGATATTCACCAAGGAAGTTTTCATTTTACGAGACGTTTGTTTATAGCAATGTATATAGCACCTTATACATCACAGGTAGAAGCCCTATCTATTCCTCTGTAGTTTTTACAGTCCATTTTATCATCCATTTTAAAAATCGGACACAAGATTGCCTTGCTCCACTCTTTTGGCACCTTTTCGGTGGTCCATATATACCAAATAAGGGAATAAATTGGTTCCACCAAAGAATCTCCTCCATATTTGAGGAATTCGGCATGTATTCCGTCTATGCCTGGTGCTTTATGATTTTTTAATGACTTTATTATTTCTTCGATGTCTTATTTTTCCGGTGGTGTTTCTTCGTCATCAATAAGGTCATCATTGAAATTAATCTCCCCTTCCCTTTCCACGGCTGTTTCTCCATCAGTGTTAAACAAACATTGAAAATGTCGTACCCATACTGCTAACATTTCTTTTCTATCACCTACCAAGTTTCCTTCTTCATCTCGACAATAGTCCACTCTTGGCTGTACTGTCTTAGAGGTCTTTACTCATATAAAATGTAACAAAAACTAAGCTAATGATCTAGGGAAAACAACATAAATAAGTAAACAGTTTTTATGAATCATTAACTAAACTGGGGGATTATCTTTATTTACTTGTCTAGCACTTGCGTAAACAAAATGAATATTCAAATTCTTCGTTACTTTTGCAGGAACCCAATGTAAATTTCTGGATCTCCCTTCCTTACAGGGCGCAATGGATAATGGTTTCGGAAGAATGAAGGGAAAAATCACAGATTGTTCTTTCTATGAACAAATGTGAAAACAGATTAAATTTTCTATAGTTAATGATTAACTATAAAATACTTGAAATAATAATTGTAATGCCACAGTTTTACTGTTAAATAAAGAAACATATTATTTTGTTATCCAGCTAGCAACTATATAATTCTGTGCTCTCTGTAGTAGGGTGTATGTTTTATGAAAGATCCAATAATATCGGAAGGCCTACTTCCTCAGGCCAAGGAGCACTGGCTATAAAAGCTGTACTGTCGTTTAGACCACAGCGTCTCGACTCTCATATATTTTATCTTGTTCTTTATCAGGAGTTTTTTTTGTTATTATACTTTTTTGTTGTCATCCGTCACTCATGTCTTATATCTATATCTTAAAATTAGTATTGGAATAAGAAACCTCAAAAATACTTTTACTATTTTAAATGTACATAAATTATTAATGTGGATTTCAAAAGCCGATTCTCAATTTCTACAAAAAAAAAAGAGTTTGAAATCAGTCGGTCTCCTTTGGGTTCCGTGATTAATTCATCAGTAGGTTTGGTGATTAATAACTCAAATCATTATGGTTTTGATTAGGAATGGCTAGGAACATAATCTAGGGAGAGAGATGGGGCAAAGGTCAGAAGAACACAGACAAAATTAGACATCATTAACTGGGACAGAGATGGTTCTGGTGAAAAATAGCCTTTATCTAATGGCGACTGTCCATTTCGTTGAATGGCTACCGAGTTCAATTAGTGGGCTGGGCGATCCTTCTTATAATTGTTTTGTTTATGCGGAAAGTTTTCAGTAATGAATAACATAGTTGATATAACGATCTAGGCAGTTCCTTGTTAATAAATAAACTGCGGGATTGTTATAATGTGTTATGATTATTGAGTTAAAAAAATTAGTATGATAAAGGATGCAATTTTATTCGATGGGAGATATATCGGACTATAAAAAAATGTTGAGTGATTGAGTGAATATATTAAAAGAGATGTTGGGTGGGATCAGTCAAAAAAAATATTAGGCAATGTTAATAAACATATTTTATTTTATTTGCCAACGTTTCGGCCAATATTTTGATGGCCATCATGAAGGATAAAAAAATTAAATATATAAAAATAAAATAAAAAAGAGGAAATGAAAAAAAAGACAAGAAAAAATTAAACGAAAGAAAAATTAATCCCAAAAATAATGTAATAAATAAGTAGATAAAATTAAAAATAATAGAGTTCATAAGCAATTTAAAATGATCTGAAAAATACAGAGAGTATCTCTTAGTGTAAAAAACAATTGGGAAAAACTAGATCAAAAACGCAGCAAAATGCCGCAGACCTCACCTTTTTATTCCAATCCATTGCAGATATACGATAAATCAAAGACTTTTTTGAGGAAACCACGTTTTTTTTCATAAGATTGTGTTCAAGAATACTACTTTTTGAGGTGAATTTTATGGGCAGACGAGTCTGTTTTAACAGGGGAAGCCAATACAAATATAAACCAACGATATAAATGGATAGAGAGAAATGCCTTCCCCTGTAAAAACAGACTCATCTGCCCATAAAATTCACCTCAAAAAGTAGTATTCTTCAACACAATCTGCATTCAGAAGCTAACTGCAAAATTGAGGTTTATGTTCGTTATCATTGGATTTTAAACATTACATTGTAAATCTAATAAAATAAATCCTAAATAATAATAATAATAAATAGATAAATGTAATAACATAAGATCCTCTGATCTGGTGTCGCTTTATTGACAGTTTTCCTTTATCTTCTATTAAACAATAATTTTTTTCTTAACTTTTTATCCCAATGGAGTTTATCATGTTTAAAATACACATTTTCATTAAGGGATTGTCATAATGATTTATTTACACGAGTAACTGATTTGTTTGCCAAATGAGAACACCATGTTTTTTTCGGTTTCAAAAGTGAATTTCTCCATGCAATTGAAACAAAATCATTACATTTAACATATCACTCGACAGCTGATTAAATTTGAAAGTTTTTGTGAGATTTGAAGTTTTTTGGATATTTTTTTTTCAAAAACCGGTGAGTGTTGAAGTAATATAAGACATTGTGACATCCCCAAATAAGATGAAAACAAGCTGTTCATTAGATACCAAGTGTGTAAAATTCAAGGTTACAGGTACTCAGCAATTATAGAAAATTTGATACTTAATCCGAAAATGTGGTCAAAATTTGAAAAATATTTAAACAAAATGGAGATATTACAGCTTTTATGGAATAAAACGTGGTTTCCTCAAAAAAGTCTTGGAACGAGCAAAAAGCAACGGATTGGAATAGAAAAGTGAGATCTGCTGCATTTTGCTACATTTTTTATCTAGTTTTTCCCATTTATTTTACGCTAAGAGATACTCTGTATAGATAAATTATACATTGAAAAATAAAATAAAAATATAATAGAGTTGATAAAAAATGTTTCTATGCAAAGAGTTGTTTTTTGACGCTCCCTTAAAATTGTAACATATATTTGTTCTTAAATATATCACTACACTGCATATGGATAATCTCAAGTTGAAGTTCTAGGACTAGTGTTTCAATGTCGATGACGAAAGGATTTTGAAATACCATAATTTTATTCGCAATGACACAAAATCTGAGAAACGAGTATCAAAATTTATATTCAAAGCTTCGACTAATTAAGTTCAACGAAGTTCAAAGAAACGCATTACCTATTTCCGCTGGTGACAACCAAGTGTCATGGTCGCAACAACACAGTACAACACAATAGTGACCATAAACATTATTATTATTTCTCTATTTGTAAAACAGTTATTTACAAAATTTAAGAATATTCTTACTCATTAAAACTGATTTCAAAGTTGTGAAAACGTTTTGCCTAAAGATTTATTAGAAAGTAAAACTTATTTATTTTTTTATTATTTTTTTTTTCAAATTCCCTATTTATTTTTATTTATTTATAATAAAATCACAAACATTTAAATCCATCCCTTTTTCTGATAAAACTTATTAAAAATGTGAAGATATTTTATTTGACGGATATTGAAGATAAAGGTATTGAGAAGAAAAAAAATAAAATGATTTTGGATGCTACACAAAGTGCATGATTAATTGTTATAACAAAAGTTAAGTTATAGGAGTTTTTGAATAGAAAATGTGGAGTAGGTATATACCACTACCTGAAGTTTACATTCCCCAATGTTTTACCAAGCAATTATGAATTTTAAAACAGTTTGGTATTATAGTCAACTTTGTTTTAATCCAAGTTTTAGCTCAGTGTGGTTTCTGTTTATCCCTAACTTTATTCCTGCTTCATATGAACCTACACTATAATGGCTAAACTTCTAGATTTTCACTCAGTAAAGCGTGAAAAATGAAAAATGATAACATAAATTTAAGATGAAAATAATATTGTTGTGTTAATAATAATAAATACTGATGACTTAAGGAAATGCGATTTAATCGAGAAAGTGTACAAAGAGATAAAGCTTCAAATGTTTCGTACTTAAGCATGGATTCATTATTTTTTTAAATCGTAAAATTATCTCATCGGGTCTGGATTGACTCCTAATAAGTGGAGAATAGGATCGATTCGGGGTTCCCGAAGCTGATTGTGTTCGTATTGTATATAGAGTATGAATTTATCATAATTTTTTTAATTGTAATTTTAATTTATTTTTTATAATTGTAAATAATGTTTATTTTTATGATGATTATTTGTTTTATTTTTATTTTTTTATTATTATTAATTGTGTGTGTATTTGTATACATAATATGAATGAATACATTATTATCTCTGTTCATATTCCTCTTTACTGAGTCGGATTTCACATTTATTTTAATACAATTATATTTTTTTTGAATATCGATAATTTTGATTAATGTTAAGATGTTCTTGTGATTTTGTTTAAGAGGTCTAAAACAAGAAACTTTTTTTACAACGCTTTTAAGTACCCGTTTCCAGTAGCTGTGTATCTGGTAATTAAGAGCCACCATAATTATAATTAATTAAGGTCGTTAATTAGGGGAGGAGGATGAAAATTATGTAATTTTTAAGATATACGCTACTTTTTTCATACCTATTTGTGTTACCATTTAGATAAAACTTTATATTGCTAAAGAAAAATATATATACTGAGTTAAAAAAAAAATGGCGCAACCATAAAATATGGATTCGTTGGTATATAACTTAAATAAAACTAATTAATGTTGCATTGCTTACAACAATCAATTAAATTAATTTAAAAAAAACATTAAACATTACAATTTCGAACAATAAATAAATGAATAATTAGTTTTATTGAGAAAAGGAACAACATTAAAACATTTAGGAAAACTGAAATTTCTTGTTTTAATTATACTGACCATGTTATCCGTAGCGTGTGTTTCCTCCTTTTGCAACCCATAAAGCTTTTCCCCACCTGGTTATGCCCTACAATTAAATTCCTGATGACAATGCCAGTATTCTAATTATTCTCTTAAAGCGGTCATTGTTATGATAGCAATACTTAACAGCCCATCTAAGCTAATTCCAATAACAATAGTGCTGCAAACATATACAGGCCTTTATTAGCATATATATATATATATATATATATATATATATATATATATATATATATATATATATATAGTCTTTGCAGTTTACTAATTTATTAATTGAATAAAACAGGTTTAGGATATAAATAATAGGATAAATTGTCCCAAATATAATAAGTGAACTTTATTATACTAATTTCAGCGCTAATTACGGGAAAAATAGTTGAAAAATTCCATCTCTTACAGTTTTGTCACAATCAGCAAAAAAAGTTTTTGCTATTTGACGTTTTCTTACGTAAGAATGATAAAGTTGAAAATATATATAATTCAAAACTAATTTTTGCAAGTAGCTTTTAAAATTTAATGTGAGGAAGTTATAAGATGTATCAACGCACAAGATTATTTCTGCTAAATTTGTGGTAATTACGCAGTTAGAAAGCGAAAAAGAAACATTTCTGACTTTGTAAGGAAGTGTACATAGCATACTTCGGCATAAAATTAGGTGATCAAGATAAGCCTCCTGACTAAGGTTGTTCAATCGTCGTCGAAGAACTAAAACAATGGTTCCAGGGTAAAAAGCAGGCCTAAAAAATGAAATCAGCAGGAACAAAAAATGAACGTGATGTCTACTACTTCTGTACTTATAAAGCGCAAGATTTCAACTCGAAATCAAAAACGATATTTTTTATCCGAGAATCTCGTCAGCTATTCGCTGTTGTTCCTCATGGCCTCAAAATACCTTCCCCTCCAAATACTCTAGATGATTCCGAATCCTTGCCTAAGTTATAAAATAGTGACAAAGACGATGAGCTACGATCCTGGCATTTTATTGTTTTAGGTACTTGACTGAAAGAAAAGCATATTTTGGCTCCAGGTACTTTCTTTCTATATTATCGAACTAGGAAAAAGAGGTTTGTACCTTTGCTCTCTAAAGAAGGTGGCCTAGTTTTTTGCAATGATATTCCTTGAGTTATGGCAAGTTTTAAGATATGTTCCTAATATGTTCCAGAGGAACGGAGATTGTTTATTGACTCATCCAAACGAAGCCTCAAAGCAGTTCTTCTACACAATGGAAATATGTATGCTTTAGTTCCTGTTTTCGATGCGATCCATTTAAAATAATTTCTTAAAAAATCTGTAAAATGGTGTAACACGCAAACTTTGTTATTTAGATCACAATTCGACAATTTTTGGTGATTTGAAAGTAATTTCAATGGTGCTTGGGTAACAACACAAAGTCAGACCTGTGATATTACATCTTTTTTTTTTAATAGATTTGTTTTTTTTAGCCCATACGGATTATCATTTAGTAATAGAAATTTATTTTTAAATTGAGGTATTGGTATAGAGAATCGAGAATCGATTTTTGAGTACAGATACCTGTATCAAAAGGCAATAAATTTTGGTAACGAAACATCGATTGAATGCTTAAGAGAGAGTGGCACCTAATGGTATACCTTTCTAATAATGGCCTTAAATGCTTAAAGATAAGAGAACCTAAGCGGCTGACTTTCGGGAGGATACTTAGTTAAGAGTATACTTACATACTTACTTTGAGCGTTGGTTTAGTAAATGTTGGAGTACCAACAATTACAATGTATCTAGTAAATGTTGGAGTAGTCGGAAACGACTAGCAGTTTCTTGTTTTTAGCAGCCAACTCTGGTGTGTGATTTTACTTTTCTATTTATAATGTCATTAAATAAATTTTATTTACCAATATTAATAATTAATCATTACCTAGTAGCCAGAGTTAGGCAAAATCTAATCATAGCTATTTTACAACTAATTTCCTAGAATCAATCATCTAATTTAATCATGATTAAATCTTTCAGTCGATTGTTTAGTCAAATAATTATATTTGACTAAACCATTTAATCAATATTAAATTAGGTGATACATAGGTAGTTGCCAAATAGCTGTGATTAAATTTGTACTAAGTTTTGCCTAACTCTGCTAATAGCCACTACTTAATGTAGAATTTTAACTATTTATTTTAACAAAATACATAGGCGTCAAGTAGATTAGATATAAATAGAAGGAACATGATCTATATGAGTAAAGACAAAAGATTTAATAAAGTTCCACGCTCTGTTAACAATATATCGTATAATTAAAATAAATATAATAATAAAAAACCCTCTAACTATACAAACTAAAGAATAAAATGGAATAAATGGGAATATAAAACAAATTAGAATAATAATAGTGTGAGAGATTGAAAGAAATAGATAGAGAAAATTAAATACAATCACCCTATTTATAAAATACAATTCTCTTTTCTAAATTGATTAAGCTTCAAAAATATCATGTTTTACTAAACTGCATCGAATTTTGCATTTATATACAAAGCTGAGGCTCTCCTTTTTCCAGTGATACTATTCAAGTTGAATTTTGCATCAAAGTAATGGTGATTTAAATAAAAGTAACTAATAATCGGTTTAAAAATTTCCAACGAAATCCGTGATAGACTCAGGGTGAATTGTTTCGAGACCAACTGTTGTAAAAAAAGTGATGTGGTCAGCAGTTGTGCTCAACCCCAAGGTTCCTCTCTTTTTTTTTATTTTTGTGGGTGCTCACTTTATGGAGGGTGGATGTTCCCCAGGCGCTCCACTGCAGACCCTTCTCCAGGCCTTTGAACTACCGCCATAATAACAAAAATTAAGTTCCTCCTGCAATGATGACACCACAGTTTGAAGGTTTATTGTATATTTTTATCTGTCCCTATTGACCATATATTGATGTCTGATTGTAAAAATTCTATCTATTGCTTTAACTAATTCTTTTTTAAGTCATGGCAATTGAGTAATTATTAATTAGTCATGTTGTTGAATATATTTATTTAATATTATGATTTTAGAAATATGGACGATTTTACAATTAATCTATTCTTGGGTCAGTATATGTACCTTACACACATAAAATATTAGGTACTTATCCTCAGTGTCAAGGTGTAAATCAACGTCGCAAGTTCCATTTCTACCTAATTCTAATTAGACCACTTTTTATTATTATTATTTTTTTTTTTTTAAAGATACCTCTTCTTATGATCCGATCACATCTTAAAACTTTGGTACATATATCCTTTACATCTATTCTTTGCTTATCGTCCTATGAATCTTTGTCTCCTATATTTAAAAATGTCTCCCATTCCCAAGGTATTATTGCCTTGCAACGGACCAAATGTCCTTACCCTAGTAGAGATAGCTTTAACCTTAGTGCGTATCCTGCCTAAACTCAGCCCTTAAGTGCCACTCACTCTTAAGACTTAAATGTTCATTCTTGAAAAAAATGTACCTTAAAGTGCCGCCCCAAATTAAGCGTTCAATATTATCATTTCGATTGTTCCCCTTCAGGAGAGCGATTGAACTGAAACTCATGATTTTACTTTCCTTATACTCTTTCTCTTCATCTCCCAAAAAATCCTCTCGGAATGCTTCTTCTTCCGTTCATCTGTCCATTGTTCACAGTTTGTCGCGATATTTTTAGTTGAAACTTTGCATTTTTTATTTTGAAATTCGCATTAACTTGTAATAATGTCGGGTATTTTCTTTGGTATTCTGGATTTACCCATCCCGTAGATGTGTGTGTAAAATTTTGATCGGCGTTTTCTGATTTCTTCTGGTATTGTGTTTGTCTTTTCATAGCGTTCCTTTTGAGGTCCTTCATCCAAATTCCATCGCTATTAATTTCCCCGTTAATCCACGCTAAAAAATTTTCTTTCCTGCTTTTTTAATTCCCTAATTTTGGAATGACCGTCTATTACCATTGTTACCATAAGCGTTCAATATATAATAACTATAAACATTATTTATTAGTTTTGTATTGATTAATACATTGCACTGAATTAAGCTGAACTTGAACTCGTGCCAGGGATCTTGAAGTTTCAGTGACTTACCTATTGAGCTGCTCCACATTTTGAAGCTGATTAAAAATAAATAATATTTTAACATGTTCTCTCTTCCATGATATAATCTACTGGCTGCTATGGAAATGCTCAGCTCTGGACCAGGTGTAACTTAAGTACTATTTCCTTCCAGCTAAAAATATTATTTTCAAATTCATTTATTGGAGTTCGTTTATCTCATCAGAATAAGTTTTCGAACCGAACAAAGCCATTAATTTTAAATGTAAATTGTGAAATATTTATAGTAAATTAAATGTTTCTGATAAGAATTGATTTTGAATTTTCCATGGATCAGTCTAATGGATACATTCTCACATATTCTGCAAAGAAATATTGGATGAGATTGATCATTTCAATCACTCAGTGTCGAACTCCTGAACTCGTACATGGTTTATTCATATATACCTTCCAGAAAAGGAGAGTTTTCTTCTTTCAAAGAAAAACTAGGACCGCTAGTTTTAAGCGGTAAAAGGTTTTTAGGCTTTATAAGGTAAAGCGATAAAAAAGTTTGAGAATTTGAGATTCCTTGATACAGGAAAAGTGGTGAAATATGCTGGTATAAATAATTGTGAGCAAAGTTCAATTAGATATTATTTCATCTTGAGGTCGCACAAATCGTTTTAGGTTTTCTTTAGCCAATCTTTTTCAAAAATATTTTAATCTATTCGTTAGCAATCCTTCACTCTGGATTATTTAACTTATATTGAAAGTTCATTTCCCAGTTTCTTAAGAGATACGAACTCAATACTGATGGGGAGAGCCCAGCACCTTTAAATCAAATAAGCGTGACAGTATACGGGTATAGCGTGACATACTAATGGGACGGGTTCATAAGAACTGGAACAAACTTCAGTAAGGAACCTCCAGGATATGACACGAATAAGTAATTTGTCTTAGAACCATAAAGAAAGGATATGTACCTACGAATTATTGGATAAAGAGCAAAGAAGACCAATTACCGACTTCTAATAAAGAGGTTTTGGAGAGATGGGAGGAACACTTCCAGGAACTATTGACTGGTGACAATGGCAACGTTAATGGAGCAGCAGTGATCCCACGCAGTGAAGCAGGAGAAATAGTTAAAATGAAGAGGAATAAATCACCAGGTATGGACAATATAAATGCCGAGCTCTTCAAACACATGGGCGCTGACATGCTGAGAGAGATGCACAGGCTCATAGAAAGGATATGGGAGGAAGAATACATGCCGGAAAAATGGAATTGCGGAATAATCACAGTGGTTCCCAAGAAAGGTAATCTAACGAAATGCAGCAACTATAGAGGTATCACACTGCTGAATGTTGCCTATAAAATTTTCGACTTGTACCATATTATGAAAGGGCGGTTGGCAAATATCAGTGCGGTTTCCGAAGGAATCGACCATTGACCAAATCTTCACACTCAGGCAGATTGATGAAAAGATGCGGGAGTTTTTATTTTTTATTTTATTTATTGTTCACCCTACCTTGCCTTCAGGCAATACAGGTTTAGGCAATATTAACTTTTAAAATTGCCAAAATATCACCACATATAAATATAATTACAATGTAAAATTATAATATATACAGTATAAAAACAATAACAATATATAATTACTACAATAACAATAACTATAATAACAATAACAACAATAATCGTATGGCAACGTAACTAAAAATCCTTCTTAGGCTGCTCCAAGGATGTCACCGTCTTCTTCAGCTCCTTCGCTGTCAGGCGGCCTCCCAGGAATATTTCCTCTTCTATTAAGGTTGAAATGGGATGAACCAATTGCCGTCTTCCATCCGTATACAAACGCTTTGTAGTGCAGGTAGTTTTCTTCAGTGATTAGCTGAGGAAAATCATTCTCCGAAAGAACATAAAGTCCAGTGTCCCTCAATAGTTTGGCCCTCAGAGCTTCAAAGGCTGTGCAATTCATGATGATGTGCTCTGCGGTTTCTGGAATTCCACATCTAGGACATAAGGGATCTATGTCTACACCAAGGCTATGTAGTTTAGCTCGGAAACCCCCATGTCCTGTGAGAAATTGCGATATCCAGTAATCCGGGAGGACCCATTTCGCATTCAAACGTGCTTGAACGGTGGGAAAGTATTTTCTCAAGGTAGCACCTTTCGAAGTTGCCACCCACCGCCGGTTCCACGCTTCTATAGAATGATCCCGGATAATCTTTTTCCATTTTCTGGGTTCTTCTGTGATTCTCGCTCGAATGTTCTCCGGAAGTCCAGCTGAGTCTCCTCTCTTGAAGTTATCCTTCAAAACTTCTTCTCGTAAGAAGAGGTCGATTGGTATTCCTCCTGCTAATACTTGTGCCGCCTCATGTGACACACTCCTGTAAGATTTAGTTACTCTGAGCAGAGTGGTTCGCTGGATGGTCGCCAATCTGCTCTTCTGCCGCTGTGATAGATTCTGGTACCAGGCGGGAGTTGCATATCTCAGAATACCCAGAATCCCCCATTATAAATCGTCATCGTGGCTGGGTATCTGAGACCCCAAAATGCACCCCCGACGCGGCTAAGACCGTTTAAGGCTAGTGTCACTCTGTTTCTTAAGTATTCCAAATGTGGTGTCACATTGAATCCTCTTCCGATTCTTATTCTAAGATATGTGACTTCTTCACTGGGACGAATTCTTATTGCACCAATACATATATTTATAGGATGCGCCCTATCTGTCTTTCCTTTTAGTAGAATGGCCTGCGTCTTTGAAGTTGCCATTCTCAACTTCTTACTTCCACACCATCGTCCTACAAGGGTGGCGCACCGTTGTGCCTCTTCTTTTATTCCAGACCTGCTGTTGGAGGCCACTATAGCAGCTAGATCGTCGACGTAGGCCGTGGCAGGGAACTGCTGTTCCTCGAGCACACCCAATATTTCATCGAAAACCAGCTTCCATAAGGCTGGGCCAAGAACTGAACCTTGGGGGCATCCCCCCTCTATAGAAGCTTCTCTCTCATAAGAACTTCCTCGAACCTTTACAATCCTGCTATGAAGGTAGCTACTTATGAGAGTATATAAGTTACTGGGGGCATCGTATTTCTGTAGCTGTTTAAGTACCCCTGGCCACCAGACGCTGTCAAAGGCAGAGGAGATATCAAAGAGTAACAACATGACATATCGCTCATTCCTCTGTTCGACATCTGCACGAATTCTCAGTATGGCATCCGTAGTTCCCTTACCTTTAGTTGAGCCATATTGCCGTTGGATGACTTGCCTTTGTAAGTATCGGCTGCAGTTTTATCATAATAAGATTCTCCAGTACCTTACTCAACACCGGAAGGAGACATATAGGCCTATACGACTTAGGAAGTTGTTTATCCTTGTTTCCTCCCTTGTAGAGCAGTCTTAAATCTGCTTTCTTCCAGCTTCTAGGAAAATACCCCCTATCTAAGCAGTCATTGAAAATGCCCAATAATCTATCTTCAATATAGGGGATACTATTCTTCAGAATCGCGGCATCTATAGAATCGAGCCCCGGAGCACGGCCGGTTTTCTGCCTATCAATAGCAATGCGAAGATCGTGAATGTCCCATGGAGAGCAGAAGTCTGTACGAGGTGGGTATGCCGTAGTGCATCTAACGAATTCTTCCTCTTCATTATCTTCGGACGGGTCGTCTATAGGATATGTTGCCTCAATGAAAATGGTTGCTGCTTCTTCGATGGTAGTTGCCTGGACATCCACATGCTTGAGGGATGCTAACGTTTGCATAGGAGTCAGCTTTCCCAGAGCAACTCTGTAGGGAATGCCCCATGGATTCTTCTTTGACTCTTTGACAATGAATTCATCCCAAGAACTCCGCTTCCGTAAGCGCACTTCGTTCCGATATGCTTTAGCTTTGGCCTTATAATCATTACGAAGTGCAATACGCCACTATTCACATCTGCATCTCTGGTATAACCGTCGCGCCTTGTAGACTTCTCTCTTTGCTGTTGTTAAGGCCGGTGTCCACCATGGAACTATTCGAGCTCTGACCTTTCGCCGTTGGAGAGAATTTTCAGCTGCGTCTAGAATTGCATTGGTTATTTTAGCAACTCTGAAGTCCAGGTCATCAGCAACTTCCGGTTCCGCCATTTCCCAATCTTCATCGGCAATTTCTCCTTCCAGCATGCATTTGAAGACACTCCAGTCTTCGGGTTACGTAACCCTTGTCAATATCGTGATAACCTGGTATATCTTGTACTAGGCTAAATTCTAGGACTTTGTGGTCAGAACTAGTTTCAGATCTGAGTGTCCAGTCAACAATGTGCCCTACTAATGTCGGTGATGCCAATGTCACGTCAATCGAACTTTCACCCATTGGCCCTGAGAAAGTGGGAGTGGAAGAAATGTTGTTGACAACTACTAGCTGGCTTCTTGCTATAAAATCACCTAGCATAGCACCTCGTCTGTCTGTTCGGTTGGAGCCCCAAATAGTGTTCCAAGCATTGGTATCAGAGCACAAGATCACATTCCTGGTACTAGACGTGATCGTTTCCATGACAGCAATACTTTCCTCAATGTTAATTCCATTAGGCAGGTAAGCCGAGATCACCGTAAAGGATAGGCTGCCCCAGTTTATGTAGCATGCTACACAATCAGCCGAAGAATATTGCCTTAGATCCATCACGTCTAGATTTGGGTTGTTAATCACTATAGCAGCCCTAGGCCTCCTCTCTCCATTGTTGAGGGCTAAAACTCTTGAAGTGAGACCAAATCCCGTTACGAAGTTTCGATGGCTGGTCGGTTCCTGAATCGTCATAATGTCGTAGCGTCGAGAAAGAACTCGCAACTCGTCTGCCACTATTCTTCGGCGACCCATGTTGAGCTGAAGGATGGTAATCTTATTCATAATAGGTACGTTTCGCCATTTCTTTGCACCACGTTAAGTGCACAGGGCACTCCCGACTTCCAGCCTTGTGCTTTGTTCTGCTGGGATCAGCATTCGACCGTTTACAGTTAATGCAGGTTGGGTCCACCATTGCTTTCTTCTTCGGACACTCTTTCATTAGATGACCACTCGCTGCGCACCAAATGCAGACCACTGAATCTGCAGTGCAAGTGGCCTTGGTGTGTTCATAGCCCTGGCACTTAGTGCAGCGAGGGGCGTCCAGGTAATCCCTAAATGACATTGACCACCATCCTCCATCTAGACTTCCTATTTCCAACAGCTGAAAGCGGATCATTGGGTGCACTTCCAATACCCAATTCTTAGTTAAGCCGTTCCTTGAGACTGAAGAGAATAGTGGACGGAGATCTTCAATTACCAGGAGAGTTGGAACTGATTTTTCTGGTATTTTTTGCCACAGAAACCTAACTAGGTCTGCTGAGCTCCATGCGTGAGGCACACCCCTCACCTCAAGTTTAGGTTTTTTCCTCAGTGCTAGCTTAGCTTGTAGCCCGTTTTGGCGCAGCTCCTGCCATCCAATGACCTTGGTTGCATGGGATTCGTCTTCTAAACGAACTAGAATCGAGCCCGCCTTGGTCGCTCTTACTACAGATGCATTAACACCCAAATGTGAGGGCGATGGGAGCCCATTTATGATATCCACAGGACTTTTCCCCAACCCGCTGATCGTTAAGTATGCTGGTCTTGACGTCTTGGACGGCTTCGTTGGCAGTGATTTAACAATATCTGCCAGTGTCTTGGGTTTATTCTTTGGCAGACATTTATCAGGTGGAGAGATCTCGATTATATTTTCCTCAATTTCTCTTCTTTCTTCATTAATTTTCTTTTCTTCCAATTTTGCCTTTCTCCTATTTCTTTTGGTCTTGTAAATCTCAAAGGGTTCAGCTTCCTTCAGATTATTATCTTCATTAGTCGACAGTTGCTTCTGTTCTGAAGACTCGACCTTGGCATGTAAGGAGGTTCCCATGTTTACCCCTGAATGGTTTTGAACGACCCTTGGTTGTGACCTCTCTATGATTTTACTTATTACTGTATTAATTACCATAGGAGACTCCAATGTTTCCTTCACCACTCTTTGAACTAGCGTCGAAACTGAATCCCCTTTGTTCTTGTCTTCACATTGTTTGACCTTCAAGTTTAGGGTTTCCATTATACCTATTAATCGATCAATGTTTTCATTGATATGTTTCCTGGTTACGTTATTCATCTTTTTGTCAAAAGTTTGAATGAATGTACGTAAGTTTTCTTGAATTACTTTTGCTTCATGTAGACAGTTATCACTAAATATTTCTCTTTTTTTCTTCTTCAACATCAGACCCGTTCCTAGGTCTTTTAGCAGATGGGCCTGGGTCCTTAACGATTGCTCTTCCTGGAGGATACTCCTCTATTTTTGAATAGATTAATCACTACTAACCTCTGATGTTGTGAAACCTAACCTTAACGGTTTGACCTAATTTCACTAAAAGTCGCTTCAAACGACAAAATATGTCTTATTGTTATTGGAATCTTTAAACAATAACAATAAACAATGAATGAACATAAAACAAAGGAAAAGAAACAAACAAAACACCAAAAACTGGATTTAATAACACAAAAGACAACAGCACGAAAATCCACAGCCTTCTCCAAGATGCGGGAGTATAATGTGGCTACATGGCGATTGTTTATTGATTTCAGAGCGGCATATGGAGGGTGGTCTATAAGGCTATGGAGGAAGCAAAGATCCCTCCTTAAGTAATAGTTTCAACGAAGATGACAATGAGGCACACCATCTGTCATATATGAGTCAATGGAGAATTATCAAAGACTTTGGAAATAAAAAATGGATTGAGACAAGGAGATGCACGGGTCCCTTTGATATTCAACTTGAACTCATACATTACAACAAGAAAGTAAGGATGGAAAAAAATAGCACGATTATCTATAAATCACTGCAAATAATGGCCTATGCGGACGATGTAGTAATATTGGGAAGAAGCAGGCAGGCAATCGAAGACGTATATATTACCTTGAAAAAGGAGGCAGGAGGAGCCGGCCTTGAAATATATGCTGGACAAAACTAAACTGATGATTGTGGAGAGAAAGAGGCAGCAACATCCACCATACTGCAACTTAAACGGAGAAAACATTGAAATAGTGTCAGCATTCCCGTACCTAGGATCATTAATGACTAACGAAGCCAATGAAACAGAGGAATCCAAAAGAAGGATTCTGTCAGTAAACAGAGCCTACAACGTTCTTCACCTCTTAATAAGAAGCAACTTGATCTCGAGCCAAAATAAGATCAGGATGAATAAAACACTAATTGGCCACACACTAAGACAGACAGGTTATAAAAGTATACAAAGGGAAGATCTTCGCCATCAGAGCAAAGGGCAGTCCTAGAGCACGATGGAAGGAAAAGGTGGAAGAGGACATGAGACAGGCGGGCTGGACTTGGATCCGTTGGGTGGAGGACAAAAGATGTTGAAGCAGGCCAAGGACCACCTCGGTCTGTAGTGCCAGGAGAAGAAGAAGAACATGAAGAAGTAATTTATCAATGTTAAAGACACGCGCCCTCAAGACAATGATCCAAATTCACCAACTATAACAAATAAATAGCCAACTGATAAACCTGATAATTCCTTTAAATTTTTTTTTTTTTTTATTAATATTAAACATTTAATAAACAGCCATCCAGGGACCATAAAGTCTACTGAACTTAGATAGATGGGACATCTTTATGCATTTCGTAATTTTTAAGTCACCAAGATTTATGAATCAGCCCAAAACATCAATAGAGAAAATGTACGAAAACATAATCATTCTTAAACATGTATTAATTAGATTAAAGATCCCTCTTAAGAAATCTCACAATTAATCCTACGTTTTGTTAATAAAAAATAGCCTCATAAATATGTTGACTAGAGGAATTATTATTTCACACACCACCAGACAGATATCTCAGAAATTTACCGACCGTTAACGATCATAAAATGTTGGATAATAGAAAATACATTTTATTTCCCAAAATGATGAATATAAATCAAACTGACTTAATAATATGTAGAAAATCCTTTTGTTTGAAGAAAATTGTCTCGGAAAGAAACATATCCAACTTCAAACACTTTTAATATGTTTTATACCTGACTATATTCCATATAAATTATTCTACAGACAACCATATCATCTTCTTATATTTATATTCTTATTTCAGATGTAAGATGATTTGGTTTTGAGATTCTTCGCAGTATCATCACCGGTGAGTAAAACCTTTAAATGAATTTATTCATTAAGATAATATACATTATTATAAATTTCAAACAACAGTAAACAAATAGTATAAATAAAAATAAATATACATCAATTTTAGTTACTACATTCTAGGCTGTTACAAAAGTCCATTTGTAGGAACACAACCCTTAATATTAACTCTCATAGTTAATCCTAGAAGAATCTTTTTGATCATGCTATTTATTTCAACGTTTGCTTTGAGTAATCCTTTAAATCCTCGTAACTTAAGCTGGCTTTATGGGGTCATTTACATTTTTAAAAAGCACGTGCAATATCATAAGAAAAAAAATCATGATTCGTGGTTTTTTGGGACATAAATGGAAAAAAAAGATCTAAGCGAAAAGGCAGTTTCCGAAGAAATTTGTAACATAAAATAAGATTCAGTCATTCATCACAATGTGGTTTGTTTAGAAAAAAGCGATTCTTTCTTTTGACGGAACTTCCAAGACGTTTAGCATATTGAGAATCTTTTGACTAATGCTCGGATAGTAGACTTGATGCTCAACTGCTAACAGCTCGACAGAGTTGACACATATTTGATTGCAAAGCACTCGCTTTGTTCAACATAAACATTTCGCAACAAGACATTGCCGCTACACATTGTTCACATTTGACTATGAAAATTGTGGGAACTGCAAGGAGTAAATGTTTTGTGTGTAGCCTAATAATAAGTAAGTTTTTTTAATAATAATAATAATAAGGCTTTATTGACTTATTTACAAGGTGTTAAATGTTAAAATGTGATTTAGCATTTATGATAATTTAACTTTTTAATATACCGGATTTAATATTTAAATGAGCCGTATCGTAACAATATTAAAGTTTTCAGATATTTTATTTAATTATTTTAATTTTTTTTTTTATGATTATTAAGTCATTAAGTTGATATTATGATCTAAAGTTGAGAGGCCATTCCAGACTTTATACAATTATTATTTATAAAAAGCTATGATAAAATGTTATAAGACTTTCTCAAACTCGAATGAGGTTTATGACAGAATTAAAGAGGGTGTATAACAAGCAAAGTGATGTTCATGAATAAAACCCTTAAAATAGCAGACAATAGTCTATATTACACCATAATTCATATAATATATTTGCAAAATGATACGTTATCTTCAATAATATATATATTCTTTACCTATTTTATTCGAAATCAGTCCCTTCATCAGGCCAAGCGTGATGTTTTAATAATTATATTCAATAATTTAATATCGAAACGCGTTGATATGTAAAATAAATAAATATCATATGTTATAACTTTAGTCATAACAAGTAGAATATTTTTTTTTCTTACTTCTTACAAACGATTAGAACAATTTTTATTCTTATAAACAATCAAACTTCTTAAGAACAACTAGATTTTCCATATTTATAGTTTGGTCAGAAAATAGAAAAACGAATCCAACTTACTGTTATCATTTCATAAAGCCAATCTGATATTGCTTGGTGTTTCTATTTACTTAAGCATTTTTTAATAAATAATTTTTATTTATTATTATTATTATTATTATTAATTTTTAATAATAAGCATTTTTGAATAAAAACAAAAAAATCCTCTAACTATACAAGATACAAAATATAGTAAACACTAATATAAAACAAATCGGAAAATTAAAGTACAACGAATAAAAAAAAAAAGCAGTAGGATGGACAACTCACGTCTAAGTAAACAGATCATAGAATATACAGAAAAGATCAAGACTATGTGATGGATAACTGAAGTAAAGAAGGATCTTAGAGAAGCTGGAATAACAGAGACAGTGAGAGAGAGATAACAGATAGAAAACGATTCGGACTTAAGGTAGGTAAAAAAGCACATTCACACAATAGTGTATAATATATATATATATATATATATATATATATATATATATATATATATATATATATATATATATATATATATATATGTTTAGTAAGGTTCTTGAGGTCCAGTCGGTAAATAAAAACTTTTTTTGGCGACGTTTCGAGACTATATTGTTCTTATAACCATGCCAATGTTACTAGTGGATATGGAATATATGGATATATTTTAATATATATTAAAATGAAAGTATTATAGAAAATTATTTTCTTAGTTAGGCATTGCGGAAACTTTGATAGCAATTACGTTTTACAAGTTGTTCCTAGAAGTCTTTTTTTTAATGATAAATTTAAAAAATCGTTAATGTATTGAATATATAAATATATATATATATATATATATATATATATATATATATATATATATATATATATATATATATATATATATATATATATATATATATATATATATATATATATATATATATATATATATATATATATATATATATATAAAAGAATTGCTTTAACATTAAACATAGATATTGCTTACATTAAAAAAAAAAAATCTTATGTTGATAGCTTAAAGGACGATATCGCGTTGTAATTTATCGAACCTTCATGAGCCAACCTCACCCAAAGGCAGATTATGATAATGTAAGCATTGTGGGATAACATTACACCCGACCAACCGACCCTTTTAACCATAAAAGCATCTGTTCCATTTTGTAAACATAACCAGAAGATATTGTTGTCAAGCATAACTAATTTTACACGCAGCTCCATTTTAGTTTTTCTCGTCACCTACTTCTACTTTGGAGTAAAAGTATAAAAGTTCAATGCCGACAAGAGCGTTGGAGGGAACTCAATAGGTTTATAATAACAGCTTTTTTTTAATATTTGCTCCACTCTATCTAAAAAAGATCTTGAAAGATTATCATAAAAAGGAAATAGCGAAACAATTTATTACCCTATTTCTGATTCGTTTATATTACATAAAAGAGTATATAAACGTATAAATAGCAAAAGATAAGGTACTTTCAGTATCCATTAATGTAGTAAACCACAATAGGACTCGTAATCTCACCAGAAAATAATAATTTTCATTTGGGTTTCATTTTGTTTTTCTTTATTTAAATATTGAGTTTCCAAATCAATTTTTTTTTTTGCTCTCAATTTTTAATTCTGCTATTAAAGTAACAATATTAGCGAAGTTGCTGAAAGTGTAATAATACAGGGAGAGGGCATGGGGAGAGTAGTACTCAACAATAGCTCCCTCTGGAAGGATAAAAAAAATATTTATTTGAGCAAATCTCTCACCCAGTTTTTTTTTTTTATATTACATAGCCTTATGAGTGTATTTCCGGGTATTTCTGTCGTATCCATGTCATTAATAAGTTTGCTATTATGTCTATGAAATCTATCGTGAAATCGTTTAACATGGTCATGTTTATGTTCGTTTACTGTTGTCAATGAAGACAGGTGGACAAGTCATGTCTCAGTGTAAAGGCTATAATATTCTTAACAAATAAAAAGTTTCTGAAATTAGAGATGAGACGTAGCACTTTTTAGAAAGGTTCTAGATCCTCTTGGAGCGTTGATGACTCTGGGAGTTTGACGCCTTAAAGCTCGAATAAACAAACAACAAACTCCTCTTCTCTCCAGTGTGATTCGGTGGCCCTGAAGAAGATCTGCAAATGACATGCATTGAAGTATTTAGTATTTCTTAGACGTGGTGTTTCTCATTGACTGCATCTCTGGCAGCCTTGTGGATTAAAGCATACTATGAAATGAAAGGTACGAGTATATGGTTTGAGCCAAATCTGTAACATATGGAACATAAAAATCTTTATGTATAAGTTTGTTTGTGACATAGTAAGGAGCATTGAGGATTTTATTTTGTACTATAATTATGGATAGTAAGGATTGGATACGAGAAAAATTGGAAGGATTGTTGGTGCCCCAATGCTCAACTCCGTCTGTAAATTTTTCAATAATCTATGGTATAAAGAATAGACACATCCTTAAAGTAAACAAACTATAAGAAATATTTCATATAAAAATAACTATCATTTTACGTTATTATTTAAATTGATTTCAGTAAAAATATATATAAGATAAGATGAGTGCAGAATAAAACTAAAAAAAAAAGAATAAAAGGGTAGAATTATACACGCTTGGTAACTGTTAAAATACAACTAAACTTTATTGCTCTGAGGCGGTCTACAGTTACATGTGTTTGTTGTGACTGCGTATAGGATTAAGCTTTATACAGCCCTGCTTCGGACCTTGACTTCCCCCCTCCAGTTTATGACTGTTTCATAAACTTTATACTTTGGGCACTTAATACCAATGAGGTAAACTTAAAGGGGACTTAAAAAATTTTTTCTCAGTATTTTACAAAATAAAAAAAAAAAATTCATTGTTTACGTAAATACAAAAACAAAACTTTTTTTTTTTCTCTTTCTCTCAAATTGCTGACAACGGAACACTCACAGAATCTACCTGTTCCTCAATTGGGACAGTTGTTCAATATGAACATTTCTCCGCTTCTGCTGCTTTCTGACACTCTCTAGTGCCATGATATTGTGCTCTCTTATAGCAATCACTCGGAATGGCCCTACATACCGACAGTTCTCTTTGCCGCGATTCGTACTCTTTTTCCGGTACACCACCATTTCGATTTTTAATTTCTCCGTAATGTCCCGCACTCGGACACTTTCCCTCTCCACTCGCTGCCTTTTCTCCTTCACTATGCGCCCCCGCGCCTTTTCCTATAATTTCCCAAATACCCAGTGTCTGTTAGTTATAAAGTTCATTAATTCGTCTCCCACTACTGTGTCCCTAAAGTCACGGCGTCTCTCCCGGAGCCCGAACACGATTTTCGGACCGGACAGGTCACGGTGTGGATCGAGTTGTTATATGCCTTCTCAATCGCGACGTCCGGTTCCAAGCATTTATCTACTTGATAAATCCGGAGATGCTCGCTCAGAGTTCCGTGTAACCTCTCAATACCCCCTCTGCCCTTGGCATGCCCTGGGGTATTGATACGCTACCCGATCTTGAGTTCCTTGGCCTCTGCCCTAACCTGAGCGTTATCAAACTCGAGACTCCCATCTGATGAGATTCGATCCGGGACTCCGTAAACTTTGAACCATGCCCGCAACGCCCCTAATACAGCCTCCGCGGACTTGCTTTGCATCAAACAAGCTTGAGCTATCTTGCTAAACGTATCCAGGATCGTGACCCACCAATAGCCCCTCCATGTAAAAACTGGAGGTCGACCTGGAGGTCCTAAAACGGGAAGATTACCGTGGGCGTCTCCTCTTGAACCCACCCTGGGGGATGCCGGTCGTATTTCATGGTGAAGCATACCTTGCACGACCCAATGACCTCTTGGATCTTACGCCTCATGCCCCACCAGAAATACCTCCGTTTCAACGCCTGAAGGGTCTCCTGTGTACATCGGTGGTTAGTCTTTCCCTGGTGGTACGAAAGGATTATCTCTTTTTGCCGGTCTACCTCTCGTACCACTTCTACCTACATCGCACATCTAATAAAAGTTCGGTCGACCCCAATCTTTTCCTCCCTCTTGACCCTGTCCCAAATAGTGGCGTTACGTATGATAAGTTTTCCCTGACTTTGTTACCCCATTTAAAAGTTTTATCATGGGCTCCTCTCTAATCCCTGGTTCCGTCCAGACGGTGACTATATTACTCCTCCCATACTTAGAAAAGTCCGCCTTCGGGAAACCCTCAGTTCTGGTTTTCCAGATAACTTGCTCCCTTTTATTATTAATTATTTCATCCACTTCTTCCATATCTGTGGGCCTCTCATCCGCGGAACTCTCATCTTCTTGGGTCTCATTTCGATCTTCTTGGGGTTCATTGCGATCTTCTTGGGGATCGTTTCCACCACTTCGCGTGTCCTCTTCACCCTCCCCATCCGGTGTCCATTCGCGCAAAAACTGGTGGATATCCCCTGACGTCCCTGCCTACTCATGACAGCGTGCGATACACACTTGTACACTATCTCGAAATTGTATTGACTAAGGAATTCCTTCCACCTCGTAACTCTTGCGGAGGACTCCTTTAACTTGCCCACCCACTGCCATGGTCTATGGTCTGTCTGTACCTTAAATTTCCTCCCGAAGATATACGGGCGGAAGTGATCCATAGCCCACACAATTCCCGCTCTAGCGCGCTGTACCTTGTCTCCGCATCCGTCAGTCGTCTACTCGCGAAGGCCACAGGTCTGTCCCCTTTATCCCCTTCTTGCGACAACACCGCTCCCAACGCGTAATCACTCGCGTCTGTCGTAATGTTGAATTGTCTATTAAAAACTGGAAATGCGAGTACCCTGTCCCTTTGTAGTTCCTCCATACTCCGCTTAATATTACTTTCCATCTCTGGGGTAACAAAAATTTTCCGGCCCTTCTTTAACAGGTTATTTATAGGCATCAAAAATTTCGCCGTTTCGGGGACAAATCTCCGGTAATAGTTCAGGGACCCCAGCAGCTTCCGGATACTCTTCCCATCCCGTGGGATCGCCATTCTCGCAATCGCGTCCACCTTGCTCTGGTCCGGTTTCACACCATCCCTTGAAATACAATGTCCCAAGAAATTGAGCTCAGACTCCCCTAGGCGCGATTTTTCTGCTGAAAGTTTTAAGCCAAATTCTCGAATCCTCCCGAACACTGCCCTGAGATGTTTCGCATGTTCGCCTTTGGATTTACTAAACACCAGCAGGTCTTCCATATATATATGGCAGATGTTCTCATCTACCCCCCTGAGGAGCTTATCCATGAGCCGCTGAAACGTCATCGGCGCGTTTTTGAGCCAAAACGGCATCCGGATGAATTCATAATGGCCACGTTCGAACGTGAACGCCGTCTTACATTGGTCCCGGGGGTGCATCCTAATCTGGTGGTAACCCGCCTTGAGATCGAGCGTACTAAATACCACGGTCGCACTGAGGCGATCTAAGATGTCCACAAACCTGAGAATCGTGTATTTCTCGTCCTTCGTGTTCTCATTCAGTTTCCTATAGTCGATTACCACCCTATACTTCTCTTCCCCCGGGGCACTCTTTTTCCTAACCGCCCATAACCGGCGACACGCTGTCCACTATGAAACCCTGCCTCTTTAGGTCGCGGATTTCCCCCCTTATATGTTGTCTTAAAGCTTGGGGATACCGCCGCTCCTTCACATAAGTCACCCTCTCATCCTTCAGCGCAATTTCGTGGACAGTTCTCCCCGTGACGCCCAGCATCCCTAAAGAAGATGTCCTCGAATTATTCCTTAATCGCTTCCCTCTAATCTCCCACTTTATGAAGAACCCCAATTTGCCCTTTTTCTTCCCTTCCGCTCTTGCGCTTTCTATACTTCCTCTTACCGACCCTAATGGTCCAGACCCCTTTATGAATCCTAACCCTGGCACCTACTTTCCCTAGGAGATCACACCCCACGATTCCGTCGTAGGATCGGGACATGTTCTTTATGACGTGGACTTTTAACTTCTCTCCCTTATCTGACCACCTTTCCAACCCTATTTATACTTCCCCTTCAATTGCACAAGGGCCACCCAGAGTGATTAATTTACATGCACACTGAATCTGGAATGCCCCGTTGCCGCTACTCAGCTGCTCCACCGCTCGCAGGCTTAGGATGGTGCTGGAGCTCCCCGTGTCCACCAAGCAGCGCACCCCTCTCTCAACGCGAATTGTAGGCAGACCGCTGCTCCTCTCTCCAACACTGCATACTTCTATGATGCGGTCGCCTCTCTGCCGGCACCCTCCTCAAGCTGCCACTCGTCCCTTCAGTGTTGCTCTCCTTTGCCCGCTACTCCTCCTCTGGCTCCCAGCGGCTCCTTCCTCGCCACTGCTATCTGGTTCTGCTTCCCTTTCCGACTCTGAGGCCGATGATAACTCCGAGGCCCTTGAAGAGGGTACTGAACTTCTCCTCCGACCTCTCCACATTCGTTTAACCTCCATCGGTTCTCCTCTCGGGGCTTCTCTCCTCCTCTGGATGTAGGGGCACTGTCTGGCAATGTGCCCCTCGGTCTCGCACTCAAAACAGTTGCTGCGGGGGCATTGCGCCAATAGTTGCCCTTGTTTGCCACACCCATGGCAACACCTTACCTCCTTCTTCCCGTTGGGCGCTGGTCTCCTCGCCCCTTGCTTCCTCCGCTCTCCCACTCTTATTTTTGGCCGAGCGTCCCGCCTGCCCCAGGGTGACTCCCGTGGTTTCCAGTAGGTCACCCTGCTCCATCCTGGTTCCTCTCGCTCGGTTACCTCTTCCTCCCTTGCGCTGGAGTTCATCATCTCTTGAGCGCACTCGGTGAAGGACTTCTCCCGGGGTAGGCCTTCTTTTCTTCCTGTCTCCCGTGCCAATTGAACCTTCAGGATGGTAGACACGAATGGTAGACCATCCTCGCTTCCACCTCCTGTGCGGATGTAGTTTTCCGCATCTTATCTCGGTGATTTTGTTAAATTTTAACAGAAGTTCACCAGCATAGTGTCCGTTGCTGTGTCTTGAGTGTCTCGTATCCCGGAATAGCTGAAAGAGATCTTCTTCCGGGGTCCACCTTCCACCGCCGTAGGCCTTCTTCAACCTTACCTTTATGACAGGCCATGGCGTCTCCTCATCCGCCTGTATGAGGTTAAGTACACCTCTCTTTATGTGGCATACTAGGTCCGCCCTCAAGGATTCCGCCTCATGCGCGTCCAGGAGTGCTTCAGCTCTCTTCACTTCAATTCGCGTCATTACGCGATGTACGCTCTTCAGGAAGTGGTTCAGCTCACCCATTTCTCCTGTGAACCGCTCTATGTCCGAAACTGCCTTTCGGAGATCTTGAGCCGTGGCTGCTCTCACCTTCAGCCAGGCAAGTGTGTTAGCGTGTGCCTCCGCCATGGTTTCTCTTGGTATTGCAGTCTCTTTATTGAGCTGAAGAACGGCTGGCTTCAAAACGTTCTCTATCTACTCACTCTAGACCGAAAGGAAAAAGAAAAGGAAAAAATTTTCCTACCTTTAGTCTTCTCTCCCCGTCGTCCCGGGTTTCGGCACTATATAAGATGAGTGTAGAATAAAACTCAAAAAAAAAAAAAATATAAGGGTAGAATTATACACGCTTGATAACTGTTGAAATACAACTAAACTTTATTGCTCTGAGGCGGTCTTTATATACAGTTACATGTGTTTGTTGTGACTGCGTATAGGATTAAGCTTTATACAGCCCTGCTTCGGACCTTGACTTATATATAAATTTTATATTTTACATCAATATATGAAAGGACAAGTCAGTTTTCGTTTGTGATCACTAACCACGGAAATTAGGAAATTACTAAACCAAGTATCAAATTTTAACCACACCATCTTTATAGTTCCTGTAAGGGTCAGCAATATTAAAATATACAGATTTTTAATTAATTTTTCATTAAAAAAGCGATAAAATATCAACATTTTACAATGAAGTTTGATAATTGACCGAAAATTACAAAGGTACGGTATTGTATAAAGGTTGAAATTGAAAGTAAAATGTGCTTATATTCAATTAAGTTTTTTTAAAAATATTTTAATATGTGGTACGACATTTAGAAAATTGAAGTTTGAAAATCAAACTGTGGGGTTAGCACCATTCTGCAAAACAATGGTAACTAATAAGCCCATCTGTACGAAATTTTACCTACATAAAAATTAGAATCCAACCAGATAAAATCAATAAAATTATTTCTTCCAAATAAAAATTATTATCAAAATATCGATCCTTTCTTTTTTTTTTTTTTTTATTGCGTGCAAAAATGTTATTCATGGGCCTTTCTTTGAAGTCGCAAGAGTTTCTTAAAAGTCTCTGTCCATTTGGATTTCCAACTCTTGTATTCAAATTAAAAATTATAAGTTTAATTAGGCTTTTACGTAATCTTCAGTCACCTGATTAGTGCAACTTTAACCAGGTTATAAATCCATGCTAAGCGTAAAAATATCATTGGATAAATAATGCTCAATTGCATACTTCGATACAACATTTTTATCGAAAAAAAAGTTAAAATTTCTTTTAAAAGATAAGTAAGGAGTTCTTTACTTATAAGATCGAGCAGGTATTAAATAAATAAAATTGATTATTTTTTTTAATAGTTGAAATTCCTTTTAGCTTTTGAAGTTGAGACTTATCAGGTTCCATGGCGAGTTGCCTTTGGTTCTCTACGGTTACTACTCTTTAGGTCGCCTTGAGCTAGCCTGTCATTTTAGGCTGGTCTCTCCTCTCTGGAATTTGGTGAACCACCTCCTCTCAACCCGCTCATTAGGCTTTGGCACATTTCAGGGACCAGAATCAAATGCGTGACGGCTGTGAATTTCCTTTTTCAGTAATATCACAGAATTACTCAATTGGATGACTCGCAGTCATTTTTATTAATGAAATGCCTAACGAACTCAGCCTCTTGGAAGGACATTATTTTAACAATATGGCTCAGTTTAGAATTAGTATAATTACAATATCTCAAAATGAGGAAACTTGGCTCCATCCGGAGTATCATCACAACAAAAGTTTAGAATCTTCTTCAGCCTCTATTTTTCATTGCTGACATCATACCATTGCTTACATTCTGGTCAATTATTGTAGGATGATGTTTCCTTTATCATTATAATTTAAAAAGTAATTCTAATTCATCGTAATTAAAATTTACCGTTTTTTTTTTTTTTTTTTTTTGGCCTTCAGTATCGATAAACTACTTGAGTAGAACATTGCTCCAAGAAATGGTAAATCTTTACTTCACATTAAATATGAATCAAAGTTACCGATCTAATTTTTAACTAATTAAAGTAAATGATGCGGCTACTTTTAAGATAAACAATTCAAATAACAATTATTGTCTATATATTTTGATTGATTTCGTGTCTAATCATAAATCAATTAAATATTATTTTGTTCAAATATGGGTCCAAAAAGTGTTGAAACTGAATAAATTTCACTCATATTTCTTCTATCCTTCAATTCAAATAACCAAAGTATGAATCAGGAACGCTAAAATCATTTTTAGTTACTTCGAAAACGGACTATGGGCAGGCTGTACAAGAAAAACTTCGGAGGACCGTACAAAACTACAAAGATAGTAAACTACAAGAATGTTCACAAAAAGTCCGTAGTAGGAGAATTCCTCACAAGAGAACTGAAGAGATCTTGAAGATACGTAGATCAATTTTAAATAAATTGAAAAATTACCATCCTCTAAAGCCAGGAGCATCTCCAATTGTTTATAATGTTGAAGAAACCACGTTTTTGAAATTGAAGAATATGGAGTTTCTGTATCGGAATTCGATCTCCGTGTGATATTCAAGGGTGATATTCTACATAAAACTGCTAGGACTGAAACCATGATTTTAGTTACAATATTAAAAATAGTACAAGTTATATAATAAATTGCTGTATATTTACCCTTCCATGCTGCTTACTTTGCACCACATGTACATTACAGTGTATTTTCTATGAATAAAGTGGAGCTAAGTCTTCCGACCCCATTGGTAACATTTCGACAAATAAAAAAAAAATAAAAATAAAACATTATGGCCGCAGGCAACCATTGAGATTCCACTTATAAGCCTCTTAAATGAATTCAAAAGGAAGCAAAGTCTGTTTGTGGCATTTTACTGTAAATAAAACTTCTATTTTCAAAAATATGGTTGAGCCAAACAAAGGTGAAGCCAACTTCCCCCGTTTTATTGTACCAATTACATTTTTTTTTATTTTTACTCAAGTCAATGTTTCTGTTGTTTTATTTTTAATATTTTTCTGAATATTTATCAATAATAAAAAAAAAAAAAAATACTGTGTCTTTTAGGAGACCTTTATTCAAATTATTACTTTCAAAATATGAGTAAATAAATCACTAGTAACGGATAACAACAAAAATATATAATAAAAGAAAAAACTGACAATGAACAAGATAAAATATATGAGAGTCGAGACACTGTGGTCTAAACGACAGTACAGCTTTTATAGCCAGTGCTCCTTGGCCTGAGGAAGGATATGACCAATATTATTGCATCTTTCATAAAACAAGAGAGTGCACAGAATAATAGAGTAGTTTGATACAATGCAATTTGAATTTGAATGCAATGTAGTTTGAAATCATTTACTTTAAAAGTTCAATGAAATTTTCTGGCTCAGATATTTACTTGGAGAAACCACTAGTGTTGTCAATCCAAAATCAAATCGCATTGATTGATTCAAGTTTATATAAGTTTTGAAGTGAAGATATAAAAGTCTAAAACGACATAAAACTCCTCACCACTTTCGACTACTTTAACAATTACACATAAAGACTAGGAAGTGAACTAGAATTTAGATAATTTAAAAATGATTCTGAAATTAAATATTTACGAATCATTAGATGAAGACTGACGCGTACAAAAATCCAGCAGACGAATCTATTTTATACATCTGTAGCACTTGTGAATAGTTGGTTTAGGACGTTTATGAATTTTGGGTACTCGGTATTACCAGAAAGCTAATTGTTTTTCTCTTTATTTGTGTCTAATGTACTTAGTTATGCAGCTATTACAAATATGAATACTAATATGTAAATCATTGAGAAAACATTGTGTTTTTCCTAAAATAAATTTTTGCAGTTAATTCACTATTCATGATATGGATAGACATTATTCATATTCTATTGTTTTTCAGTCAAGAAGAAATTTAATTTTTTTTTTTTTTAATATTATTAACACTAAGTAAAATACATAGAAAATGCGCCCACTAAATCCCTAAGCACTGAAACATAATAATATGCTGGGTGATGAATTTGATATATTTCCAATGCAGCCTGGAAATTCTGTTGCTGGAATTTCAATCAGATGAGCCCTAAAGCTTAATAGATGCGATCTGTTAATTCACCGTCATTAAGTAATCAAGTAACGATATTCAATGTTAATCGTTTCATTTCCCGTTCCATGAAACGGTTTATAGTTCAATATGGAAAATCCCTAATATATAATATTTGGATAGATATTTTTTTAAGATACTTTTACAGATTTTGCCGAATTAAAAAAAAAAAAATTAATTAACTAAAAAAAATAATAACTTAATAAAAAACCCAGAGTCGGTTATATTGTATATATATATATATATATATATATATATATATATATATATATATATATATATATATAATAATGATAGTCAAAAGATTAACCCTGCCGATAAAGCTCGATTTAACCCTCGTTAGTGTCATATTTTGCCTCTCGGGGATATATAATAAAACAAACCAAATGCACGATATCCGAGACCCTAATTTTCATATTAATGCCAATAATATATTTCTGTTTTTATTTTTAAAGTGAAATGCATAGCAAAAAATTAAAATTAAAATAAAAAATGAAATTTAAAAGTTAAGTACGCTTACTTAAACGAAACTTGTTTTCTAATAAAATAATCGCAATAGAAGTGGCAATTAATTCATAAATCCTAATTGTATTGATCCTTCTATACCATCATGGTGTACCTCTAGTGAGGGATTTTAATATCTGCTTGCTTTATTTTACTATTTCTTTTTACTAATTTTTTTTTTTTTTAATTACATATTGAGGAATATTGAAAGACTGGATAGAAACACTACAGATTGCAATAAGAAATATGGTTTAGCTACACACTACGCTCAAGATGCGTGTAAAGATTTACATTATACTCTACGCCTCAGAGGGGTGGTATTTTTTGAAAAGTAGGATAAAATTGATCTTGGGTGAGCGGCAAAGAGATGATTCGAACGATGACATAAACAAGACTATAGAGCTAAGCATATCAAGAATTTAGAGAGTGGTTTTGTAATACCTGGATAGTTTTAATATAGTGATAAACTAAACTTAAAGAAATTATTGGGTCGTATTAAACATTATGAAGTTCGGAATAGAGTACTGTAACGAACAGCCCATTCACCGTTGTTAAACTTTATGTATTTATTCATCAACTATATTGTTCATCTGCCAACGGTTACACTTTATTTATGTATATACTCATCTACTATACCCACTTTTCTGTTATCTTAATCTCTCTTAATTAAAAAAAAATATATACATATATATAAAATTTATTTATTTCAATTTATTTATCATGTTTTTGCAACTCTTATTTCTTATCATTTTTTTTTTTTTAATTTCACTCCTTTTTTGTTGTCATATGTTTCTGTTGGTTTTTCTTATAGCTCTCATAAAGGATTACATTATAGGCCGAAACGTTGGCCAAATTAATTAAAATGTATACTATAATTGTCTTTCCATGACTGCATACCGCAACTACCTACATCTCTATTAGTTCCACAGTCAAAAAATACCTAAATTTATTTTCGAAATGGGCCAAAAAAGTAAATGCTAAGATGTAATAATTACTTTGAAATTTTATTTTTACTGCCTTTTATACGTATTTTCTGTGTTTAAATAGTAAAAATATACACCTAAATAGTCATTATGCATCAGTAGCTGAGAATGATTTAGGATACTAACCAGCATAGACGATTTCAAGGCACTGCTATACCTAACCCACATTGCATGACAGAAACCACAAATCTCATACCCCCCGCCATTTATCAAATCACAATTTATACAAAACACTTCAACACAACATTAGAACAAACTTATAAAGGCAATGGAGGAAAAAGGTGTATTTGAAAACTCAAGGAAAGCCAGAAATGAGATATGCATGTTGGTATCGAAGGATCAATAAAATTAGGATTAATGAATTAATTGCCACTTCTATTGGAATTATTTTGTTTGAAAGCTAACTCATAGAAACTTGGATGAAAAATAAACATGATTTAGGAAACCCACACATACAGATGTACTTATACCCAAAAATACCAGGAGACCATTAAGACATAGACTCCTAGCCTTTAATAGTCGTCCTTATATCTGTCATCTTTCAAATATAACGCAAAATGAACAAAATTATAATAAAGAAATACAAGCAATATACACTACAGCCAGCAATAAAGGATATAGTAAAATCCTTAAAAACAATTTATAAATGTGTATATTCTTATAACACCCCTAGAGAACAAAGCTACCCCAAAGAAATACATTTTAATTGCATATTACGACCCAATATCCACCAAAGTTGGAAAGGTATTAACAATATTAGGTTTAAATCCACGCATTTAAAATAGATAAACCATTGTAATCTTATTTCCTTTCACCTAAAAAAAAAAATGTACCCTTTCCAAAAAAGTGATATATATGAACTGTAATGTAATGGCTATAAAGCTAAGTACACGGGAAAATTAGTCGATCAGTAAATAGTTTCCATTAGCCCCTTTTTAAATTTGTTTCCAGTAGGAACAGGACAAAACCAAGGAGTCGTAGGTAAAACCTACAGGACACATTTCCACCCGACCCTTTCGTCTCTTTACATTCAGCCTTCTTGATGACCTGCAGTTCCTGATAACCTGTAGGTCCTGATATTTTTCAAAAGCCCTTTTTTTATTTTATTATTTAAATTATTTATTGAAATTTACAACTGTGTACATTATATACAACAAATCAAATCGAGGAAAATGATTACAATGACATGGCAATAATATATAAAGAACTACTCTCTAGTAGCACTAGGACAGAAAGTCAGAAGACATGGAATTCAATTGAAAAAATATTTTATCTAAATTTAATGAAAGTTAACAATTTAGGGGCCATTAAAATTAGTTGATTTTTTTTCGTTTATTAACAATAAAACCAATAATGTATTTGAATAACAAATTCAAAGAAACGTCCGAATGAATTATAATTGTAAAAGTGAAGGGTTGAGGTCAGATATCCGGAAATTATTGAATTCCTTAAAACCCTCTGCTGCCTAATCCTATTAAAATGGGGAAGGGGAAAACTAATCCTTACAGGTTGAACATAATACTATATTATATCTTTTCTACAAGTTCTACTCATCAACGTTTCTGTGTGCCAACAGCATAAAATATACAACGAATAACAATAACTACTACATCAGTAAATATCGCAGAAAAAAATGCTATCAATAGAGGATTTCTAAACGAAGACGTCTTTTCTTCTTAAGTTCATTTATGGCAATACTTTTATTGTCGATTATTGGAACAGTACAGACTATAAAGTCGTTATAGACCATATTGGAAGTATTTATAGCTGGCAATGACCTTACATTTTCTAACACGCAGCATGTTCAAACCATATCAGTACGTATTCGTGCTTTCTAATTTACTAACTGACGAGAATCATAAATTGAAATTACAAGAATACAACACGTATGTTAATAAGATTAAACTAAATTTATTAATAGTTATTAGATTGCATCAAAATATATTTATTGACATTTACAACTTTACAAGGAATAATACAATAAATAAGAAGCGTAATAGTGCCTTTTTATGGGTTTACTAATTTATGTTAACTGATATTTAAGAATATTTTGTTTGTTTCTTTAATCAGCAAAATTTAACTCAGCAAATATCAAAAACAGTAAGATGAATAAAAGTTATGAGTTTATATGAATTCAAAAATATGAATAAATTATATTTTCTTTCTGTTTAACTTCATTAAGAACGTTCAATAACTATCGTTTAAGCTAAAAGTAATATCAATAATGTTATGAATTATTAAAATCTTCGGTTATGGAGTGGCCTAGTAATGGACATGGAGTTCTGGCAATGGCCAGCTTCTTTACTTATAGCGCTCTCACTCAGCCTTCACTGGGTTATTTTTAACACTAGTGACGCAGTTAAGAGAAAAGATCTGTGATCTCTTTGCACTTGACTTGTCCCTCCATAAGTGAAGGAATAAGTCTATTTGGGGGATCCATAAGATGAGGGAATATTTTAAATAAAGTATGACTGTATTTTTTAATTTTAATTTAACCTACTTTTGTTTTTACTATTATTATTGTTTGTACTCATTTTAATTTAATATATTTTCTTTAATTTATATATTATAGAGTTTAAGGTTCTTTTTTCTTTACTATATTTATTTTCTGTTCATAATATCATGAGGTTCTTTATTTTTCCCCTTATTTTTATTCATTTCTTATAGTACTAATTGTGTGGTAGGATTCATTAAGCAATTTATATAACTCATTGCCCTCTTTTATGATTGTAATACTTCCTTAATAAAAGATTTTTAAAAATAAATAATGAATGAATATTTTTTTTAATAAAAATATATTTCTTTTTCTATGTAAATAATGTTGCCAGATATTTTACATTTTGTAAAGCTTGTAATTTTAAGTAATATTATACATTTAAAAAATCATTATCGTGAAAAAAAAAAATATATATATTTATTTGAAAAAATTACAAAATAGAATTAGATATTAAAATATTCATGTTGTAGTATTATTGATATTATATGTTACTTATATTAGAAAAATAGCAACAGATTTGCACCCATAATTTTAAATAGCAAATAACACAGTGCTTTGTGAAGGCATTTAAGTGCTATTTTATGTCAGAGCTGACCTGTATTACGTTTAGGGCCACTATGGGACGGGGAAACGATGACGAAACGCCCTGAGGAGGGTGGTGGGGGTATCGATTGCTGATGTCACAACCATGACGTCACACTCACCGCCCCTGTATTACTATCTTCTGTAGTAATGATCCTCGCTGATTCCTGATGTCTAGGTCGAGCCCCAAGCGGCACAGCAGTTCAGTTAACTCATTGCTAAGTAATTTAAATTCCAAAATAGGCAGCTTAACTATTCTGTGGTTTATTGCGAAATCATCAAACTATTGATGATGAACTAACAAGTAAAGTTTCATGGTCCCATATTTAAATTTATGGCCCTAAATCATGTATTTCAACCGATCAGATTGAATTCTGCATTAATAATAAACCTTTGATAAATTAAATTAAAATGCATGTCATAAAAGAAATCATTAAAAACTACAAAAACTGTATTAAAGAGATATAAGATTTAATTAACAGTATATTTATTTATATATATTTATATGTTGTTTAAAATAGAAAATCAAATAAAAATTTTGCTACTAGTTTTTAAATTTATGCTGTAAATTACTTCAGAAAAAAAAAAAAGCAACAAAAAAGAAACCGATGATATTGGAATAGAATAAAAAATTTTAATGATGATTTTAACTTACTTGTTTTTTAATACAAGGCTATTTTTCATCTATGTATATAGCTAATGGTACAACAGTGTTTTGCCAGTTTTTGGAAATAGCAGTAACCCTCATGGTCTTGTCTTTTGTTGTAAAGGCTAACGTTATCAACTAAACTCGTGATTATTTATTCCTTGTGAACATTACAAAAAAAAAATTTATAATTTAATCAGGAACAAGTATTTGTACATAGCATAGTACATACAGTTTCTCATCTATATATATGAAAATCAATGTATGTGTGTGTGTCCTTTATAGGCTTTGAAACGGTAAGAGATAATGTCCATGTGAGGCCGCATTTTTTCCACACTTTCAGGATAAGACTATAGTTCTATTGGTATATTGATTGGATGCATAGGTGACAAGTTATGGACCAAAATGTAAAAATCGGGAATAATAAAAATCGCTTCAACAAATCAATGTATTTTTAATAGCTGGGTCATTCCTTGTACGAGAATATATATATATATAAATTACGTGTCGCTGTCTTGGGGCAGGCAGACACATAAACTACTGAACCGATTTTAAGCAAATTTGCATACCGTGAGCAGTTTGATCCAACAAAAAAGATAGGATACCTTATATCTTAATTTATAGTCGCAATATTATTTGTGTATTATCTGTAAGTCACAATTATCTGTTAGCTCTAAACGATTCTAACATATGACGGTATAAGGTTATACTATTATATGAAAGGACAAGAATAGTTAAGAGTACAGAATAGTTACCCACCACCTCTTTCTTGATTTTAAAGCCGCTTACGATAGTGTAACTCGGCCAGAACTCTATCAGGCCCTGTTAGATATGAACGTCCCAGCCAAGCTGGTACGGCTTGTGAAAATGACAATGTCGGGCTGGAGGTGTGCAGTACGAGTAGGAAATGACTACTCAGATGATTTCAGCACAAACTGCGGAGTGAGGCAGGGGGATGCTCTTGCCTGTATTCTCTTTAACTTTGCAGCAGAGAAAGCGGTGTTTATGTCCGGAATCCAACTCCACGCAACCTTTTTTAACCGTACAGTTCAGCTTCTGGGATACGCTGACGACTTTGATATTGCTGTTAGATCGGAACGTGCACTGAGAGAGGCGGTCTTGGCCATAGAAGATGCAGCAAAGAAACTTGGGCTACACATTAATGAAGCTAAGACCAAGTACATGAGAGTCGGAGAAGATGGACCAGGGATTAGTCCATTTGTGGCTGGACCATATAATTTTGAAAATGTAAGTAGCTTTATCTACCTCGGGGCTGAGATCAACTCTGGAAACGATATCTCTCGAGAAGTCAACAGAAGGATAGCAACAGCGAGACGGAGCTACTTTGGCCTTGCGAAGCATTTTAGAAGCAGGTTCCTGTCTAACAGGACCAAGATCACCCTCTACAAAACCTTGGTCCGTCCTGTTTTAACTTATGGATCAGAAGCATGGGCCTTTAAAAAACAGGATGAAAATAGGCTTCTGATCTTTGAAAGATCAATTTTGAGGAAGATTTTTGGTCCTGTTAAAAAAGATGGAATTTGGAGAAGAAGAAGAAATGTCGAACTGGCTGGCCTGTATGAGGATGCAGACTTGGTGAAGTTTATCAAGATAGGACGACTTCGATGGGCCGGGCACGTCGCACGCATGGATGACTCGGCGATACCCAGGAGGATACTGTCCGGAAAGTTGCATGGGCGAAGAAAAGTCGGCAGGCCAAATGTGAGATGGGAGGATTCAGTGACACTGGACGCACGGACTCTGCTGGGAGTCCGAAACTGGAGAGCTGCTGCAGCTGACAGGACTGACTGGCGAAAGCTTTTGGAGGAGGCCCAGTCTCGGTGACGGGATGTAGAGCCACCGATGTATGTATGTATGTATGTTCACTAATAGCCAAAAACTACTGAAACAATCTCTACCAAATTTTGACTACATCATCTTTATAGGATGGTTTAGCAATAGTAAAATCTAATGATTTTCAACTAATTCTTTATTGAAAAATGAATAATAAGTGGATAACAGAGAAGTTCAAAAATGGCGGCAATTGCCATCTACATGAAAGGTTAAAAGGTACAGTGTTACATAGAGGTGAACATTGATAATAAAACTTACTTATTTTCAATTAAATTGTTATAAAAACCGTTATGTGGAGTGAAATATACCAAATTTTAACTATCATGTTCATTGTTCTAGGTTTAGCAACAATCAAATTTAAATGTACAATGCTGAGTGTTAGAAACGGGTTTTGCCACACTACCACATACTTTTATGGTTAGAAATTAAAATCCAACCAGATCAAATCAATAAAATTATTTCTGTCGAATGAAAATTATTAAAAATCAAAAGGCCGATCCTCAGCTGTTTAATATTGTGTGTAAAAATATGAACTTTGAACCTTTAGTTGTAAGCACTGATAATGCTGTCTCTTAATAGTCTTTGTCCATCTGGATTACCAACTCATACATTAAAATTGAAAATTGGATGTTTAATTATGGTTTATGTTATCTTCAAACACCTAATCAATCTAAATTTAACCAAGTTAATAATAGCTGCTATGCGTGAAAATATCATCAAAAATATAATTTTCAATTGTTCACATTAATACAAGATTTTTATCGATAAACAAAAAATCAACTATTAGTTAAAATTATCTAAGATCTTCACTTATGAGAGAGGGCGAAGCCTCGACGGGGGATGATGAAGTTATATACAAAAGAACAAGCCATTTCTGTTCGTGATCACTAACCGCGAAAGCTATAGAACTATTCTGGACCAAATATAACTACATCATCTTCATAGTTCAAGGAAGGTTTAGCAATAATAAAATTTATATATTTTCTATTAAATTACTGTTTAAAAGGCGACAAATATGTGGAGTGCAGTTAAGCGCGCGCCATTCAAGAGAGGTTACAATGATCCGGTGTTAAATATAGCTAGAAATTGATAATAAAATTACTAAATTTAATTAATTTGTTATCCAAAAAGCTATAAATATGTGGTGTGACGTGTGGATTCCAGTGAAATTTAAAAATCGAATATGTGGCAAGTGACAATAGCGTTTTAGTAAAACTAATGAACCTATCTATACCAAATTTTAACTACATCATCTTCATAGTTCTTGAAAGATTTACAATTAGAAAATTTACTATAATAATAATTTATACTATTCTATAAAAGGACAAGCCATTTTTCGTTTTTGATCAATAACCGCGAATACTACTGAACCAATCTGTACTAAATATTAACTACATCATCTTCATAGTTCTAAGAAGATTTAGTAATATTAAAATCTACTGATTTTTAATTTATATTTTATTAAAAAAAGTTAATATGTGGACAACAGCGAAGTTTGAAAATTGACCGATAGGTAGCGAGTGCCATTCTACACGAGAGATTACAAAACAGCTTGAAATTGATGGTAAAATTTACTTATTAAACTATCAAGAAAATTATTAAAAAACATTTAAATATGGTGTGCGATATGTGGATCCCAGTAAAGCTTGAAAATCGACCGATTGTGTATAGCGCCATTCCACAATAGAGTTAACAATGGTAAACTGAACCTATCTGTACCGACATCTAAATAAATAATTTTTATAATTCTAGGAAGGTTTTACGATGGTAAAATTTACAATAACTAACATTTAAATGTATAATGTTGAGAGGCAGGCCCGAGGTTTGCCACACTGTCATATAATTTTATAGTTCGAAATCAACATCCAACCAGACGAAATCAATAAAGTTATTTCTGCCGAATACAAATTATTACTAAATCAAAATGTCGATCCTTTGCTTATTTATATTGTGTGTAAAAATATGATCCATGGGCCTTTTGTCGTAAGCACTGATAATGCAGTTTATTTTCCGCAAGAGTTTCTTAATAGTCTTTATCCATCTTGATTACCAATTCATTCATTAAAATTAAAAATTTTATGTCTAATAGTACTTTTACGTAATCTTCAACCACCTAATCAGTGCAATTATAACTAGAGTAATAATTACTGCTATGCGTGAAAAAATCATTGAAGAAATAATACTCAACCAGATGCTAAAATACAAGAATCTTATAGATAAACAAATAAAACTTTAATTTTTAGTTGAAATTATCTTTACTTATGAGGGCGGGCGAAGCCGCGAAGGGGATGCTAGTATATATATATATATATATATATATATATATATATATATATATATATATATATATATATATATATATATATATATATATATATATATTTACAAATCATGAATGTGTGTGGGTCCTTTACAGGCTTTGAAACGGTAAGAGATAATGCTCCATGTGAGGCCGCATTTTTTTTCCGCATATTGAGGAGAAAATTATTGGCCTATTGGTGTATTGATTGGATCCATAGGTGATTAATGCACTTAGGCACCTGAAGCACTTAATCGCACATTAAAATATTTAAGAGGAAATGAACGGCTTTTTAGTGGCGCTCTCCTTTTATTGTCCTGGTGATTTTTGTCTACTTTACCAGCTATTCCGCGTTTAACAGCTGCTGATAAACTCAATGCATGTTTGAAATCCTAAATTTTGTGGCGACATCTACAAAAATTTATTTTAAAAATAAATGTGCGTATACAACTTTACAAACGCTTCTGCCCAAAGTTTCTCAAAACAAATGTTGGATATTGGAAACGGAAAAATGGCTATCGATCAATCCACAAAATGTATCATATTGCCACCAAACTTTTGTAAAATCACTGCAACTACAGAAGATTTAATACACAAAGTTTATCCAAACATCGTGCAAAATTACAAAAATCATCAGTGGCTCAGTGAGCGTTCGATATTAGCAGTGAAAAAATAACAATGTTAATGACATTAACTACACCATTTAAAAGGACATTCCAGGAAGGACATATAATATAAGTCTATTGATACTGTAATGAATTAAGACGAGGTCGTCCATTATCCAACTGAATTTTGGCGTCCTAATCATTCTTCTTCGAAATATTAATCCGCCACGGCTTTGCATCGATACTCGACTATCAGTGAAAAAGATAAAGAACAATATCATCGGAGCTACTATTTCGAATGGTAAATTAAGGGACTGATATGCCATTTGAATTTAAACGAGTGCAATTTCAATACGACTTACCTTTGCAATGACCACCAACAAGGCACAGGAGCAATCACTGCAATTTTGCGGACTGAAGTTGGAAAATCTATGCATCTCTCATGGACAGTTATATTTGGCCTGCTCATGCAATGGAAAACCATCTGATTTATGTTGTATTATTTGTATATGCAACAGATGGAAAAACGAAAAATATTGTATATCCATCAGCACTTCAATAAAATGAATAGAGGTAAAACAATTAATTCTTTGACAATTTTTTTCACTTCAAATAAAAAAATATATATATTAAAAATATACATAAAATAAATCAAACAATGTGACAATAATTGTTATACTGAGTTTTTTAAAATTTTGTTAAGCGCGTAGCAGCGCACGCGGAGTACAGCTAGTTTTTAATAACAATAAGATTAGTAAAATGGTTTGAAAATCCATTAGGTGACTGTAAACTATCCTGAATATATTAATAAAAATGAGAGAGAAAAAATACTAAAACACACGAACCTTAAGACAAGAAAAGGATGACTAACGGATCCACTGATAAAGGTAATGTTGATATATTCCAGTATCTCAGGTAAACCATTGCCTCGTCAAACCTTATCAGACGTCAGACAGGTCGAGGCACGTCATGCACAAGAGCGAGCATTAATGCAAGATGGTGTTCTGATACAGGGCTGATATTGCTGAAATTATTCTCAACAATGCAAATTTGCAAAAAAATATATTTAACAATATACTACATCATAATACTACAATATAAACAATATACTTGGAGGTATATATAGTATAAATATTTATGTATGTATGTATACATTTATATAATTGAACTTGCATACCTAAAGTTATATATTTTTGTTACCTTTCATATTTCAAATTTTATCAATCCGTCGTAAAATAAGGACAATAAATAATAGAACTATAAAGTCATCTGTTATTATGACAATAATTTTACAAAAATATGAAGAAAACTATAATTAAAGTGTATAAATATATATATGTGTGTGTGTTTTTCTTGACTGCTGTTTAATATGGTTCTTGAGGTTCAGTCATTAACATAAAAACTACATTATGGTGACGAATCGAGACTATATTGTTCTCATAATTATGCCCCACCGTGTAGAAAACAGGTTACAATACAATTATATAAGTCCAACAGGTAATTTAAAGAATAAAGTTAGCAATAATTTAAATATATAAAATACATAAGTTAAAATATCTAATTGTATAAAATTCAGAAATGTGGAGGAGTATGAACCTACTTACGATGTTACTGATGTTATGCCTACAAAAACGACACTGGTGAGTAGAGACTAAACGGGCAAACTGTAACTAAAGTGTACAAGCATCCTTGATGGAAATGCCAAAGAATAGGTAAGGGTTGGGAGGGGTTAATTGGTTTTTCTAGACATAGTGATAGGTCTCTAATTTTCGACGTATAATTATATAAAATATATACTTCCTGATTTTAGAATGGAAAATCCTTCGTAGAATATACGGAACCACATATAAAAATGGACGATGGGGAAGGCGTAGTAATAGAGAAATCTATAGCCTCTATAAGGTGCCAGACACTGTAGCTAACATCAAGGCAGGGAGGTTAAGATGGGCAGCTCACCTCGTGCGGATGTCGGATGGATCGGAACCAAAAGAGATTCTAATAGAACAGATCTGGGAGACCCTGGATACGGTGGGCACTGTGTGGCAGGGGATGTAGGTCTATCTAAGTAATGGATTGGATGGTAGCATCCCAGGATAGAAACGCATGGCAATTGCTGTTGGAGAAAGCCAAGACTCCCTTGCGGGTTGTTGAGCTAATTAAATAAATAAATAATAAATTTTCTTTTACACATTTTTATATAATTAAGGTATTTAAAACCGGACTGAGAACCCCTAAACCCAACCATATCTGATACCATATATGATAATACGCCGAGCTATGAAAAACATTTTAACATGGAAATGTCTTTGGGTAGGGGTCTATTTTTTTTTTTAATGTAACAGTTACTCAAAAATGTAACAGTTATTCATGCTCCTGCAGTAATGTAGTTTCTCGGATCAAAACATTTGTCGACAGTTTCCATATCAGAAATTTAAAAGAGAAATTTGTTGTTACTTAAGATTTGTTATTTGTAAACTGCCGTTTAGAAGCTCTATTCGTTTGAATTTTAAAAATCACGTTTTAAAGCCCTTTTTTTCATGACTTTGTTTCATTATAAATAATCATGAATTTTTAATTTAATTCTTTATTTAAGTAATTTGATGCTTGTAATTCTAAAATTCAAATTGCGAAAACTAGTAGATTGCAGACTAACAACCGGACCGTAACCAAGACATACCAACGGGCTAATCAGAACCCACTGGCCACTGGTCAGAAATGTGGCCACAAAGACATTTTCTCTTTTAAGTCGTAAGTCTAAATAGTTTTAAGTTTTCTTTACTACATGATTTAGGTGAGCCCCATCACCTAAATATACTCTTTCTGAAACCTACAGCTCAAGATATCATCACAAACTTCCTGTTGGCCTTACAGTGTACCCAGTACAGAAAAAGGTCAAACATCCGTAGAAATTCCTAAATTGCATCCAATTCAAGAAATCATCCAATTGGGGCAAGGAAAAAAAAAAAGATTACAGACAAACATATCCATGATCTATTTTGTTTTCCCAATCTTGGAGAAATTGAATTTTTGTTATTTATTTATACTTTATATAATTCTAAATTACCGTATAATTGAAGGTAAAATGTCTATAAAGTATTATGAAAATAAAAACTTGCATTCCCTTTATCTTTAATTTTTATTTGTTTATATCGTCAAGATGAATAAAATTAAGACATTTTTTATCAAATACAAAACCAACTGTAACCAAACATTTGAAAATATTTTAGCATCAAAAAGGCATCAATTAATTGTTTTTACTGTGGACAGATTCAAATGAAGGTAACATGCATTGAAGAAAATTCTGAATTTTTATTCTGACGTTGATTGGAGAAATAAGCTGCTGACGCCAGCAATAGAAGAGATAACGCTTTCTAATGAAAGCCAACAAAGGTATTGGGACGCAAAAGATTATAGAAGAGTATCTGATTTCCGACACTATAACAAGAATGCCTAGGAATAATGTAGAAGTTGACATTATATCAGCCAGTCTTTTGCCTGTTGTGTCAGGGACTACCTATTTCATAGTCCAGTCCAAGTATAATAAATGGTTACAATAATCAGATAATTATTTTAACTATTTGAGTATTTTTTTTTTTAAATTTGACGTGATTATCAAATCAAATAATCCCATTAATTTACCAGGTCTGATTAATCAGAAGATTTCTTTCTATAAGCTAACCGAGCTGCTATTGAGAGTTATTTTTTTTTTTTTATTTTATTCGGAAAACTCAAGATTTTGTCTAAATACTGTTATGTAATGCGTTACAAAAAATAACATTGTTTTTAGTAAATTAGAATGCAGAAACTAAGAAACATTAAAAGAGAATAAAATCAGGTATATATTTAAAATTAACGAGAATTTATCATCGATATGGTCAATTTTCAAACATGGTTCTGTATTCTATTTTTTTGTATTGTCAATAAGCAGAATGTTTTTATTCATTAAACGAAATTTTATGAGCTTGTGAGAATGTTAAATGCTCCAATAATGTTATTCATATAAAAAAAATGCAAACCCTATTCTTCTTTGAATCTCACATTTTCATAAATAGACGACCATTTCTCTTCTTCTGTTACGTAGTGCGTATAAACTGCTATAATATTGATGAATAAACTTCTTCTTTTATTAAATATCCGAGAACGACTATAGTTAGAAAAAAATATACCTTTTTTGATATTTCTATTTAATATCAAAATTTAAAAAATATTTATTTAAATGGCTAATAATAATTAGTAATATTAAAAAAAAAAAAAATTATTTGTTACATTGGTATTTAAAATATCCTTATATTTTTTGAAATATTACAAATATAGATGATAAACAACAAAAACTTCTATACGCGGTGTACAAAAAAAAAGAAAATATATATATATATTTCATAATTGTTTTATTTTTGCAAATGAAATCAAATCATAAAAAAATAGTATATACATAAGCACAATTCAATATGTTACAACATTTAAATAATTTTACTATCACCTCAAAACGTTATAGCTAACATAATATTATATTTGAAAATTATGCTTATTCAATAATTAAAAGTTAACCCAATTAATTGTTTTCTTTAAATTTATTAGTTCATGAGTTAAACACATATTTGAATAGTACAGCCTTTAATTTTTTATTTCGTGGAACAATCTGCTATTGACTGCTCTGCCATAATTTCCCAGTTGTAACTAATTTTCGTTTGTTCTTTTTTCTTGCTGCCCTGGGCCCAAATATGTTCTTTCACGATCCTCAATCCAAAGTGGATAACTAAACATCTTGCTTGACTGTATTCTGGACTCTCATGGCGGCAGTACACACTCGCCGAGGCAAGACGAATGCAGGCGAACACGAGTGTGTACTGGGTCACCTCGTGTTAGTTCGCCTTAGCTCTGCTCGGCTCGGCAGCGCTCTAAAAAAGAAGTCGGTCTCTGGCCACGAGTCAAAGGAACGAGAGGAAACGAGCGACGAGGCGAAGCTCGGGATTCAGATTTCTCCGAATGGCAAGGCACTTCTGTTATTCCACATCTAAGTTTCGTTTAATTAAATTTAAACGCTTCCTTCATTCAATTTTCAGTTCCTTACTAATTAAGGAACTAAAGAAAAAAAAGATTAACTAAGAACTAGAGAAAAAAATATTACTTAATGATTAACTAAGAACTAGAGAAAAAAATATTACTTAATGGCTTCATTTAGACAATTCATGTTATCGTTTCATTTCCCGTTCCATGAAACGGTTTATAGTTCATTATGAGTCCCTAATATGTAATATTGGATAGATATTTATACTTTTACAGATATTTGCCATATATATATATATATAGAGTATATATATATACAATATATATATATATATATATATATATATATATATATATATATTATTATAAGAACTAGGTGGTGGAATGAAGAAGTGCAGACCAAGGTCAAAGAAAAGAAACAAGCCTGGAAGAACTACATACAGACAAATAACCCTATTGATATGAATAATTACAAAGAAAAGAACAGAGAGGCAAAGCAAATTGTGAAATTAGCTAAGGAAAAAAGCTGGATTGAATTTGGTGAAGAACTCCAAACTAGTTATGCTGAGGATAAAAGGAAGTTTTGGAGCACAATGAAGGGATTATGTGGAAAATACGGAAGGTCAGTAAGTCAAGGATAGTAATGGACAGCTGGTTACTGAAGAGGTTAAAGTATTGAAAGAATGGGCATACTTTTTCAGTAAGAAATTTGGAAATGGAGGAGAAGTAGGGGATAACGAGAATCTGATAGGAACGCCTGTCGAAGAGGATGATCTTATCGAAGATTGGGAGGTGGAATTGGCCATGGCTGAAGCCAGAAACAACAAGGCAGCAGGTGATGATGGAATAACGGCTGAAATGTTAAAATATGGTGGTTGCCAAGTACAAACGTGGTTGCTAAATATTTTCAATAAAGCATTCCAAAAGAAGGAAATTCCCACGGACTGGGAAAATAATGTCATAATTCCCATCCAGAAGAAAGGCTCCACGACAGATTGGTGAAAACTATCGGCCCATATGTTTGTCATCTGTATCCCTTAAGTTGTATTCCAGAATACTAGAGAGGAGGCTCAGAAGAATTGTAGAAAATGAACTTCAGGAAGAACAAGCAGCCTTCAGACCTGGTCGACAAACCCAAGATAATATTTTCATAATTCGAAGTATAATTGAGAAGTTTATTGAAAGGGACAAAAGGATTCACCTAGCCTTCTTAGATCTCTCTGGGGCATTTGATAATGTACCACGAGTGGAACTCAAACGGGCGCTTGAGGACAAGGGAGTGCCTAGTACCTTAATACAGGCAATCCTTAGCCTATACCAGAAAACATATGGGACGGTCAGGCTCAATGGAAATAAATCGGACAGATTCCAAATGGTAAAAGGGGTAAAGCAAGGGGATAGCTTAAGCCCATTGCTTTTCATAATATACATGGACAGGATAATATGGGAAGCTAAACAAAGGAGCCCCAAATTCAAAGTAGGAAACTGGAGAATGCATCCCATATACATCCAGAATTTGGTATTTGCCGATGACATTCTTTTAATTGCAGAGAGCAGACTGGCCCTGCAGGAAGCGCTGGGCGTGTGGGAAGAAGCACTGAGTCGAAAAGGGATGACGATTAACCCCAACAAATCAAAGTATATGGTCGTGTCTAAAAGTGGTTGCTTGGAACAAGGAACTGTGGCTTGTGGAGGTTTGGACTTGGAACAGGTTAAAGTCTATCAATACCTAGGAGTTAAAATTAGTAATGATGGCAGGCTTGATTCTGAAATAAATCAGCGCATAAGGAAAGCGACCAATATCTATTACCAGCTCCGCAATGTTATAATTGGAAAAAGGGAAGTAGAGATGAAAACCAAAATGGTAGTATATAAGCAAGTATTCATCCCTACGCTGACCTATGCAGCTGAAAGCTGGCCTGGCATCAAGAAGTTTGAAATCCGAATACAAGCCACACAAATGAAATTCCTGAGGAAGGCTCTTGGCAGGACAAGGTTGGACCGAATCCGAAACCAAAGAATAAAAGAGAATACGGAGCAGGAACCACTGATAGACTATATCCACAGAAAAGAATTAAAGTGGTTTGGCCATGTACTAAGAATGCCAATCAATAGGTTGCCAAAAAAAAAAGTTTAATAACCAGATCCCATCCCTATCCAACTCAGATCCAACGTTATTTACCGTATACCCTGTGCTTTTTCTAATTGTCAGTCCTCATATATCCAAAAACCACCATAAAACCCGTATCTTCCAATGCAAACTCTCCATTTCTTCCAAAAATTCCTCTGTCACCAAAATCTCAGAACATGCCATATCCTTAAACCATACCTTTGATTTCGAAAAAACTTCTATTCTTGCCACGGTCCCTAACCATAGTAAACGTTTATTATCCGAATCTATTTATATCCATCTCGAGCCTAATCCCGTCAACCAACAATAGTGACAAAGAGTACATTTCCCATACTTATTCCCAAGTTATTAACCTTATTAAAAAACAATAACCTTCCCTTCGGTCGTTTCCGTCTCTTTTTGTAATGTTTACTTTACAATGTCTATTTGCTTCATTTTATTATTTTTCTGTATCTTTTCATATTTGTGCTGCACCCTGATCATGATGGTATTGGCATTATTGTATTTATCTCTTTTTGTTCTGCTTGTATTTATCTGTTATTTTGTTATCTTTTAGTCTCTCTGTTGTTCATTTTTCTTTTATATTTTTGTTACATTTTCATTGTTTCATTTTCCTATTCTGTATCCAGGTATCCAGCGCCTTTTTTCCCTTTTACCTACCCAAGTGTTCTTACCGTTTCACATCAGTCATATATATATATTTTAAATATATTTTTTTTTTTTTTTTTTTTTTTTTTTTTTTTTAACAACCAAGAATTATTTCATATTTATATATATATATATATATATATATATATATATATATATATATATATATATATATATATTTTTTTTTTATTTATTTATTTATTTATTTATTTTATTTATTATATTTATTTATTTATATATATATTATTTATTATATTTTATTATTTTTTTTTCCCCTTTTTTCATTCCTGTCTTGTCCTTATTCTTACCTTGCTGCTTTGTATTCTTAGTTATTTATGTATCTGATCTTTTCTATGCGGTTTCTGTATATTGTTTTTTATCTTTGCAATTCTGTATTCCGTCATCATCATCTGTTTATCGGTCTATTATTATTTTTTTGTCACCTCTGGTATTTTGTTCATTATAGCCCTGAAGAAGACCTGCACCGCAGGTCGAAACGTTGGCACGTATTAAAAAATTCCTTCTTTAACATGGTGTTACATTGACTGCATCCCTGACTATATTTTTCTCCTGAATTAAACTTTTCACTCATTAAAAAAAAAAAAAAAAAAAAAAAAGTTAAAAAAAAAAATTATCTATTTTGAATTTTTTTTTTTTCATTATTTATTAATTTATTAAATTCTGGGACCTTCGGTTAGCCCATATTAGTATCCTTGCTATATCTTGACTGCGGTAAGTTTTATTCATGATTACATATCATCTTATCTTTGATTAATTTAAAATAATTTTATGTAATAAAAATATATTGGTACATTGTTGTATGATTAAAATATCTTTTTATAAGGAACATAAATGAAACTTAGAGTAGCAATATAGAGAATATTCTTTTTTTCTTTCGAGTTCGGCAATCTGTGGGCCACGTTTAACAATTCATTCTTTGCTCTTCCTTTTCTTCCAATATTTCTTCATCACCCTCTGATATTTTCTACTTTCATCTGACCACTGTTTATTAACCTTTGTTTTAAATATTTCTGGAAATTGGTTTCTGCCACACATTAAATCCCGTTGTATATTTGCCACCATCATATTGGCCACCATCTTCTTTTACGCTCTTTATCCATGAATTCGTTTTCTGTTTTTGGGGGCTTCGTTGGAAAATTTTCTTTGTCAGTCCTCTCTCATCCATTTTCATTAAATGCCCATAAAATGTCGATCTACGTTTCCTTGCTGTATCACTTAATTCTCCAATATTTCCGTATTACGTTTTAGTTTAAAACCTCCTTCAGCCTTTCTTGATCCCAATATTTTTCTCTCCTTATTTTCTGTATTTTCAATTTCTTCTTTTTTGTTTAAAATAAATATTTATAGGCATATAAATTTCAGGACGAGAGCTATTATTATTGATATATTATTAAAATATTATAATAAGAATATTATTATTGTTATCAGACATCTCGAAAAAAATATTTAGGAATTCATCAGTATTAAAATTGGCTAGAGTTGAATAAACAAACTCTCAACAAGAAATTAAATATTTGATTAAATAAAGTCGACTTATTTGTAGCAGAATAAGGAGCTCAGAGGATTTTCGATTATGTCTGGAAGAAATGAAAGATTCCACTCGTTACTTTCAATCAGCAATGATCCTATTATTAGTTGATAAGAATTTGAAATAAATTGAATACAATCAGTTTTGGAAGGTTGATTTAGACAAAATTTTCATTTTCTCATACGCAATATCGGGAAAATAGGGTTTCCTTCTAAAAAACTAAATTAATTAATCAATTTTCAAAAGGGAAGGAAGTGTATCCTATTAAAAATTAAGACAATTGAAACGATTTTTATGAGGATGAGAATCATTTTGTTGGGAAGGAGAGTGGTCGAGGATGTCCTTTTTCAGATCCTGACAGTTCTAAAACCAGTATCCTTATTCCCACTTTCAGGCTAGGTTGGACTACCATGGTTTTTTTCCCATGACTTTTCAGTTTATCGGTCACATACAAGTAAGCAGGTAGCCACTCCACCTTATCTACCCTAACCTGTCGAAAGCTTTTACTAAAGTGGTACAATATAAACAGTTGCAGTGGGGATTCAGGCGAGATTAAGAGATGGCGTTTGCATTACGCCCAAAGTCACTGGAAGCTTGCATATTTATTCCCACTTTCTGGCAAATTTGGACTTCCATGGTTTTTCTCCCATGACACTTCGATTTAGTGGTCACAAAGAAATAAGCACTGGACTGCAGTCCCCCCCCCCCTTAAACAATAAGCTATTTGGTGATGCTCGTTATTTCAGGGGCATTAAGAATTAATTTTTGTTTTTGAAATTTCATGTAGAAGGAAAAAATTATAAAAAAAAAAAAAAAAAAAAAAAAAAAAAAAAAAAAAAAAAAAAAAAAAAAAAAAAAAAAAAAAAAAAAAAAAAAAAAAAAAAAAAAAAAAATGATTTTTCCCATTTCGAAAATGGATTTTAACTTTAAATTTCATTTTTCTCAAAATTTACCTAATTTAAGTTAATCTACCGTATTTTCATCACCTGACTCTTCATATGTTTCCTAATAATTTATTTTATTGTCCCATTACAAAAATTTTTAAATTTTGGACAGACCAACAGACGTAATAATTACAATCACTCTTTTATATAAAATCGAGAGTATAATATAATTCCCCTCAAAGCTAGAAGTGGCATAAAAAAAAAACAAAAAAACAAAACAGAAAAAGCCTTATTATTAAACATGAAATAAATAATTAACCGCTATAACAACATGTGTTGAAATCGAAAAAACAGATCGTCTATGTATATTCATAAATTTATAAATACATTTCGCAATACTACAGTAACTGATTGTTAATAAAAATCAAACTTCTTTCAACAAATTTAATAGCGAGCTCACTGCTCTAAAGTACTTGATATAACTTAATACACAGTTAATTAATAAAAAAAACTGAAGCTTATTGTTAGTAAATGTTTATGTTCAAGATTGTTTAAGACACCGCTCAAGTAGGAGGAATCGTGGAAAGGGTCTGTAAAATATTGCTACCTCCGCCAAGACGTTCACCTACAAAATACATCTTTCATTTAATATAAATGGGAGGGAGAAGCAAGGGAGGGAATAAACGGCTTTTCAGAAATGAGCTCAGGTACCGAGAACTACATGGGTAGGATAGCGCTATGTTACCCAATCATTCTATTTTTTACTTGTGCCAAATAATTAATAATTATAGATTAGATTTTGAGTAGAATAATACTCAAAGTTAAATTTTCTTTGTAATATTCATTAGCCTATAATTAAAATACTAAACATTTGAAATTACGTAATATATTCAATTCATTCTTTGTACGAATTTCTTCTTCTTAACAACACTCGAGATTGGTGGTCCGTGGTGGAGGAGGCCCAGGTCCTAGTAGGCCAGTAGTGCCTATATAATAATAAGGAAAACTTTAATCATACTTTAATCAGCTAAATACTTGACAACTAATTTCTAGGAATCAATTACTTAATATAATCATGATATGATTATTATTATATGATAATCATGAGGTTATTGATCCCAGGAAATCAGCTGTCAAATATTCAGCTATGATTAATTTCATCCCATCTCTGATTACAATGGCATGTTAATAAGTTGTAAAGAAGCTACTCATTAGCAGCAATTCAATACAACCAACATTGGAAAGTCCCTAGGTAGAACCAGATACGTTACCTACCCTTTCATGAGGAGTCCCATGCCTCTACTCATCTCAGATTCACTAATCTCCCAACATGCTTCCCCTTCGCTTCTCAATCCCTTAAAGTTCTGCCAATAGATATCTGCTTTACAAGTTATTCCAATATCATTGTAATTATTTTCCGTTAAATTTACTAGATAAACGTTCCTAAACAGTTTGTAATATCAATAAATACAGGGTGTTCGGAAGATCGTTGGCCAACGAGTTATCTTTCGTTTGGAGGTTCATTTTGAACCTATTAAGTTCACTTACCTATATACAAAGTCTTACCGTTTTTTTTTGTTTTTTTTAATGGTCAAAACCAAACATTTATGGCTTATAACTTCGTTGTTTACTGATATATCAACGCCATCTTTTTTTCTTTTTTTTGCTGTAATTACTAATACATTGTCCATGTGAAATTAAAAAAGATCGTTAAATCTTGTTAAAGGCAAAAAAGAAAAAAAATTAAGAACTTGATCAGCCCTCATGTCTTGTAAAGAGCACAGCCACCAACTGACGTGGAATACAGGACGCCGCACGGGGCAAACGTGGAAAAAACCCTAAAATCTTATGATTTTTTTTTTTTTTTTTTTTTTTTCATTATTTTTGTATACCTAAATAAATGTAGCATAAGGTTGTGGAACTGATTTTTCGATTATTTCATTACCAGGATCTGTACACGTCCTTGAAGTTGCCCTTTCCTGGAGTTGAGAAAATAACACGGTTCTGAAGTTCTGTTAAAATAATTTTTTATGAGACTGAATATTAAGCAAAAATTTTGTATAACCCTTTGAACTTCATTCAATATTGAAGTTTACTGGTTAATGGACGATTTTTATTTCGTAAAAGTAGCCCCAACGTTGACTGCCAGGAATTTTCAAAGTTAGCTGTCTCGTAAATCTAACTTATCTTTATTTCACTTGGTCTTTCAAAAAAAGCTACACCGAACTAGGCTCTCTTTAGGGGTTCAAATTGAAGTACAGGTATCTGAGGATTGGTGTTATAAATAAAAATCCCGGCTTCGGCCATATTTGTTCAGGGGATGAATTTACGTGTTATTTTTCACTATACAGAAAATAATTTTTAGCATATTTTTTTTTTTTTTTATAACTAGGATTTGAAAATTGGCTTACTATATATGTATATTTGTTTTTATTAGTTTGTATTATTTAATATGTGTATATATATATATATATATATATATATATATATATATATATATATATATATATATTTTTTTTTTTTTTTTTTTCTTTTTTTCTAAGCCCCTATTAGATGTATACATGTGTTTGTTGATTTCTTAAGGTATAGCCTTTTTCTGCACTGTGTGCACTGTAAGGCCTACAGGAAGTTTTGTTGAATTGTTCTGATGTTTTATTTATTGAGCAGAAAGATAATGTTTAGGTGATCTGGCTCACCTAAACCTTGTTGTTCAACTTAAAAACTAATTTTTTTTTTTTTTTTTAAATAACTATACTAACTAAAAATATCACTATTTAATTTAACTAAAATAACTAAAGGAAAATGTCTTTGAGGTCACATTTCTGACCTGTGGCCAGTGGCACCTGATTGGCCTGTTGGTCCGGTGGGCTCTGATTGGTCCGTTGGTCCAGTGGGCTCTCATTGGTCCAAGTTGCTGTCTTCATTGCGGTCCGTTTGTTGCCAGCGGACCGGGGGTGGCGCTGGTGTTAATGTCTTGAAGAGGGGGTTCGTCAAGAACTGCAGGGAGTCCAGGAACTTGACGTGTCTGCGCTGAATGAATTCTGGAACGGTGGGAAGATCGAAGATCTCGTGAAGGTCTTCTGTCTTCTTCTTCTTCAGGGATGTGGTCCTCGTCATCTTCTTCAGCATGGAGTCCTGGAACCGCTGCAGGTGCCGTCTTGTTCCGTCTGAAAGGCGGGTGATAAGAGGGGCACCGTACAGGAGGGCAGGTCTCAGCATGCTTTTGTAGATGCAGAGTTTGAGACGTGCTGGAGAGGATAGGAGGTGGTGGAGGCGATAGGATCTTTTTCTCACTTTGCGGTGTGTCCTATAACAGTGAGCTGAAAATTTCAGCCCTCTATCGATAGTGACTCCCAAGTAGACGATGGAGTTGGAGGGGGCAATGGTGGTGTTTGCCACTCGGAGGGTCTTCGGCAGTGTTGACCTTTTCCCACGTTGGTGTGAGAACACTACGCAGTCCGTTTTGGCTGGATTTACTTGGATGTTAAGTGAATCCAACCGTCGAATTATCTCTCCACAGACTGTTTCGGCCTGACGTAGTGCTCTAGTGGGGTTTATGCTGCTGCTAGTGATGGCAATATCGTCGGCAAAAGCGGCTACTGTCGCTCTACCGTAGTTTTTTTGCCAACCACTTCAGCAGTGTAGATGTTGAACAACACTGGAGATAGTACTGCTCCTTGTGGCACACCGCAAGTGAGAGGTACTGAGTGAGAATGGACGTCACGAACCCGCACAGCGAGACTTCTCTCACTGAGAAAGGAGACAATGACTCCATAGAGCTGCTCAGGGCATTCCAGGTCTTCGAGTTTTCTGCATAAGATCCCGTGAGACACGGAATCGAATGCTTTCGTGCAGTCTATGGAGATCAGCGCTGTTGCAGTATTCCTATTGAAGTTTGAGCACGCCTCAGTTTGTAGCTTCATCAGGTGGTGTTCAGTGCTGAGACGTGCTTGGAAACCCGTTTGTTCAAACGGAATGACTGAGTTCTCCTCGCAAAAGTCTCGTAGATAATTGAGAACAATTTTCTCGTAGACTTTTCCGAGGTGAGGCAACAGGCTGATTGGCCGGTAGTGTTCTGGCTTGTCTCCTGTCTTAGCCGGCTTGAGGAGTGGAAACAGTATTTCGTGCTTCCACTGAACGGGGAAGTATCTTAACCTCAAGCAGGAGTTGTACAGGTTCGTGAGGTGCATTATTCCTTTTCTGGGGAGCTGCTTGAGAAGGACTGTCTGGATCCCGTCATGTCCAGGAGCTCTGTTCCCCTTTGTTCTCCGTAGGATTGCTTTCAGCTGTTTAGGGCTGATAAACATGAAGTTGTTCTCCTGGGCCATGGACGGGGGAGGTTCAGCATCGGTGGTCCTGTTTGTGATATTCTCTCTGTAGTGCTCAGCAAGCAGCTCCGCTTGATCGGCAGGGGAAAGGAGTCGGTCTCCATCGTGCAGGCGGATCGTTGAAGTTTTCTTGACTGCAGACCTGGTGAGTTTCCAGAACTTCCGGTAATCATTATGGGTTGCCCTCAGTTTGTCCTGCCAAGTGGAGGTTTTCCATTGGCGGAGCAAATTCTTGATTTGGGTGGTGAGGGCGTTGAGGGCTACCTTGATGTCTGGATCCCGGTTCCTGTACCACTTATTTTTCAGATTCCGCCTGCTCGATATGAGAGCCATGATATGAGGAGGGGGTTTTTAGAGGTGAGGTGGAGAAGGACGGAAGGTGGGGATAGAGGAGTGGGCAGCCTCGAGGATGATGTCACTGAAGGCGTTAATGAAATTATCGACTTTCTCTGGTGAGCTGAGCGGTTGCACCGACGGTAGTCTATGGCATATTTCTGTTTTGTATTTGCCCCAGTCTGCTTCTTGATATATGAATTTTTCTGGGGCTGGCTCGTCCCTCCTTCCTTCTAATTCGTAGATCACTGGCCGGTGATCTGAGGTGATGAAGTCAGTCACCGTGCAGCCAGTGATTCTATGTGGCTGTCGTGTTAGAAGGAGGTCGATGGTGGATGGGTAACCATTAGAGTAGCAGCGGAAGGTATGGGTGTCAGGGTGGACCACCGTGAAGGGGGTTTTGGCCAGCACCCTGCCCGCCGCATTTGTCCTCGTATTGTGCCATAGACTATGTCGGGCGTTGAGGTCTCCGATCACCCAGTGATTGGACTTTGCCCCGCAGGCTCGTAGAAGGCTCTTTAGCTCCACAAGAGAACCCTGTGGACGCCGATATACCCCTGTGATGAGGGTTGGCTGCCTCATCAACACTTGAACAGTCAAGTGGCTAATACGTTTGTCCGTAATAGCCAGGCATTTTCTTCCATGGTATTCCGTGGCGGATGGCTATGAGGACACCTCCATGAGGGTCTCTAGAGTTATCCGTGGCCACGGTATATCCTTGGAGAAACGGTGGTGGTCCGAGCACTCTGGTGTCCGTGAGTACTGCCACTGTGGGTCGTGTCAGTGCCAGCAGTGCTCGAACTTCTTCGGTCTTCGGGCAAAGTCCATTGCAATGGAATTTGGATGACCAATTTATGGGGTTATTATTTGTATCACTGAGTTCTTATCACTGAGTTACCTTAGTTCTCTCATGAAGATTATCATATTTATTTATTTTATTCTTTTATATCAATGGCTAGGATATTCTACCACTCCAATCATTTTCGATATAAATGTCTTACTAAATTCAGAGATTTAAAGTAAAATGTTTTTAAAAATGTGTTTTATTAATATATAAAACACATTTGGCTTTAAAACTGAAGGTGAGCTATAATAAACATCACAGAGATCGTCATTCAAGAAAATGCTCTCGAACAGCAACAAATGAAGTACTTTTCATCTTATCATGGTGACTTCTGATCCGGTGATAAGTAATTTAAGTCCACATTTAAAAAAAAAAGAAGTTCCCATTAAATGATGAAGCTACTTATTTACTGTTATAGAAAAAAGGAACAATTCGAATTTTTTTTTTCTTTACTTTTATAGTTAATAGCTTTTATTTTTGTACGTAATATAACGAGTGAATATAATCTCTGTCAATATAAGATTGATAATTGTAAATAACTGTCCTGTCTATTCAATAGAATTCAACTGAAATTACTTTGTGAAACTTATTACATTTTTCAAATTATTTTAAACATTTTAATTTATTTCCAAATATAACCTAATAATGAATTCTAACCTAATTCAAGGAATCTTGGGTCTGTAATAGAGCTATATAGTAAATTTCATTCAATTTAGCATCTAAAAAACATATATAATAATAACAAACTTGATTTTTATTTTTTAATAGATTTTATTTATTATTTTTTTTTAAACTGAAAACATGGCTCAATGCTGATGGTCAGATTGCTCTGGTTATAGTTTTATTTTATTCAGCAGCTTAGATAGCATATAAATATACCCCAAATTCACTTAATTAATTTTTACTTACTTTTTGTTGTTAAATGTTGACCCTTTCTGATCATCTGATGAAGCTGATTATGGTTCCATTCAATTCAGCTCCTCATGAAATATATAATTCCATTATATTTAGAACCATTTAGAAAATATGAGGTTTTTATCCATTTTGGGCCGTTTTGGCCTACTGCGCGCCGCCTTGGCCTTATCCGGCCCCCCATGGGTCTGGGCGCTGCTCGTCGGTTGCTCTGTGGGGTCGAGCAGGTGGTTTCATAAACCAAATATGAAGAAAAAAAAAATAATGAAATGATAATTTTAATAATTCAATAATAATAATAAACAGATAAAAACCAAAGGGCGTTGATGACCTCTGCAGTTTTATCCCCTAAAGAAATTTAACGAACAACAAAAATTAAAAGTTCAAGTGTAGGTTTAAAAAAAAAAATAAAAGTAAGCGCAACAGTCAAGCCCAACTTATTTTAAGACTAGATCTAAATTTGAAGTTCTTATTTTTTTATTTTTTTTATTTATTTTTTTTGCCTTTAACAATCTCCCGTTTTTTTTTGTTTGTTTTTTTTAATTTGTTTTATGCATCAAATCTTTTTTGTTTTACATGGACAATGTATTAGTAATTACAGCAAAAAAAATGGCGTTGGTATATCAGTAAACAACGAAGTTATAAGGCATAAATGTTTGGTTTTGGCTATTTTTTTCAAAAAAATACATTAAACAAACCTGTAGGACTTTGTATATAGGTACGTGACCTTAAATTGGCTCAAAATGAACCTCCCTACCCGAGATACCTATTTGGCCAACGGTCTTCCGAACACCCTCTATATTTTTTAAATTTATATATCTCTTTCTGTAACTTTTTATTAATATCTTTTTTCTGTCCTTTTTTTATTATTATTATCTGTTACTTTGTTATGAAAATATTATTTTATTTTTAGGCGCTGAAGGCCCTTGATTGAGCATTATTTTTTTTTCTTAAGGTCCCAGAATAAATAAAGAACTTCATAATTATTATATATTATATATAAGTAATATTATTAGTAATGTCTTGAACTATTGAACTATGTACAAATATATAAACCTAGTAGGGTTATCGGGATTCTAGCGGGAAGCAGCTTGGGGACTAGTAAATTCGAGTAAAGTAAAGTTTTCCTATATCTTTCAGTAATTAAAATTATCCTAAACAGTACATAAATATATATAGGAAGGATCTTATCTTATAATTATATCACAGTAAACGAACTCTCTGTTGCAGAAGATACTAAAGCTTGAGTTCACCAAGGAAACCCCCTTTTGGCTAACGACGCTATGCCCCATCAACTCAAGCGTTATTTCGCAATCCCCTTGCACATTTACCACTACATTTACTGATGAAGCCATTTTAGGCACACATACTATCCGCAAACTTTATTCACCAACTTACAAACACAATTAAGCCAAATAAACAAAGAGATGCAAAAATGTACGAGTAAAGTTTCAACTTACTGGAATCACTACAGACTGCTATCACCCTGTGGTTAAATATATATACTCCATTCTAAATAGCTATGAAAAATACTTTGGAATTCATCTTAATAACTTTAAATTCGAATGTGTGATAGATCAATATATTTAGTATTCATTATAAATAGACAGAACTCCCTCTTTACCTGTCAAACGAAGGATCATTAATACTTACAAACTTACATATTCCGACTGTTAAAAGCAATATTCATAAATTTACATTTTCATGACAAATCACCTGGACGCTCTAACAAACTAGTACAGAATATGGTAAAATTCAAAATATAACTCAATAGAGTCTGAAATGGAGCAGAATGAGGGATCTTGTCTAATCACTAAAGTACGAGTAGGATCGCACAGAGATTGTACCAATTGCTGCTGACTCCTCCATGTCTGATTCTGTGTGTTGGTTTTAATGTAACACCACAGCAGCTGGTTATATGAAAATGTGATTAAAATTTTAACCTTAAGAAAAATATATCACTGGACGTAACTAGTTAATTCGATTAATGACGCAACTTTTCCTCAAGTTGCGTTATGCTGATCATTGTTAAATTCTTGGTATCTCAAACTATTGGTAAAATTTTGAAACTATAGATCCCAATATAGTTCAGTCAATGAGTGCTGAAGTGAGGAGTGTAGAGTGCATGGAATATGCGATACTTTTTGACTTCATAGCTTCGTTAGGAATAGTTGGAAGGTAAACATACTAAAAGTCCCCGCTGCTGGGGGGGTGAGCTAACGGTGGGGGGGAGGGGAGAAGTTCCATTTTTGGGTTTTTCGATAATATCTCGAAAACTGTTGACTCTAGAAAAATATGTTCCAAATAAACATGAAAGCTAATTAAAGTTCCTATAAAATTAATTAAATACGTATTCGTAGATATTCCAACGGTTTTCGAGATATATGTTATTAAAAATCGTCAATTTTTGAAATAAAAAAATGTTAACTCACTTTTTGTAAAACATTTGAAGCAAATACCAGAAACGTATATATGAAATTAAAGTATATTTAATGCTCTATAATTTTGATTCTGACGTTTTTTCTGAGAAACGATTGTGGAACATAATTGAAGCAAAAGGTTGACAAAAAGTGAGGTGACATTTGTTTTTCCCGAAAATCACCTATTTTCAATAACGTATATCTCGTAAACGGTAAGAATTACTACAAATTTATATATAATTAATTTCATAGGAAATGTAACTAGATTATTTGTTTATTATAGTTTATTTGTAACATATTTTGCTATAGTCAACAGTTTTCGAGATATTACCGAAAAAACAAAAAAATGGAACTTCTCCCCTCCCCCCGCCGTTAGCTCACCCCCCAGCGGCGGGATCTTTTAGTATACCTTCCAACTATTCCTAACGAAGCTATGAAGTCAAAAATTATAGCATATTCCATGCACTCTACAATATGTTTATTGACTGGACTAATAGTTTTTTTTTGCCATTTGAGTGACCAACTTTAACCGATGGTCTAAGATCCTAAGAGTAAATCAATGGTCAACTTAACGCAGTTTGTGCCGACTTAACTAGTTATGGCCAATGACCTGAGATAAATACATTAATATATCATTTCTGTATTATTAACACTCACGTTTATTGTTTATCTAAGATATTGAATAAAAATAATTGGAGTCAACGCCAGCCAAGAAGGGCAGTTCAATCCTGCCTTTGCAACACACTTTCGAATGGCACGAGACAGCGGTGTGGCGGTGATGAAATATGCAAATCTTAAAAATTACCATTTTTTTTTTTTTTCAAATTCTGTTTGTTTTAGTTGGCACCAACTCTTAATATAACTGATCATAAATTGTGAATAGATAAATAAGTAGCGATAATTTTGTTGATTACCATTGAAAATGGTCTTTGATCGAAGATTTAAAATAATATTTTTTTTACTTTTTATTAAAGTTTGCACATGTAGGTTTAATCTTGAAGTCAGTTTTTGTTTCGTTTTTTCTTAAAGTTATTTTTATTTTTCACTCTCGAAAAGTCGATCTTCAAGGAACCCTGAAAAATAGTTGGACTTATTGAACAACGACTCATTGAGGTTATTATTCGACTTATCTTCATGTAAACTAGAAAAATGAACACAACATTGGATTTGAAATCATTTCGTATATTTGTCACAAATATTTTTATGAATGTTATTTGTACAAACATATAAAGTCAATTGAAACAGAAAATTAAACACTTGAAACTTCTTAATCATACAACTTTCATCATCACTGAACTGCGCTTTTTTCGGGCGGTACCTAAAAGTATACTTACCGTCTTCCACCACTTTTGAAAGAGAAGTGCGCGGAATTTCGAATTCACTTGCAATAACCGCCCAACTTCTTTCTCATTTCGCGAATCAGTTTTAACTTTTCCTTAATTGAAAGAATTTTTTCGGGGCCATTGTAAAACCACTCTAGTGAATAACCAATAAGTGACTGATGTACCTATGAATTGAAAAGGTAATCAACGACAGAAAACAGGAAAATCAATTACCCATCAGATCTTTGAACTTGAGTTGTTTTTTTTTTTTTTTTTTTTTTTTTTTTTTTTTTTTTATTTCCAGATCGGCCTGGTAAGCCTTACATGGATGGTTTAACAATATTAATAATGTGTTAACAATAGTAGAAGGGAGGGTATAGTCTCGTGCAAGAGACACCCATAACAATTAAGTTCTATAATAATTTTAGAATAATTGTAACTGTAGAGTAAGTATATAATAACAAAAAAAAAAAAAAAATAAAAGACGTAACAATAAAAAGTAAATAAATAAAATAATAATGATAATCAAATAGGGGAAAAGTAAAAAAAAAAAAAAAAAAAAAAAAAAAAAAAAATAATTAAAAGAAAAAGAAAAATAAAAAAAGAATAAAAATAAAAAAATAATAAAATTAAATAAAGGAAAAAGTTATCATAGTAATATACAAATGAAGTAATTAACAAAAATTAATAATAAAAAATAACAGACAAGTGTATACACAAAAAAAAAAATAGTAATAAAAAAAATAAATAAATGAATTAATACAATCAAATTGTAGTAATAAGAACAGTAATTGGTGTTAAAACGAAAAAGTAAATATTGGATAAGTCATGGTGTTTACATTAGGACGTCTTGCATGAGTCTTGGTTTCAATCTGCGGGATGTTGTTTGAGCTCCTATGTTGAAAGCTACTGCACCTTTAACCGCTGGTAACTTGCAATGAAACCTGGTGTAGCATTTTTTAATTAAATCGTCTATTGATTCTATGTCTAATTCACGGTGTAGTTGACTATTTCTTACAAACCAGGGAGCATCTACAGCAATTCTTAGGACCTTGAACTTGAATTCGAGTTGTAGATGTGATGTCTTCCAATAGTTTGATTCATAGAGGTGCAAGTCCAAACGTCCCCGTGTTTCAGTTCGACCTTTTTTCACAATTAGTTTACGGTATTTTACCTGAAATCGACTTATTGAGGTGCAATTTACGTGTAATGTACTCGCGATCGCAGATTTTGCTATTTATGAATTCGGGTTATCGAAGTTTAACACATCGAGAATTGGCTGCATAAGTTAAATATTTTTGTTAATAATTAAGATTATTGAGATAGATATGATCACCATAGAGAAATTTCTTTCTAGTGGGAGGTTATATAGCAGTGATTTCTTATTGTTATTTAATTTTTCTTAAAAATTGCTGTTTATTTCAATAACATTTTTATGGGACCACCTCTGAAGTATGACCTACTGATCAAAAAATAATAGTCAAAATCGATTCCTAATTGACGTAGTAATCGCGTAAAAAACATATAAAATAAAAATACAGTCGAATTAAGAACTTCCTCTTTTTTGAAGTCGGTTGATAAATGGTTGTGGACTTTTGAGATAAACTACTAATAACAGGCTAGTTCAATATGAATGACATTGCAATCATAGGATTCTATTTCTGTAGAAATCTCGAGGCCACTTTTAGAATAAATATAATATTAAGATCAGTATATAGTTATATATTTATGTATTGCCTCATTTATATTTATTTAACTATTATTTGTTTTATATTATTAATGTATTTAAAATTTCGGACATGACCAATATCTATGCAGGCACCTACATTCTAACGTTTTTTTCTCTAATTACACTTTGGGTTTTTAATTATACATTATTTTTGTGTGTATAATAAGTTCAAAATTATTATTTTTTTCACTGTAAACAATGCAGACATTGATCACCCATTGCAGTGATGATGATCTGATATTTCATTTTAAATTTGGTGCTAGTGTTGGGCAAAATTTAATCAAAGCTGAATATTTGACAACTAATTTTCTGGAATCACGTTGATTAATTATATTAGTTTGGTTTGGAACCACTATATATATTTTATATATTAATGTATATTATATATATTTTAAATAAAAACTTTTTTTTTTTTTTTTTTTTTTAAATCTTTTATTGAGTAGTTATTACAATCTGCCACAAATGTGGGCAATAAGCAATATAGATGGCATATGATTACATTCACACATTATGTACAATGAGAAAAAAATAAAAAATAAAAAAATAAAGTATTAAAATAAAGTAAATAAGTAATATAAGAAAATAAAAAGAGAAAAAAAAAAGAACTATGCTATACATAAGCAATATAAAACATACTATATACAAAATGAAATAGAAAAACTTCAGGAAAAAAAAAAAATGTAAATAATACTAATAATAAAAGATAAAATAAAGGTAAAAATACAATTATACTCTATTTACAATTTACACTCATCCTAGGGATCCCCCCACCTCACCCGTCCCTCCACTTATGAAGGGATAAGCCAGGCACAGAGAGATCCCAGCTCTTCTCTCTCAGAAATAAAAACTAGGGTGGCAATAATGTAGCACTTATCAAAATCTTCACTACTCACTGTTTCCCTGGTACAAGCACATAATGCTTATTACATTAAAAACAATATTTTTTCATGTTTATACTTTTTAAACTATTTATTGATATTTAAATACACAATATACAACAAGTAAATTTGAGGAAATGATTTAAATGATTTGTCAATAACACGTAAAGATCTACTCACTAGTAGCACTTCAAAAAAAGTTCGGCATTAGAAGGTGTCTCGGTCATCTTCTTTTCAGAAGCCCCAAAGGATTATCAGGAATTGAGTATGAGGCAAGTTCGGAGACTATTGGATTGGCTATGAAGTTTGCTATGAAAGAATCGGTATCTGGTATGTTTGTGACACTATAACGAGCATTGAGGATTTTACAAAGTATTTTGGATTGTAAGAAATGAACTAAAATACAGGATGAGAACGAAAAAAACAATAACAACAACATACAGTCATACTACTGTAAATATAATATATTTAATAAATGTATTTATAAGTAATCCGAGGAAATCCCGAACAAAGCTTGCCTTCCCCTTCCCCCAGGATCAAAGAGATCCCAGCACTTCTCTTTCAGCTTCGTCACTGGTTTCAAAACCCAGCGAGAATAACAATTAATTAAATCTTAATAATTTTAATTAAAAATTATAAGAAAGGAACTTCATTTCTAAATCTCAAATTTTGAATTAATAAAAATCTTATTACTGATAGCACTTGCATCATACTCTGCAAATTCAGTAGGTCACCTATAGAGCTAGATGTGTGTATCACTACCCTGAGGATAAGAAATTCCTTTATCTAGTGATGTCTATGATAACACAAAGCATCTACTCTGTTACAATAGAGCTCTGCTACGGTAGAAGGTATCGCAGCAAAGGACGATATTATAAATTTAATTAGTTTACCAGCTCGGCGGGGCTTAGGCGTGGAACTTCATCCCAATTAGGATCATGTTTATATGACACATTAACACTAGCCTGTACAAAACTTCCTTAATGAAATCATAACTTGAACGGTTAGGTAAAACTTTAATGAATGTCTGAAGCACGCTTATTATATATCATCTCGAATTAATTTAATTCGTTAACGTTCTCTTTCATTGATGTTGGTTTTATTTTCAAAAATATACACATAAGGGTACAGTTTTTTTTTTTTCCACACACCACACTTAAAAAAGAATAAACTGTTCATCGTATCTGACTAATGCAACATTTACTAGACAAGCATTTGAAGCTCCCTATAAATTACAAGACTTATTTACATGACAGTAATTAGACCCATTTGGCTATACGGCGTTGAGCTTTGGGGCTCCACTAAGCCTTCCAATTCTTCTTGTATCCAATCCTTACAATCCAAAATCCTTGGAAAAATCCTCAGTACTCCTTAATTTGTCACAAACAAACTTATCAATAAAGATCTTTATGTTCTATATGTTGCTGATTTGGCCCAAACCAGATACCTACCCTTTCATAGTAAGCTCCATGCTCACTCGAATCCACTAGTCTCCAACTTGCCTCACGCTCCATTCCCAATAATCCTCCGAGGCATTTGAAAAGAAGGTGGCCAAGAGACCTTTTAACATCGAACTTCTGTTGAAGTGCTACTAGTGAGTTGTTCTATGTTGTATATAATGTATACTGTTGTAAATATTAATAAATAGTTTATTATTTTTTTATTTTTTACATTTGTGTATTTAATGAAATAAAGAATTACATTGTAACGTTTAGGATAAATTAATATTTCCACTTCTATAGGAAATATTTTTATTTGAAAACTAGTTTCGAATGTAAAACATTCATCATCAGCATATAGAAACAAATTTAATATGGGATTATGGTAATTATTTATATGGTCATTTAAAAAATCTGGATTGGTTTTGAACGATTTTATTATTTGTAATGATTCATAAATATTTCATTTTAGGTTACGTTCTGCTTGATGTATTATTTTCACCGAGTCTTTGTTGATTTAAGGTTCTTTTAATTATTTATTTTTTTTACATTGTTTGAACTACAAAGTATGCTATTTGATGCTTATTAATTTATTTCCTATGTTTTATTTATTTTTTATTAGTATTTAGAATGATTTTTTAGCTCTCATAACGATTAGTCAAAACATTTTAGTACCGACACATCACTGGTTATTGTCATTTAAATGAATAGCGAAGTTGAAGGATAGGAATTCTTGTTTTGTTTTTTTATTGTATGCTCTTATATGTTCTTTCTTTGATATACTGATCGCCCAGTTTTTCCAGTGCATTCAGCTTCACAGTCATTTCATTTTAGATCATGTACACCATATTTATTATTTATTCATATAAACTTCAAGTGATAACATAACAAAGTAAAGAAAGAAAACAAATTAGTCCATTTTGTATTTTTTTTTCCCAAATTGACAGTGTGGCCAATCGATGATTTGAAAAAATTGATTTTTTCAAGTAGTTTTGGAGTTTCATATTAGTATATATTCCACTTAGGGCAGGAATATGGGTTATCCAAAGGTCAGCAGCCGATACCAGCCAGCGTGAGAAGTTGAGATTTATTTTACAGGTCCACCACAAACCTGAATTCGACCCTGCCCCAGGACGGATTCCAGCAAGCGGTGCTGACTCGATAATGCTTAAGTTGCATTACAGAACATCTCAACAGAAATTTGACGCATCACAAATGTCTGCAACACTACTCCGTTCTATCCATTAGTTTCTTACAGAGTTGGGTAAAATTTTAATCATAGCTATTTGACAGCTAATTTCTTGGAATCAATAACCACTTTTAGTAAAATAGTCATTAGTTCACCAGTTCATTAGTAAAAAATAGAGTGAAATTTAATCATGATTAAATTAGGTGATTGATTCCAGGAAATTAGATGTCAAATAGCTATTATTAAATTTTGATTCAATTTTAGCTATGATTAAATTTTGCCCAACGCTGGATCCATCCATTACTAGATGTAGCGAAGGGTGATACTAAATATTCAATTTTTTCGATTTTCTATCTATACAATTTTAAAATTAATTAGCAACCAAATTAATAATATGCAACTGGACATATTGTAGATTTAAATTACAAATATGAAGCATGAATGTTCAATGTTTGATATTTGACTAAACTCATAATGCCCAGTGCTCATATTCCACATTTCATACTTAATTCAATCCGTATTGCCTTGATACCTTTTGAGAAAAGGGATATACTTTTAGTATACTATGCCTTGCTATCAATATCTAAATAAACTAATAAAAGTGCCTAATCCATTATCTAAATAAAGTTAACAGGGAAACAAAGTTTCCATTTTAATATCACAGCCCTAGATTTGTGATTTTAAATAAATTATATAATTTATTTTTCAATGTTTTTGAATTAGCATTACCTTCGAAAACTAAGAAACTGAGGAAAGTATATGCGCATATATAAATGGATTTCCAATACCAAATAGTTTTAGAACTTTTAGTTTTATTCATTTTCATAGAAAATTTTTTTAATAAATATGAAATATAATTCGTAATAATATTCATTATTGAAGAAGATTATTTAATTAGATTGAAAGAGATGTTGGGTGGGATCAGTCCAAAATATTTAGGCAATGTTAACAAGCATATTTTATTTTATTTGCCAACGTTTCGGACAAATCTTTAATGGCATTATCAGGGCTAAAACAAATAAATTTCGAAAAAATAAAGAACAAAGAGAGGATAGGAAAAAAAAATTTATATAAAAGAATGAAAACAAAAAAGAATAAACTAAATAAGTATATAAAACGAAAAATGTTACAGTTGTATAGCCTTTTTATTATTCTTTATTTAATTACATATAACACGTGGTATTATTCTCCATTTATTAATGGACTGAATAATTAACATTCTATGTGTTTCGGGAAAACAGTATGCCCAATCTTCATGATTATCATTTTTTGGTAACTTTTCACTATTTTTTTTTTTTTTTTTTTTTTTACATACTGAAACATTGAATATTTTTTGACAGCATCCCTATTTGACCAAGCTTCTTCTAACAATCGATCTTTTGAAGAAGCACGAAACTTTTATTTTTAGAAAAAGCATCTTTAAATCAGTGGCAGTGGTGAATAGTTTGTTGAGTGAAAATATCGTATTTTAGGAAGACAATTGAAAGTTTGGAAATTTTCCACAATGAATTAAAACGCAATATTATCCCAGTAATGGTTGTAACGTATAACGTAGCCCATTAAACAAAAATAAATAAATAAATAAGGTGCTAATTATATCCATCACCTAAAATCTACAAAATTGCATTTGACACACTATTCCCAGCTGCCAAAGAAATAAGGATGTTGACAAAAAATGTGATATTAAATTTTAATTGACGATGTTTCTGTATGAAATATAAAAAAAAGAAAAAAAAAAGTAAAGCCTATTAAAGAATAGATGATGATCCTGAAGATGGGAAATATTGTGTGCCCGAAACATGTAAAATGTTAATTATTCAAAACAAGAATAATTAGAGAATTATTCCAAGTGTTATATGTAATTAAATAATTTCTTAAATCCCAATAGGAGTAGCAATTAATTCATCAATCCTAATTGTATTGATCCTTCTATACCATCATGGTGTACCTCAAGTAAATAATTTCCTCCAGTAATAAATATTACTTTAAATTATTTTTTATACTTATTAATATGTGTTCTTTGAAAATGAATAAAACTTTCAATACTATTTGGTATTGTAAATGCATTTTTATATAAAAATATAATATTAGATTTGATATAATACCTTTCAAATAATTATGAAATAATTTTATTATTTTTTTCAAGTGATATTGATTTGTCACATGAGTAATACTTAAAAAAAATTGAATTACCATTTTTTAATTAGAATGAAATACGATCGTTGATTCAATCGAAAGCACCATTCCCTTTTGTCTTTCATATGCTAAATAGTGCTTAGAAGTTACGAGCGGTAAAAAAGATAATATGCATCGTTGCCATTGTTCTTTCACTCGGACGCCCAACGAATAAAACTTGGCATTACACCATGATTTTTCTTCTAGAAGAGAAACTTTGATCATAAAAACCTATGTTAATCCCAAGAAAATCCATTAATCACTCATTCCAGGACGGATTAAAAACTAAGTCGCTCAAGTTTCGAGAATGCTAAAGTGATTGTGAGTTTAACTTGCTCGACCATCTTCCATTATCAACCTCTTTGTATTTGAAAAATTACCACTACAGCCGAAGACATAAAACTACTATAGTGAAATATACAAGGAGGGAGACATTAAAAGGAAATTTTATTCTTCAAAAATCAAGAGATTTTCTTTTTTCTTCACTTCTTTCAATAAAGGAGTTACCACAAATAAATAAAGTAAAGAGTTATTAATAACTATTAAGAAAAAAAATGTTGATTAAGCTAAAGAAGCATAATATTTTATGACACGTTATAGTAAATATACTCAAAACTAATTGCTTGCGATTTCCTATTTTAAAATAATACTTGGGCTCATATATCTAAACATTATTGTACAACTTTTTTAAAAATTTCTTATATATACTTATTTTATTTTAATAGTTATATTAAAAAAAAAACTTTTTCCAACCAGAACTTTTATTATAATGCTGTGTATAATTGATAAGCTTTTTGTATTTGATTTTCGCGGTATGGTGAAATTGTTTGTGATTTCAAAATGTCTTCATCACCGACTAAATTACAAAATAAACAAAAAAATGAACTGTCTTGAAACTAAAACATTCAGAGAGAAATAGATGGAAATATTGTATAAAATACCGATTCTATAAACCATTTAAATCTAAAAAAAAAAAGTTTAAAAATATTTTGGCTTATTTTCTTATGAAAACCATTTTGCTAAATAATAATAAAAATCATTATAGAACTGTACATCGTATTTAAATATTAAATGATTTTGTTTTTAATCACTATAAATTTTTAATTATTTAATATAAAATTTTGGGAACAATCAAAATTTAAAAAATTGATTTTAATATAATAAGTCTAAATTGAAATAGAAATTATTAATCGAAATAAATTGAAGAAGATTATTTAATTAGATTGAAAGAGATGTTGGGTGGAATCAGTCAAAAATATTTAGGCAATGTTAACAAGCATATTTTATATTATTTTCCAACGTTTCGAACAAATCTTTAATGACATTATCAGGGCTAAAACAAAGAAATTTCGAAAAAATAAAGAACAAAGAGAGGATAGGAAAAAAAAAATTATACAAAAGAATGAAAACAAAAAAGAATAAACTAAATAAGTATATAAAACGAAAAATTTTAGAGTTGTATAGCTTTTTTATTATTCTTTATTTAATTACATATAACACTTGGTATTATTCTCCATTTATTAATGGACTGATTAATTAACATTCTATGTGTTTCGGGAATACAATATCCCCAATCTTCAAGATTATCTTTTTTTGGTAACTAGTCACTATTTTTTTATTTTTACTATATATTAATGCTAAGCTTTTTGCATTTCATTTTCGCGGTGTGGTGAAATTGTTGTTTGTGATTTCAAAATGTCTTCATCACCGACTAAATTATAAAATAAGCAAAAAAATGAATTGTCTTGAAACTAAAACATTCAAAGAGAAATATATGGAAAAATTCTATAAACCAATCTTCATTATGTGTTTTAAGTAGTTTCAGGAGCATTTATGGTCATTCTTTACTGCATTTGTTTTAAACATTTTTTTTTTAATTTAAATCTAAAAAACATTTTTTTAAAAATATTTTGGCCTATTTTATTAAGAAAACCATTTTGCTAAATAATAATGAAAATCATTATAGAACTGTACATATTATTTAAATATTAAATGATTTTGTTTTTAATCACTATGAATTTTTAATTATTTAATATAAAATTTTAAGCACAATCAAAATTTAAAAAATTGATTTTAATATAATAAGTCTAAATTGAAATAGAAATTATTAATCGAAAGAAAGAAGTGGTTTAATATTTCTTACTGTTGAAAACTTGTATAAAAGGTAATATATGTATATACAATTGAAAATAGCACTTTTGGTATAAATATATAAATAAGAAAAAGCAGAAAGAGAAAAGAAATAATGATAATAATAACAATATGATGATATAATAATTAAATCCTTATATAACTACAATGTTTTCGAAAAAATAAAGAAATATATAAAATAAATCAATAAAGAATACATAATGAATAGCAACGAAAAATATACAGAAAAAAATTTAAGAACTACTTGGATGTTGATAAGACGAAATATTTACAGATACATAAAAACATATATTCACACATCTTCTTCCAACTTATGTTGATATAGGTGTTCACATATATCTGAGCACACCTATTAACTATACAATGGCATGTATATATACTTATATGAGAAAAAAACAATTGTTAGGCAAACAAATGTCAAAAACAAAAACGAATTTAAATTTATACAATAAATACTTATTGAGGCAAATTCATTGGCATCGGATAAGCTGAGCTTCATTACTTGACTTTTAATTATCACTCATATTGGCTGGGATTTAAGGAGATATTGGAATAGGAGAGTTTTGTATGAGTTTAAGGAAGAAGCATGTCTAATTCCAGGAGGGATCGAGTTCGATCAAGCTTGGAAGGAGTGTTGGTATAATGTTGTTCGGTGGAAAGGAGTGTATAGGTCAGAAGAACGTGACCTCGTTTCTGAAATAAGATTCAGAAAGACCTTTTCTTTTTTAAGCTTTTTATAAGGAAAAAGCTTCATATAATTCGGCAGGAGGGAAGGATAAATATAGGGAAGTCGTCTGCATAAAGGTGATGGGAACAATGTAAAGTTGACTGGGTGAGATCATTAATGTAGGAGTTAAAGAGGAGAGCTAGGAAGGAACTACGACGCACGGGCCAACTCTGGCCTGCCAGTGTCATCAATCCGGCCCTCGGCACTTGCACTTGAGCATTCAACCCTATGAGCACGCGTTTACCTTTATATTGTTCAGATGTGTGCCCTCGAGCCAAATTACTGCTATCTAGAACTGAATACACCGGAACTTTTTCGAACCAACGAGGTTTAACGCGATTTGAGAGCTATCTGCTAGCGAAGGATAGAGAGGGTACATTACCTATATCCCCCAGTAACCTTCGGATGTCGTCAAGATTCGTGGTCCTGAAAATACTGTGCAACACAGTAGTGATTGAACTAGCGAATTTTACAAGTTTATACTCGTTCAGAGCACGTAATCGGCGAATAGTCTAGAAATGATACGTACTGGCAGGAAAATTAAAAAGGTGTTGGCCCTTGTATTGGAACCTTTGGAAGCAATCAGTATGGCCTGAAGGCTGAAAAGGTTGGGGACCCTTGTTTTAGACAATCAATCTTCTGCAACTATGTGAATAGTTTGGTAAATATTTATAATAGTTTTTCTTTTCACATTTTATTCCATTTTATTTTATTTTTTCTTACTGTTGATATTATGCGCCGTAGTTACTGAAGCATTTTATTTTCAAGTAATACGGCCAGAAAATCGTACCTGTAATTGTGCATTATAATTATTCTTTCTATCGTTTATTTTTAATATCGTTTATTAAAAACAAGTAAGTCTCACAATATCGGTTATTTTTCATTTCATTTCAAGTATGTACATTTACAAACATTAATAAATATACATTAATAATAAAAAAGACAAAAAACAAAACAAAAAAACACTGATAGTAAATGTTCTTCGACCCATTCCCAAAAGGATAAGCTGTGTGCATTGTGAATCAATATAATGGCCCTTTCTTCTTTGTCAGTATCTTCCCTTGAGTCGTTTCTTTACCAGGCGACTTAAACCGGAGATTGATTCATTTATATCTGGAATAAGACGGACCGTGTCACAAGATAACTGAGGGAACCACCTGTTGTACGGAGCGAGGCATTGATACTGTGTTTACAAGGTTAGAATTTTTCAGCATGTTTTGTTCAGCAAACCAATTCGAATTATTTGCCGACCGAGGGCAGAACTGAATATTATATCTGTAGCAGCTATTAATATTATGCTAAGTGCTATTTCGTGAATTTTGGGTCATTGGTATCACCAGAAAGTTAATTATTGGCTCTTTATTTGTGTCTATATATCTGTTATGCGGCTATTACATATATATATGCCGGTTTATAGCGTTTGTCTACGCTGTCCGACCTCTAGACTCGTTCTCCATTGTTCACGATTCTGGCAATGATCATCCGTGAGGTTCCTTTCATTCATTGCTTTTCTTATTCCTTCGCCCTACGTTCTTCTAGGTCTTCCCCTTTTCTTTCTTTCAGTCGGTACCCATTTAAGAGCTACTTTTGGAAGTCTGTTTTCTGGCATTCTCTGCACGTGACCGTACCATATCAGCTGTTTCTTGGTAACGTTGTCGATAATAGTTTCTTTAATGTCGGCTATTTGCATTACTCTTTCATTTGTTACCTTTTGTCTTCTCAAGATTCCACAAGATCTTCTAAGGACATCCATTTCTAATGCTTTTATTTTGCTCTTTTCGCTTTCTGTTAGCTTCCATGTTTCCGCTCCATACAATGCTATGCTTTTTACGACATCATTATATATATTCAGTTTTCTTTTTTTCGAAATCTTATTGTGCCACCAAATTCCGTTCAATCTTTTTATGGCTCTTCTCCCCTGTCTTAGGCGTTCTTTTATTTCTAGTAAATCTTTCCCTTCATTATTCAATTGTACTCCAAGAGAGTTATATTTATCACATTTCATAATTATGTCGTTTCCCATCTCCAAATCATCTGTGCTACCTCCCACACACATGTACCTTGTCTTCGATATATTTATTGATAGGCCCCATTTCTCATATTCTTCTTTGATCTTTCGAGTCATATATTCAATATCATCTTTGTATTGAGCAATGAGAACCTGATCGTCCGCAAATTGTAATGTAAATATGGACGTACCTACTAGTTCTAATCCCATTCCTCTACATTTATTTTTCCAAGTTTTTAAAACATGTTCAATATATATCTTAAACAAGGTGGGAGAGACACAGCATCCCTGCTTAAGACCTTTTGTTACAAAGAAACCTGGAGATGTTTTCCTTCCCATTTTTATCTGTGTAATGGAGCCTCTATACAGTTCTTTAAGAGATTTTATTAAGGTGTGGTTGATTCGTGCTTCCTCTAATACTTGCCATAGTTTAAATATAGGAATGGTGTCGTAAGCCTTTCGAAGGTCTATAAAGAGTAGATGTGTTTCTCTATTAGTAGCAATTTTTTTTTCGATAATCTGTTTAAGAACGAATATATTGTCTATGACTGATCTACCGGCGTTGAAACCACTCTGCTCTTCTGCTTCTTGTCCTTCATATTCTTCCTCTATTAGATCTCGCAAAATTCTTCCATACAGTCGACTAAATGTTGATGTGACAGTGATGCCTCGATAATTTTCGCATTTGTTTTTTTCACCCTTTTTATGAATTGATGACATAAACCCCATTTTCCATTCTTCAGGGATAGATTCTCCATTTATACATTTTGTTAAAAGCTGATTTATTATATTAAATAACTTATCTATCCCGTTTTTTATTAATTCCGCCCTAATGTTACCGGGTCCAGTTGATTTTCCATTTTTTAAACTTTTAACTGCTTTCTTTATTTTCTCTATCCCTATCTCCAGCTTCTCTCCCTCTATATTCACTTGTTGTACCTCTTCATTCATAAATTCCGGTCTATCCGCGGTAAGGAGCTTCTTGTAGTACTCTTCCCATTTGTCGACAGAGATGAGTTGAAGGTTAGTTTTCCTGTCAGATCTTACATCTTCTATAAATTTCCAGGCTTCATTGCATCTTCTAACCCCAATGTACATGTCAATTTCTCTACACTTACGATCCCAACTTTCTCTTTTTTGTTGCACGACGAGTTTCCTTACTATCTTCCTGATTCGTATATATGATTTTCTGTCTTCGCTGTCCTTTGTGCTGATCCACTTTAGATAGGCTTGTTTCTTTTCGTTTATTCTTTGAACCAAGTCCCTGTTCCACCACCACTTCGTTCCCACACGCGTCCTTTCTTTCACTCCCAGTGCCTCAAATGCAGCTTGATGTATAGCTTGTTTTAAATGTTCATAGAGTTCATGTGTGTTTTCATATTCTTTTGCTGTAAGTTTATCATCTAACCTTTGTTGGTATAGCGTCTTTCCTCTTCCAAGCCTTCAATGTTGTATGTTGTTGAATCTATTTCTGAAATTGCGATTTTATTTTCCTCCTGCGTTAGTTGTTTCTGAATTTTATATGGGAATGCTATTTTCGCTCGTAGTAGGTGGTGGTCAGAACCACAGTCTGCTCCTCTTAACACTCTAACATCCATCACCTGTAATTGCGTTTGTTGTCGTACCATAACGTAATCTATTATTGATTTCAATTGTCTAGTAGGTTGACTCCAGGTGTATTTGTGATTGTTTTTGTGTCTGAAAAAGCCATTTGTAATTTTTAACTCATTATTTTGACATAAATCAATTAGTCATTCTCCATTTTCGTTAGAATGTTCTTCGCCATATCGTCCCACCGCAGCATCGTTTGCCCTGCAGCCAGTTCTTCCATTAAAATCACCCATCACTATCACTTCTCTTTTGTCTCCTATTTCGTCTAACAATTGTAGTTTTTCGTAGTAGGCGTCTTTCACTTGATTCGTCTCGTCATCATTAGGGGCATATACTCCAATAACTGCTACTCTTCTTCCGAGGACTGTTAAATTGGCCCTAATTATTCGTTCATCCACTGTTTCGAAATTGGTTATATATCTTTTGTATTTTTTTTTAATTAAGATTGAAACTCCGCGTTTAGCTCTTTCTTCCTTAGGTACTCCGCTGTATAAGTGAACATAGTCATCAATTTCTTCCATCCCTGAGCCCTTCTTCTTCGTTTCTGTTAAGGTTATTATGCCCATATTCATTTTTTTTATTTCGCTTATAACTTCCATAAGTTTTGTTCTAATGCCCTGTACATTCCATGTTCCGATATTCAATGTCCGTTTTCGTAGCCTAAGTCGTTGCCTATTGTGTCCGTCCATATTCCGAGGCTCATGTCTAGAGTTTCGTGCAAGCGGCTATTACAAAGATGAATAATCCTTTGTGAATATCAGTTAGAATGAACTCGAACATAGAATTTTCGAGTGTCAAGTGAGTCTAGTGCACATGTTAGACAAACTTACAGTTTTACAAATAAGTAAAAATATTTATATATATATTATAAATATATATATATATATATATATATATATATATATATATATATATATATATATATATATATTTATGATATGGTTTTCAGTAGCGGAGAAACTACTTTTCATCTTTGGATATGGATATGTCTTCTAGTTGGTGTATATATTTTTTTGTTAACGTTTTTTACGAAAATGTAACACGCAACATTCTGTTGATGTTGGTCGAATCGAAAATTTCACGACAGTTTCCCCATTAGAAATTTAATGGAGAATATGTTTTGTTCCATAATATTTATCGCTGGGACCTACCTTTTAGGAGTTATATTGGTTTGAATGAATGAAAAGTCCCGTTTTTTTTAAGTGTTGGGACATTTTATGTTCTAAATTCAACCTTTATTACTATTATTTTTAATATTTCATTTTTTTTTTTTTTTTTTTTTTTGGTGTTTCAATAAGCAAATATTAAAATATAGTATTTATCATTTACTCGCTAGTTCCATAAACTCTATTAACAAAAATATTAATAAACTATGTATCGTTGTTTGTTGTTTGGTTATTGGGGCTTAACATCAATATGTACTCCAACTATGGCAGGAAGGGCGATTTATCCTACAGTTTATCAACCTAGTCTAGCTATGGTGGGATGGTCATTTAACCAAAAATTATTAAAAGAAAGCATAACATTCACGAGAAAAATGATTTATCAAACATTTAAAGCCTTAAAATTGAAATTTTATCTCGTTCTCAATTTTGGAAAAAAATCCAAACTTTCAATTGCTTTATTATTAATGATTTTGGCCCTTTTACATACGTTTCACAGGTCACACAGATTTAAGATATTAATAATATATGAAAACTTTATTGTTGTGTGTTAAACGAAAATTTATTTACTCTGAAATAAAACATATAGATTCACCATCATAGTATGAATGTATTGGATCACTGATGACATTGAGGAATTTCTTATTTTGAAAGTCCACACAATGTAGTTCTATAGAATATTTATTCTTCACAGTTACAGTAAAAATAAAGCGAAGACTGCAGTGCGGAATGCCAAGAGGAGGTGCCTATCTATACTCCAGTCAGAATGCTTGCACACAGTGAATTATGGAAGATGTTAAAGGCTAATAGTATAATCAATATTTACAAGCACAATGAAGCTGTGAACTATTATCTCAATTTTTTTTTTTTTTTTTTTTTTCTTCTAATCCCCTTTTATTTTTATTGATTTAAAATACAATAACAAATATTTAAATCCATCCCTTTTTCTGCACTTGGTGCATTTTAAGGGAGTTTTGTTTAAAGTACAAAAATTATGAATATATTAAGTACAATAGATGTTGATCTAGTGATGGGGCTCACTAGATGTTTGGGAAAGAGGGTCTGTTGAGTCATATTAGTCAAGTCTAAGTGTTTTGACGTAATTTTGCCACCTCTGTGGCTTTTCAGTTGGCGTTAATGTGTTGAATAGTGGGTTAGTCGAGTATTTGAGGCCATCAAAGAATTTGATATGCCTCCTTGTAATGTATTCTGTCACCTTTGGTAAGTCTAGTGTTTTGTGTATTATGTCAGTTTTAGTCCTTTGTAACGTTGTATGTCGAACGATTCGTCTCAATACCCCGTTCTGAAACTGTTGGAGTCTGTTTGATGTCGATTGTGATATGTTTGCCAACATCGGAGCTCCATAAAGGAGAGCCGGTCTCAGCAAACATTTATAAATCATTAGTTTGAGGCGGAGCGAGAGGTTTGGTGTACTTAGCAGGTGATTTAGCCTGTATGATTTTGTTCTCACCGACTTAAGTTTTCGGTTGCAGTGGCTTGAAAGTGTAAGGTGCCTGTCTAGAGTGACTCCCAGATACACAATACTGCCCGCTGGCCTCTTAGCGATTCCTGCTACCTTATAGGTTTTAGGAAGAGGACGCTTATTTTTCTGGAAGGAGAAGATAATGCAGTCAGTCTTCTTGGGGTTAACTGCAATATTTAATCCTTCCAATTTTTTCGTGATTTCATTACAAACCTCCTCCGCCTGCCGTAGAGCCTTCGTGGCGTTTAATGAACTACTATATATAGCAATGTCATCGGCGTAGGCCGCCACAGTCACTTTTCTGTACCTAGCACCAACAGTTTCAGCGGTATGTATTGAGAACAATACTGGAGAAAGCACAGACCCTTGAGGGACGCCGCATGTGAGAGGGACTTCTTTGGATAATGCCTGGCCGACTCGCACCCTGATTTTACGATGATCAAGAAATGACCACAATAAAGTTGAAAGCTGCTCCGGGAATTCGTGGTCCTGCAGTATCTTACATAGGAACCCATGTGACACTGAGTCGAACGCCTCCGTGCAGTCAATTGATATCATTGCAGTCACTTCATTTTTAGCAATGTGTTGGCTTACTTCCGCCTGTAGTTTCGCCAGATGGTGTTCCGGGCTAAGGCCGGCCTGGAATCCGGTCTGCTCGGGTGGAATAATTGAGATTTCTGAACAGAAAGTTTTTAAATAATTTAGAATAATTTTTTCGAAAATTTTGCCTAAGTGCGGAAGTAAGCTTACTGGTCTGTAATCAGCTGCCTGAGCGCCAGTCTTCGCGAGTTTCAAAAGCGGGAAGAGAGTGGCCTGTTTCCATGCCTTTGGAAAGTACCGTAGCCTGAGGCATGAATTATAAAGATTGGTAAGGTGGACTATACCTCTCCTGGGCAATTGTTTTAACAATATTGTTTGTATCCCATCATGACCAGGGGCTTTATTTCCCCTCGAACGACGAAGGATGGCCTTCAACTGTTTCGGGGATACGAACATATAGTTGTTTCCAGGCTCTTCTATTTCAGGTGCTTCTAGTGGGGTCCCAGTACGCCTTTTTATGGCCATATCGTAATGGTCCACGAACTTCGATGCTTGTTCCTCTACTGTAAGCAATTTGTCACCATCGTGGAGCATCATAGAAGTTCTCTTTCTTGTAGACGTTTTCAACAGTCTCCAAAATTTTCTATGGTCACCGTGTGTGGCCCTCAATTTCTCGTGCCAAAGAGTGGTCCTCCATTGTTTCATGAGGTTGCGGATTTGGGTAGTGAGAGAATTGACGACTGATTTGACCTCTTGATCCCTGGTCCTGTACCACTTATTCTTCCACTTATTGCGTAAACCAATCAGTGTCAAAATGTGGTCTGGCGGTGTTCGCAAAGCAGGTGGAAGAGGGCAAAACTTCGGTATGGCCGTTTCAGCGGCTTGCTGTATGGTGGCCGTGAAGAACTTTATATAATCATCGATTTCTCTCTTCGTGCGGAGGGTAGGGACAGTCGATAATTCATGGTAGACTTGAGATTTATATAGATCCCAATCCGCCTCTTGGTATTTAAATTTCGTCGGAGCTGGAATAGGCATCATGCCATCTATCTGATACAGCACAGGCCTGTGATCTGAAGTGATAAAATCCAACGCAATGCAGTCAGAGAATCGATGGGGCTGCCTAGAAAGCAATAAGTCTACAGTAGACCTAAACGCCGCGTTCGCCTTATGTCTAAAGGTATGACTATTGGGGTAAACGACGGTGTAAGGACTTTTTAAAATTTTTTTTCCAGCTTCATTTGATGAAGAATTGTTCCATAATGGATGACGAGCGTTCAGATCACCAACGATCCAATGGTTCGCTCGCTTAGCGCATTCATTTAAAAGCTGAGAGAATTCCCTTACCGAAGACCTAGGTCTTCTATAAATTCCAGTGATCACAGTAGGCTTTTCAAGAAGAACTTGGATTGTTTTATGATGAATCCTAGGATCTGTAATAGACACTGGAGTAGGAATTTCTCTCCACCTGGTTCCGTACCTTACGGCAATCAAAACACCTCCTACTGCTCCGCTTGACTCATCTCCAGTCAGCTCGTATCCTGGCAGCCGTAAGTGCCGAAAGTTTGTTCGCGTGTCAGTGAGGATCACTACGGTGGGTTGGGTCTGTGCTATCAACGCATAGATTTCAGTAATTTTGGGAATTAGTCCGTCAGTGTTAAAATTTAGCAAGGAGAGTTGCGTATTCATTTCGTTGCTAAGATACCTGAAAACATGTTAATGAATGAAGTAATTTGTTGAGTCAGTTCGTTTATGGACGTCGTCAAAGTTGAAGTCATTTGTTGGGTCTGGTTTGTTATAGACGTTAACAAAGTCTCCACCCAAGGAGGTGGACTAGCTGTCTCTGTCCGTTTTGCATAAGTGTTATTTATGTCGTAATGTTTGTCGGTCCGTTGCGTCGGTTTTGGTGGGTGCCGGGGCTTGACAGTCGATGGTGCTTCTCGATCAGATTCAAGTTGGACGTGAGCCGGCGCGGCTGTAGGCTTGGATCTCAGTTGTATCCTCTTCTTCAGTTGCTCTATTCTTTCCAGTAGCACCTTTCTCGCTGAGCAACCAGTAAATGACGCCACATGCGTCTCACCGCAGTTGGCGCATTTAACCGGTGTATCCTTTCGGGGACACTCATTAATAGCGTGGGGTCCTGCACACCTCACACAGACGACTGCTCTACCATTGTGGTTTTTTGTGTGCCCGAACTGCTGACATCTATAGCATTGCACTATTTCTTTTCTTCCCCTGTAAGGCTTCACATTAAAACGTACCATATTAATTTGTCTAAGTTTTAGAATATCTTCTATTTTGACTCCTGGAGCCGTTGTGACTAAAATAAGAGGAAGATCATGCTTGCCTCCATCTTTATCACTTTTACGGAGACGGCGAACATCTAGAATCCCCTGTAGTCGTTGTCCTAATTCTTCTCTGATATCTTCTACATCGTGATCCATGTCCAAATCATAAATCACAAATTTTTTGTTTTTCGGGCCGCCGGACACGGCGTAAGTGTGAAATGGACTCTGATTGTTTCGAAGATAGGAGGTTATACGCCCATGTTCTTCATTGTTTTTGGGTAAGATGCGTATCCCGTCTCGCATCTTCTGCACTTCAAAGAATTGAAAGCCAGCTGCTTTCAGTTCCTTTGCTGCTTTTATGGTACTGGTGACACCAGAAACCACTATAGGTGGTGTTTTTTTTCGTTGAATTTTCACTTATATTATTATTGCTAAGTACTTCAAACGAATTGGAGGTACTCACCTGAAAATTAATCTGAGAATTCGGCTGCCGGCATACTTTCTTAGGTTGAACAAAATCATCCTCTTTTCTTGGGTGTGATTTCCCTGCTGAGAGCTTCGAAGAATTGGCTTCAGCCTCTTCTTCATCAAACTCCATCAGCCAACGCTTTCAGACCACACCACGCCAATAAATGTATTTATTTTAAATGACTATTTTCACAAAATAACCGAAAAAAAGCAAATTTATAGATAACTAAAAATATAACCTTTTTTCGCGTATTCAGCAACCATATGTCTTCAGAAATATTATCTCAATGAAATTAACAAATCTTTTGTATCTCTAATATTCAATTATGTCTACGAGAAGATATTGTATGGTGACTTAGCCATGATAAGACAGGCACATAAAAAGAGGATGAAATAAAATAAGAATTATTTGGCTGCTAGGAGCCATAAATGTGTCTGCAGAATTCTTCAAATAACAAAATACAAATTTATAAGGAATGAGGAAATAATATCCGAAACCTAGCAGTCAATCGCGCTGGTCATGAAAACAAAGAAATTACAATGGCCGAGAAGGTATCCAACAAGTCCGTTCTTCCAAACTAACAATGCTGTAGAAGTAGGAAGATGAAGACCAGACCTGGAGCTGGACATGATAAAAAAAGGACGAAGCCAAACGACTTGCAATGAACTGGAAGATTATCGCTCAAGATAGGCTGAGACGGAAGGGGCTGGTCTTCTAATCTAAAGATCTCCAGGACTTTAAGCCTATCGAAGAAGAAAAGAAAACATGATACATATGTGTGTGTGTGTATATATATATATATATATATATATATATATATATATATATATATATATATATATATACATAAATAAAAAATATATATATCGTTGTTACATACTTAGTAGTAAAATGGATCTCATTTGTTAACTTTAGTTAAAAATCTACGCAATCTCGATTAACATGCCGAATAGCTTTCATGTTATCTAAAACACATATATGCTTTCATCCTTTACGATTGAAGTCAAACAATCGCTAAAAGGTTTTATATGGTTTCAGAAAATTAAGCTGTTTTATTTAAACATATGATTACCCTTTGTTGGAAGGATCTCATATTTTCAGCCTTTTGATTATGAATCAGTATGAATAATATTTGTGAATTGATAGCATAAAGTGTGGTTTTGTTTTGAAGTAATTATTTGCTCCTCAGTCCTCTGAAATTCAAAGAGATAATAGTTATAAAATTTGATAATTGTTACAAACTCACATACGATAAATGTGTTTGTTTATCATGCAATAAATTATAACTTTATTATTATAAATAAAGTTAAGATAGCTATAATAAATTTATCATCAGATATAATAAATATTTTCTTAATTTCTGTAAATGAAATGAATAGTCAATTTCTTTAATCGTTGGAGGTTTAAAAATTTAACCGACAGTAGTCCCAACTTTTTTTTTGTACGAATGAGAGATCTAAAACTTGCCCGTTATCTAAGAATCATCCATAACAGGATAAGAGCTTATAAAATAAGCAATTTAAATCTGAAATTACAGAATGTACGATATTTGTTTTGTCCTATATATTTAGTAATGCTTTAATAAACTTAATTCGAGTATTCAGTTGATACTCGCACATAAAATCAACTCGGTAATTAAATAATAAATTACTATAATATAAGTTTATATATGACATAAAATATTAAATCATAATAGTTTAATCGAATAGTATTAGAAAGAAATTAAACAAACAAACCAACTGCTTTCTAATTTATCTACATAAGTTAATCGCTTGTGATGTTTCTAAAGCAATTTTAACTGGAGACAGCACTTAACTTCAGAGGATATTTATTGAATATGGGGTTGTCCGGAAATTGAAACATGCTTATTTATGATTTAAAATTAAAAAAAATTATCTAAAGCCATTTTTCATCAATCAAAATACTCTCCATTACTCTCGATAGATTTGTTCAGAGTAAATAGACTTTCTGTGCCCTGTGAATAGCAGTTTAAGTCTTTGGTATAAACTAACTATAAAAACTCTTTATCCATCAAATTTCGATTACCTAATTTTTTATATCGTAGAACATAGTCCAGGTGTATGGTTGTGGGTTGATGAATGGTCTGGACAGAGGGAAAAAGGACAGAGTTTTAATAACCAACCTCAAATATTTTTTGTGAGGTCATAAGCGAGATATATGCCCGCCGGGTAATGCATGAGGTAGCCAAGTTTTTAGCTTTCCCACTGCTTTGAAATGGTCACCTCAAAGAGAGATTCTCTTCAGGTTCTCAACGAGTTGCTATGGAGTTTTCTTCAACAAAAGCTCTCAGAAAATCTTCTCCAAGGTTCGGATGCCCTTCCACGATCTTCCTTATTGTTAGGGCTGAAATCTTTCTCCCGAATGTTTTTAAGCTACCGTTGAATTTTACACATTCTCACAAAGATGTGTGTAAATTAAAAATTAATATGAAAATATATCGAAACATTGAAAGGTTGAGTGATGTAATGAGGAAGCGTAGATTGACGTTTTGTGGGCATTTGATGAGAATGGAAGAAGACTGACGAAGAAAATTTTCCAACACAGCCTATAAAAACAGAAAAAGAATAAATGGATAAGGATGGTAAAGAAGGATATGGTGGTGGCCAATGTGCATTGGAATTCAATGTGGGATAGAGACCAATTTCGGACAATAGTCAACAGGATCAAATTTCCGGAAATAGTTCAGACACAAGTTAATAGACGGTGGTCAGATGAAAGAAGAAAGCATCAGGCAGAGGTAATGAAGAGATATTGGGGAGAACGGAAGAGCAAGAAATGAATTGTTGAGCCTGGTCCACAGATGGCCGAACTCGTAAAAAGAAGAAAAGTTTAAAATGCAATCATCCTTCATTTACACCACTCTTCTTGCAATACTATAGTAGAAAAATGTAAAACAGTTTTATCGTTTCTACTATTTTATCTCTTCTATAAATAATTTCCTCTTTTTTCATTTTCCGAGAGTTCAGAAAAAGAAAAGAGAGGGAAACACTTTATTAAGTCCCCATTTCAAATAGATTGCTACATACACAGCATACTACATCAATCCAGATATACGGGTGGAAATACGTATTTCACTATTTAAATAAATGAAGCAAAAAAAAAACCTGTTGTAGTCACTAAATTAATATACATAAATATACATGCTAAAATACTGATCATAGGCCAGTTATAAAATTACAGTTAAAAATAATAAAAAATTGAAAAACCAATATACAAAAAAAATTTTATATATACAAATACATTTAGAGATTTCTACCTTTTCCATCCTTTTAGTTACTGTATATGTGGTGCTGGATTATTCCCAGGAAGTCCAGTATATTTTTCTCTGCTAACACAGCCACGTCCTCCTTATCGATATTAAGGTCTTCCAAGAAGTTTCTTTTTTCTATTGAGCATAGTTCCGCGAACTCCGAACCATATGCCTCTCAAATTAAGCTCTCTCTCTCCAAAAGTCTCACGGGATTTGTCTTTAAGGAAAGAGATGCGTTTCTCATATATTTCCTTTTTTACCCTTTCCACTTTATGTGCCTAATCCGGACCGTTATTATCAAATCTACAATTAGATTAACGTTAGTTATCCGGAAAGCGGAGATCTTAAGCTACTTTTGGAATGAGGTCTTTAGTCACGCACGCATTTATATTACATGTGATAGTGGCATATTCTCTAAGGTGGGGTTGATGTAATTATGGAAACCCTTTCATGGGGTAAATCCCCTATTTCTCCGGGAACTTCAAGTATAATTTTTCTATTCGAGATATCTCCGGTCCTCTATATTCCAAAGGTTCAGCCTCATTACCGGATCACCATACAAGGTTCAGTTGGCCAAGTCGCTTGACAAAAGTGCCCTCAAGAAGAGGTTATAGAGTTTTCCCAGGGTAAGAGATCGGTCAAGGGGCAGGGTTGAGTGGACGAAAGGCCTTCAAAAAAAGAAAATTCGACCAACGCAATGATACGATTCATCATCGGACTCATCAGTCTTCAATGGCCCTCCTCTTGTGGATAGCGATGATTATACAAATCTCGATGCTAACTGTAGGGATAAGCTAGACACAAGCGATGGGACTTGCATCTTTTGATATGGAAGGTTCTCTGAAGACTCTCGGGGAGAGGTGTGGGTAAAATGTGTTATGTGCCAAATGTGGGAACTCAGATTGTGCCGGGCCTAAAATAGTTATGATTGCGATTTCAGTAAATATTTTTTCCTATAATAAATAATCTGTTTACCGTTTTGTATTGATTTATTCTGTTTTAGACTATTTTTTGTGACATTCTTGATGAGAGCCTATATTTGCATCCCATTTTTTCCGATGCTATTTTGAAATTTTTTTGTAAATCATAATTTACAATTGATGTTAATCATAGTTTTGCCTTCTTGCATTTAAGAAACTTGTTATAGTTATTAACAAAAGACAAAAATCTAGAGTTTTGAAAATCTAATGAAGATGACCATATTTATACCTTTTCCTCAAATATTAAAAAAAAAAAAAACTACAAACTATAAGGTAAAAAATATTTATTTCAAAACAAAGAGTAATAAAGGTCAATCAAAAACTATCGTTGCTTATATATTTACGAAGTCGGTGCCAACCAAAACAAACAGAAATCGAAGGAAAGCTGATTATTATAAATAACTGCAGAAAGTTTGTTGAAAAGTCAGGATCAAATCTTCTTGGATGGCCCCGACTCCAAAAATAGCTGGACATAAATTGTGCATGTATCGATAATTTCGTTATTGCCCTTTAATTCTATTTATTTAAAAGTAATTATTACTTTTTATGGCTTTGTAGTTCAAGTTTGTACATGCAGATTTAATCTTGAAGTCGGTTTTTGTTTTGTTTTTTCTAAAAATTAACTTTGTATACAATAGATTTAAATCATATCGGTAACTTTTATGATTTTTTTTTTAAATCACAATAAATCTAGATGGTAATAAAGAAGTAGGTGTGAGCCATGCCATTGCCTGCTGTCATCTGCGAGAAGGACCTGAACAATCGGCTCCACTTAGGGCTGATAAAAATGATGATAAATTGAGTGGCCCAGGGGAGGAACCGACTGGGGCCCTGAAGAGCGGTGACAAGCTCTGTTATTAATCTCCACTGGTTGGCATGTTGAGCTACAACTGCTCACGTCACATAAAACGATCATGTCCACTTCACTATTGTTAATGAACTGTCAAAGAATCTCTTGCTTGCCTCGCCTCCTTTAACATCATATATCGATTCAATGTATATTTTCGAATATGAACGCTTCTACATAGCTAAATCCTCATATTAGTATACTTTACGAAATCATTGCCTTGCCTCCATTTATTAAGTTTTTTAACTATTTAAAGAAGAGTAAAATTAAATTTATTCTGGGACTACTTGTCCCCTAAGAATAACATATGATTACAGTACATAGGACAATCATATGGCTATGATAATTATTAGTAATAAATAATAATACAACTTGATTAATTATTAAATTATTAGTTACAAAATAAATGAAAAATCTTGTAAAAGGATATAGTCCGGGAGCCGACGACACTAAACCTGTTATGATAGGTCTCCCATTATATTTTTTTGAGGTTTCTGTCATAATTAGTCTCCCGAATTCTGATTGTTTCTATCATTTCTAGAGTGCATGATATATGCGATAATTGTTGACTTTATAGCTTCGTTAGGAGTTGTAGTAAGGTGAACATACTAAAAGTTCGCACCTCTAGAGTGTGAGCATGCGGTGGGGGGGGGGGGAGAAGGTCCAATTTTTTGGTTTTCCGAATATATCTCGAAAACGGTGGACTCTAGAAACATATGTTTCAGATTAAAATTAAAGATAATTAAATTTCATATAAATTTGATTCTATACACATTTGTCGAACTTCAAACGGTTTCCGAGATATACGTTATTGAAAATCGGTAATTTTTAATACAAAAATAATTTTTACCTCACTTTTTGTCAAAAATTTGGTTAAAGTGCAAGAAAGACATATATGAAATTAAAGTAAATTTAATGTTCTGCAACATTGTTTCTGATATTTTTTCCTGAGAATCGATCTTGGATGGCAATAGAAGCAAATGTTTAACAAAAAATGAGTTAAAAATTACGTTTCTTCGAAAATTACCAATTTTCAATAACGTATATCTCGGAAACCATTGGAAGTTCGACAAGTATATATAGAATCAAATTTATTTGAACTTTATTTGTCTTTATTTTTAATCCGAAACATATGTTTCTAGAGTCCACCGTTTTCGAGATATAATCGGAAAACCCGAAAATTAGACCTAGTATGTTTACCTTACTACAACTCATAACGAAGCTATGAAGTCAAAAATTATCGCATATATCATGCATTCACTCTAGAAATATGTTTATTGACTTTAAAGGGTGACTTTAAAATGCTGCTACCGCCATGTTCTCCACTTTTTGGAAATGGCAGCAGTGGTTTTCTTTCACAAAAATTGATGATCTTTCAGGTAAGCTTTGGTTTTTTGAGGAGGCCGATGATGATAGAAACCCTATCACTTCTTTCCCGGCAGCAACTGATAAGACCCGCTAGGGAGAATGGCATCACTGCATTTTCGTATAGCCCTACCCCTCCTTTATTTCGAGGAACAATCAGAAATCGGGAGACTTATCATGACAGAAACCACAAAAAAATATTTTTTTTATTATTTTTTTTTTAGGTGTTGACCATGGCAGCAGGGCCGTTTTGTGTTCTTCTATGAATAACATGACGAATTATATGTGTGAGCTTTGGGAAACCTATCATAAGAGGTTTAGTGTCGTCGGTTCCCGGACTAATACTTTTTATGTATAATATTATACATTATTATATTACATAAATATTCATGTTTTACATTTGCTCGGAGCTCATCGGATAGTCCTCCATATACTATGCATCCGTAGTCAAAGTTATGAAAAACGGGTGATGATACCAAAAGTATACGAGTACTTCGTTGTGATGGATCGCGGTGATGTGAAGGTTGCTTAAGAATAAAAATATATTTCCTGGTGATTTGGGAAACATGATTATTCCAAAAAATGTTGATCAAAAGTTACTCCTAGATTTTTAATGGAATGTTGGAAATGAATTGTTCGATTTTTGAGTAAAACCAGTGGATAGTAGAGAAGGGTTTTAAGTGAGGATTTGACCCAATGAAGATAACCTTTGTTTTCTTTGGAATCAGACTCAACTTATCCTCTACTGCCAAAGGTTAATGCTATAATGCAGCTTAACAAGATATTTTATTGAATTTAAAAGTTAATTTATTGAACTTAACAACTGTACACAATAAAATAAAAATCATTTAGCAAATGTGAAGATAATACTAATAATTAGGGAGATGTATCGTAAGAAAAATGTCAATATATTGTGATTTTTTCATGTAGTGTCATCTCTTTACAACACAGTCGGTCCCTTCCCTGGGGATCCTGAATTTATCATAATTTTTATCAGCATTAACTGGAGCTGATTGTTCAGGTCCTTCTCGCAGGTAGCAGCAGGCGATACATAGCTCACACTTACTTCTTTATTATGATCTAAATTTATGGTGATTTAGAAAATCATACAATTTACCGATATGATTTGTATAAATCTATTGTATATAAAATTATTTTTAGAAAAATAATTGACTTCAAGATTATAACTACATGTACAAACTAGAACTTAAAAGGAAAAAAAATAAATATATATATATATTTCCATCAAAACCAAAATAATTAAAGGACACTCAACGAAATTATCTATACCTATGCACATATTCACAATGTATCATCATAGTCGGTGCCAGCCAAGAAGGGCAGTTTAATCCTGTCTTTGCAACAAACTGTCTACACTTCTTTACAATTATCAGTTTTCTTGGGATTTCTGTTTGGTTTTGGTTGGCACCGACCAAATAAAAAACTGCTTTATATAATTTTGGTAAGGAAATCGATCCACTGCTTCACCGAATACGTCAAACCCGCATTACTCTTGCTCATCTATCCAAGAGTTAAGTGTAGATGATGACTTATCAAAAGATAAAAACATTACTTTCATCATTGATTTAGGTTTTCCTATATTGGTATAAAAAGATATTTTGGACGGAAGCAGGGGTGAAGCAGTTGTTTGATGTCGTTACCATAATTTATTTTACCACTCCATAGGAACACAATCATATCAAATATTTGAAATTTAAAAGTAGTTTTTTAGGAATTAACCATTAGGCAGTAGATACATATACCTATTCAGATATCAATGATTTAATTCCCATATATCGTCATCATTTGATTCTACGAAAAGTAACTTTCCCAAAGTTTTTCTACTTCATTTATTACTTGTGGATGAGATAATTCGCTCTCCTCTTGAAAATAAACGATCGGTCGGTATTAAAGTGGAACAGTAGCAACAATTTCCTGGCCAAGTACATAAATTTGGAAAAATTGCATTTGAAACATTTAACATTAAAAACTTTCCCTTATTTAAACCATTTGTATAAGTTTTTGTTACTTTTTTCTTAATAGGTATCGTTGTATGTTGTACTTTTATAAAATATAGAAGACGATATATCGATAAATCGAAAGAAAAAATATCGAATTATTAAGATAAATTTATCGATACTACTTGTATCGATACCCATCCCTACTAGTAATGACTTGTAAATTCCTTGTAAAGTAACTACCAATTGCTATTGGTACTTAAATAAAAGTTCTTACATTAGATGGTCTTAAGGCTGTTTTATTATTAAAGCCATTTCTAGGTAGTTTATCCGAAATGGAATAGCAAGCAAGTTGAGAAGATAGTGGGTATAGATGGATGATTATGTAATTTACTATGGAAGGATATGTATCTGGTTTGGGCAAAATCAACAACATAAGGAACATTAATTAAGAAAGAAAACAAAAATTATGTCGATCAATTGAAATACATGTTAATCATTTATCCAGTACTAGGTATACGATATGTAATTTACTGGAATAACATAAATATTACTGAGGAATAGTGTCATCAAAGATTTTGACAAAAAATGAAATGTGTTTGATGAGATTGGCAGGTCTTTTTTTTTTATATTTTTTTAAGCACTGCCAATATTGTTCGAAAATCCTTTTGTTCTTGGCGAAAACAACATTCATTCCTTGCATATATTTTAGCACTAATAAAATGATAATTTATCAACCAGTCCTCATTAATTAATAATCATTAAATGTCACTTAATATTGCTGAGTTGATAAACGCGATGCCTTTGAAAGTCCATTATATAAAATAGGTCAAATACCATTAGGTGGGAGGCTATTGTGTCTTAGGGATTATAAAATATATAATAACACCCAAGCGAATAGGTAATTATATATGTTACATCAGAACGAATATATATATATATATATATACATATATATTCATTTCTTTTTTTTAAATCGATTTTTCTTTTACTCTTTATTAAATATAAGATATAAATAATAAAGTTTTGGTTATTTTATTTATTGTTTTTACTAACAAAAAAAAACTGTTGTCCTGATTGTTACTGCAAATAACCTTGAGAATTTTAACATGCCCACAAATATATAAAGGTTCCATCAGCTATGTTTAAAAAATCATTAAAAAATGTCTGTACTCATGGTACCAATATGTTCATTAAAATTCTAGATTTATGTCACAAGGCCAGTAAAATATTATTTCAGTGAAACTGGTTAAAATAAATCCAAAAGGCCTGGTCATGAAATTTGTTCAGATTAAGTAAATTTTTAAGGAGGCTTTTAATAAATATTATATTGCGGCATCAGTAACGATTGACCAGTAAAGCTGAAAAAAATTCCTATATCTTTAAGTAATTATATTCTCAAATAATGTGCTTACAAGCTCATAATGATCGCTTTTTTTCTTACCTTATTCATACAATCATGTATAGTTTTTATTATTTTTATTATTTTTTTTTTATTAATCAACCTTTAGTAAATAACACATTCGGATAATCATTTTTATATTTCAAATTATATAAAATAAATTAGGCATTACGGTTTTGGCAAGGGCTGTTAAAAGGTATTTCTGACCTTAAGTATGATCCAAGGATGATAAAAAGAAAATGCCACTAAATGTTAATTAGACCGGCTAACCTTTAAAAAAGTATTAGAGCCAAGTCCCTAGCGGGTACTTTAGTGGGCTAGTAATTAAAATTGATGTCAGATACGTTTAACTAACAGCCGAATTGTACAAAACTATATCATAGTATGTAAATTGTACAGAAACTTCATAAAATTCATAAAAAGATAAAAGAAAGGATACACAAACTAAATTGGTTTTATGTAAAGTACAAGTGCAATGTTATTATGTGCATAAAATGTTTATTTTGATTTAAATATTGTTTATATACCAGACTAAAACGACAAGAAATTGTAGTTTTTGACTTTTCATCATTTACTGGGCACGCCTTCCGATTAATTACGAGATACTCGCTTAAATGCAGTAATAAGACATGTTTGGACTTAGCGGAGTTAAGCTTTGGGGCTTCATTAAACCAATCAATTCGTCTCGTTTCGATTGTTACAAACATACTTATCCATAAATTCTTAATGTTTCCTATGTAAATGATTTAGCCCAAACCAGATACCTATCCTTTCAAAGTAAGCTCCATAACCATTCAAATCCTGTAGTATCTCAACTTGCTTCTCAATCTATTCTAGATTACCCTCCGAGGCGTCTGAAAAGAAGATGCCCTCGGGACCTTCTAATGTAGAACTTTTAGTGAAGTGTTGCCCATGGGTAGTTGCTGTACAAGCAATTGGCATGTTATTATGATCATTATCATATCTAGTATATATTATAAAAATACATTTAGTGAACGTGACCACTGGATGTATTTTTATTTAACTAAAAAAAAAAAAATACTTGTTTTTTTCCGAGTACATTTTTAAAAAAACACTATTACTGCATACTGACATATTAAATTACGTAGGATCGAAGTTTGATAGGTAAATGACTTGGTGCCTGCATATTAGAAAATCTCCAAACATTGATTCAAAGAATTTAACTACTGCACCCACTACTCAGGGATAATCTAATTGTAAGTTAAATATTAAACGGAAACTTCCTGCTTACACATAAATTCTTAAACTCACTTGGACCTCCGCTTTCCATATTCTTTCTATAATTAGAAAAATATATGAATGTTGCTAAATTTTCAGTCTCGAAATTCTTAGACTAATCACTATTTATCTAAGGATAGATAGAATGATGAAAAGATGGGAAACAAATAGTTGATTTTTTTTTTTTTTTTTTTTTTTTTTTTTTTAAGTTTGACCCATTTTTCGATGCACTCGAGATAACAATAAAAATAAAGTCAATTGCTATTAGTGCAGATATCTCATATATTATATCTGTTATATTATACTATTATATTCTATATATTTCTTGGATCTTTATTAGAGTTAGAAACATAAATATTGATTAATTTTCAATTTCAAACAAAGGACAAGAAACTGGTCGTTGTTTCCGAATACTCTAACAGCCACGAGATATTTACAAAATTACAAAAGACTTATGTATTTACATGACAATAAACCTTCCGATTCTTTTAGTATCCTCAATTCAAATTCCTTTGTAAAATCCTCAATGCTCCTTTTTTCCACAAACCATTCCTTATGTTGCTAATTTGGCCCAAACCAGATGTCTATCATTTCAGTGCAAACTCGATACCCACTCGAATCCATCAGTCTCCCAACTTGCCTCACTCTCAATTCCCAATAATCCTTCGATGTGTCTAAAAAAAACATGGCCAAGAAACCTTCTAATATAGAACTTTTATTGAAGTGCTACTAGTGAGTATTTCTTTACATGTTATTGAAATGCGATTGTAATCATTTTCCTCAAATTTATTTATTTGTATATAATGTATAAAGTTGTAAATATCAATAAATAGTTATAGTTAAATTACACATTAAACACTGTTTTGCATTAACTAACGCATTTGGGAATAGATACGTAGTAAGGTCCAAAAGTTTCCGGCCTGTCCTGTTTCCCCTCCTTCAAACGTGACGGGACCTGTACGCCTATGCAGATCCATGCCTGCTCACTCTATACCTATCGCCCACACTTCCTCAGTCCTGTCAGTCAATGTTTTTCCAATAAATTTTTCCAAGCAGCAGTGGAAGAACATGTTTTTAACAAAGAAGAAAATTATTTTTTCATGATATAGAAATGTTGCTAAAGCGTTGTATTAAATGTGTTAAACTTAGAGCAGAATATATTGAAAAACAGTAAGACCAATTTCTTTCACCTTTCCTTCTATCCCAGGTCGGAAACTTTTGGACCTTACTGCGTACGTACTACAAAAGATTCGTTCAATGATAGAAGCAACTAATTTTTTTAATATTCCTGCAAATACAAAAAATACATTGAAAAGGAGGTGACTGACAGATCGACTGGTGTTGTGCAGTTATTACCTAGTTAATGTGGCCATTATGCATTATTCTCTCTCATGCCTGACATGTCATTTTTATTAATTTTACTATTTTCAAACATTTCATTGATTGTCAGTTCATATTTTTGACAAGGGTGGTTAACTCTGATGATTTTTATATTGTCATTCACGTGTGCCGATACATACTGAATAAAAACATAAAACTTATAGGGAAAGATGTTTCCTGATTTCTTATTTAATTTCAATTAAGAAAACGAATTCCTCGCTCAATTCTCTATTAATTTTGTATAACTACTATCTTTGTTCCATAGTACTTGTCAACAATGAAGCCGGGATACCAGGTTCAAGGTGAAAACTTTAAATCGATTCCTTACTAAATAATATAAATCAGTTTTATTCAATTTTAGATGACTTCAATATAAATCAATATTTTTAATTTATTTATTGTTCTGTTGTCGAATAAAGATTTATATTCATTTTCATAAATAACTGAGCTGAAGCTTTTTTTTAAAAAAGTCCAGTGTTAGAAACAAGCTTAGAGAATGCTCTAAAGGGATTATTAAGTATTGGTAAATAATAAATAGCATTATGATATTTACAGACTTTTGAACTATGGAATTTGATAAAACGGACATTTTTTTTTTTTTATACGCCCCATTATTATATAAAAGGACAAGACATTTTTCGTTTGTGATCACTAACCGCGTAAACTTCTGAACCAATTTTTACCAAATTTTAGCTATTTCATCTAAAGAGTTTAAGAAAGATTTAACAATAACAAAATTTACAATTTTTTTATCAAATTGTTGCTTAAAAGCGATAAATATGTGGTGGGCAGTGAAGTTTGAAAATTTCCTGATAGATGGCGAGTTCCATTTACGAGAGGTTATAAATGTACACTGTTATATAGAGATAGAAATTGATAATAAAATTTTCTTAATTTAAATAAATTGCTATAAAAAAAATTATAAATATTTAGTGTGATGTGTGGATCCTAGGGATGTTTAATAATCGAACGATATGTGGTCAGAGCCATTCCGCAAAAGAGGTTGCAACGATAAAACTACTAAAGCCATAACGAATTACAACTACATTATCTTCATAGTTCTAGGAAGGTTATAATAATAATTTAAATTTACAGTGTTAAATGGCAGAGGTTCGCCACACTGTCATTAAATTGATAGTTACAAATTAAAATCCAACCAGTTGAAATCGATAAAATTATTTCTGCCGCGGTAGAAATTATCGCCTTATCAAAATATCGAGTTCTTATTTGTTGATATTGTGTGTAAAAAATGGGCGGCCTAGCCTCTGTTTTTGCTGAAGGTTTTTAAATGATTGAAATTTCAATGATTTGATATTTATTCTGATGTTTTAGGTTTATTAAATAAATCGTAGCATTGGTTGCGTGAAAGAGCCGTAATTTAACCTATAGATACTATGGTAGAGAAAATAAATAACATTATTATTGAAAAAAATAATTGTGACAGCCGAGAGTATCTTTATTGATAGGGTTGTAAGCGCTGGTAATGCAGTCCATTACCAGCCATTATCCGCAAGAACTTCTTTCTAAAAAGTCTCTGTCCATCTGAATTATTAACTTGATAACATTATTATTAATAATTGAATATCCAATTATGATTTTACGTAAATTTCAACCACCTAATCATTGCAATGGTACCGGATTAAAAATGACAGCTTTGTGTGAAAACATCCAGAAATATTGTGAGAAAATAATTCTTAACAGCATGATACAGTAAAGCATATTTATCGTTGAAAAATAAAACTTAAATTTGTAGTTAAACCTATCTAAGTTCTTTTCTTAGAAGAGAAGAGCGAGTTAGCCGTGAATGGGGATGCTAGTCAGTCTATAATTTTCAACAATTAACGACAGATACGTTTTTTTTTTTAATATTATTGTTTAAATCGCATTATAAACTAATAAACATTTATTCTATAATGTCTGTGTTTTTTTAATATTACATATGTAATCCTGGAAAGAAAATAAGTAAATAAGATATATTTTAAACTGCCAACTGTCAAGAACTCAGGAACACATCTGAAATATACTGTTACGGGCCACTAGGGGGTATGACTAATCAAACATCAATTAAATGCTAAACACTAATTTATTAGCAACTTAATAAATACAAATAGGTCCCTTAAGCTACCTAATCTAATAGCAATTATACTTAGGTCTAACTTATATCTAATTACACTAATATATATATTATACAATACTTATCTTCAATATTTTAATGCTAATACAAGATAGCAAAGAGCAGTTAGAATCATTCTTTCAAATAGTGTGGACGCAGCGTGAGTTATTGTGCAAATTGTTGCCTATTCTAAACTGCAAACATTTGAGAAGTATGTGATATCGTTTTTTTTTTTATTTCATGTTCTTATGTTTAGTTAAAAATGATTTACAGTTATATCCGGAAAGTGGTGATCTTCAGCTACTTCTTGAAGCACACCATCAGCTACGCACGCATTCAGGTTACATATGATAGTGGACTCAAAGCAACAAGTCGCTTGACAAAAGTACTTTCAAAAAGACTTCCTTGAGTTTTTCCGGGGTAAGAGACTAGCTAGAGGGCAGGAGTAGGAAGACGAAATTATTTATAAAAAAAAAAAAAAAAAAAAAAAAAAAAAAAAAAATCGGCCCAAGCAACGATACGATTCATCAACAGACTTATCAGGCCCTCCCCTTGTGGACCGTGATAATGATAACAATCTAGATATCGACGTTGAGGATAAACCAGACTCAATCGATGCAACTTTCATCTTTCTAGATCATATAATCTTTTAAAATCAAAACTGGCATCATTTAAAAATGGTGTGGTAGTTACGTTATGATGCCTTTCACTTATTTATAAAGTAAAACCATAGATGTTCTCGAATAAATTTAGAGGAAAGAATTAACTGAAATTCTTATTAATATGATAGAATGCTAGCAAGGAAACTTATGTTAAACAGCTTGCCAGTAAAACATTAAATCCTCTAATTCTCTTAGTTAGAATAATGTCATTACTGAATTCATGATAATATATATACTCTTACTGAAAACCACCATTTGAAACTTTACAGCGCAGGTTTACAGGGCAGACCAAAAAACACATAAAAATCTACAAAATTTTCATTTACAAACTTTGCCCGTTCTGCTTGGTATAACAGTAACAGAACTTTAAACATAGTTTTCCTTGCGATTAAGCGTAAAATGTCAAGCTCGACGGAACACAATATACTAGGGCAGAACCTTATATGAGGTGCCTAATTACAAAATGTAGCAAATGCACCAAAAATCGAAATTGAGTTTTATATACCGTCGAACCAGCTCCTTGCCACGCAGAAGTTTCAGTAGGTTTTAGGTTTAAGAACGATGAAAAATCTGTTCAAATTTACAATTAAAGATCACGTACTTTTGCAAAAGGGAGTAAAACCATGCCTATCACAGTACCAAAAGGGAGTACCTCACAATATGGCTGCCAAATTATGCATATTATTTGTCGGATTTAGGAGACACAAACGAGTGAAAGAAACAAAATTAGCTGTTTAGAAAAGTTACCTATTATTTTGAAGTAATTACTATTAACTAGTTATTTTTTTAATTAACTACGTAGCTCAATATTTTATTGTTTTTATTTTGTTCCACAAAATATTCGCATTTATGTTTAAAAATATTGTCTAATGATAAATTGTTTTTAGCCATTTTCAAAAAGGTTTTACTAAAATTCTGTCAAGAAGTAAGATGAGGAAGAATAATAATTTGTTGAGGAAAATGTGTATTATGATAACATAGACTAGTATTTTTATGTACATATATCGTTTATTATTTTACAAGTAACATTTTTTAACGTAAAATAATTTTTTTTCCATTTCAATTTTATAAATCAACTCAACACTTGTATTTGTTTCATTATCAAAAAGGAGCATGTCTCAAACTGTTGCAAAACGGAGTAAGTCCCCAAAACTGATGCAAAACGGAGTAAGTGCAGAAGAAAAACCAATTAAAAAAAGAAAATGGTTAACAGGGGCCTTATTATGCTTTTCCAACTAAAACCATTTATTTTCCTGCTAATTATACAAGAAAAAATACATTCATATCAATTGGGCATCATATTGCTATGGTTTTAGGCTTCCGGTGAAAAATTTAGAAATCTGGGTTTGCCACGAATTGCAATTGGACGCCTCATATAACCACTTAAAACGTAATGTAGTTCATCTAATTACGCAATGAATACTAATATGTAGAATGTGTCCAATACTTATAATAAAATTAGAAGCATTGTTGAAGCATTACGTTTAGCACCTCGCTTACTACTTACTTCATTCCTTTTTACATACGGACAGGACTATATTACATTATAACGTTCAGCAAGATTTATGACAAAACTGTAGATGCAGCCTATCAAACTTATATAATAAATAGATACAATGAATATTCCTGACAACACATACCAAGCTGTACTAAGAGATCGCGGAACTGTACCGAATAGAACAGGGAGCTTAATGGAGAACTAGGGTGTCGATATATAGTCTTCTTGTATTTTTTATTTTATACTTTTTTTATATACTCTTATTGTTAAAGTTAAGATTTATATTGTTGCTTATGAGTGTTTTTATTTTGCTGTTTACGAGTGTATCTTATATTGTCTTTTGAATATTTTTATGTGTAATTTTAAAACCTGAAATATCTTTTTTTATTATATCGTAAACTATGGTCTTTCACTTTGAATTATTACTACAGTAATTATGATATATATATTGGGAGTTGGAATTAATTTTAAAGGATTGATAAGAGATGGTATTACTAGTCTCTAATCCCATCGGGCCAACTTGTTGCTATATTCATGTTGAAGCGTCATCATTTAGCTTTGATTTTCAGTAGGTGTCATTTCTCTGAAGTGTGAACAACATTATTTTTTTGCTCTCTAAACATGTCAACTTTTGTGCCAAGTAAGACGAATTTGCGGGAAGCTTTGCTTTTCTGCTTTCATTTGAAGAAAAAAAGCAGCTGAAGCCCATCGGTTAGTTTGCGAGACTTATGGGGACTATGCTCCATCGATTTCCACTTGTGAGTACTGGTTTCGGAGGTTTAAAAATAGTGATTTTGACACGGATGACAAGGAACGCCCTGGCCAGCCGAAGAAGTTTGAAACCGAATGAAACGATCACGGGAGACCTCTACCGAACTCAGTTGATGCGTTTGAGCCGTGCACTGAAGGAAAAAAACGGCCGCTATTTGGGGAAAGGCACGACAAGGTAATCTTGCAACATGACAACGCTCGGCCGCATGTTGCTAAACCGGTCAAAACATACCTGGAAACGCTGAAATGGGAGGTCCTATCCCACCCACCGAATTCTCCAGACATTGCTCCTTCGGACTACTACTTGTTTCGAAGCATGACACACGACCTGACTGACCAGCGGTTCACTTCTTATGAAGATTGCAAAAAATGGGTGGATTCATGGATAGCCTCAAAAGACGAAGCCTTCTTCCGAGCTGGTCTCCGTAAATTGCCAGAAAGATGGGAAAAAGTAGTCGCTAGCGATGGACAATACTTTGAATAATATACACTGTACCATTTTTTAAATAAATAAATGCTCAAAAATCGAAAAAAATCCTTTAAAATTAATTCCAACTCCCAATATATATATATATATATATATATATATATATATATATATATATATATATATATATATATATATATATATATATATCACTACACCCACGTTTTTGCTATAAAAGCTGTAATCTCTCCTCTAAGCACAAACATTTTTCAAATTTTAACCACATTTCCGTTTTTCATAAATTTTGACCACGTTAAATTTCATAAAAGACCAAATCATGTGTAACCAGCAATTTAAAGAATTAGGGACTTTAACAACAATCTGATGCTGAACTTATTTAGAGAAGTTACAGTTTCTTATAATACTCCAACGCTCACCGTTTTTCGTAAAAAATCAATCCACTTAGCTGCAAATATTATAAAAACTTGAAAATATAACCAGCTTTTGAATGATATGGTCAAATTAAAAATACCAAGCCAATCTAATGGACAAATTCACTTTCAAAACTGTATAAACAATGTGCTACATTTGACATTCAAATCAGGTAATTGGGTAAATAAAACATTCTGATAATCGTTCCATAAAAGTTTGTATTTTAAACAAAATAAACTCTTCATTCGAATAAGTAACAAGTGAAAAATATATTGCCAATTAAAAAATGAATGAAAACTGTCAAAAAAGCCGTAGCCCTTATGATGCAGCCCTTCACATACAAGTCTATTGCAGTTAAGTCAGGTGACCTAGGTTGAAAATGTATCACACCATTTCTACCTTCCATGTGGGGTATCCATTTCCTTATTGCTGTCGAATAATATGGAATAGCACCATCGTGATGGAAAATCATGTTTTCCTGAACTCCAGTTGAAATACCGATTCCACGGGCCAAGTTTTAGATGAAACATTTGTAATTTCATTTAACCTATTTATAATAACTCTTCAAGTACATGATAAGGAACCTTACCCTGCGAATACACTGGCCTAGAGGGGAAGCGCCGATGAGGATACCTTAGTATCTGAGCCCGACTTGGGGGATTATTAGTTTTAACAATCATTACCTAATTTATATTATTATTAATTATATTATACTTTATTTCTTGTATATTTTATAGCTAGTTGTCTGAAGTTTAATTAAAATATTAATGTGTGAATTAATATATTAAGTTAAAAATTCCATTACTAGAAAGCTTTACCTTCATCCTTCAAAAGATCGCTCTGGCTACCCACCCACGCAGCGGAAGCACAATGGCCCCAGGACATGATATTGATGAGGTGGGAGCTATTAGGGCGAAGAGCTATATCGAAATGGCCGCTGAATCTCGCCTTGAAAAACGAGCGTTCCTCCTGGCGTCGGTGCCTCTGATTGGTTTAAAATCTATTAAACCTGAGACCGTTATCGGAAAATGTTTATTTCCCAGCTCGCGTCTCTTCCCTTTTTGAAGCATTAGCTCGGTTGATAAAAAAAAAAGAAACCTTCATTTGGTTCTATCTCGTAGACATAAGAAGCAGCGAATAGCGATGGATAAAATCAATTACCTATATCGATAAAGTTGAGGTAACCTTAATAGATTGCGAGGAGTGATACATTTAATCCTGCAGAGGTAACCTGTAAAGTAGCAAATATTTTTATTGCTAGTAATCAGTATTTATTTTTATTTAAAGTGCATGAGTATAATGTATTAACTTACGCTAACGTATATAAAAATGAAAATATAATATTATGTGCACTGCACACATATTTTTATTTGATAACCCGATGAGCATTCGTCAGTTTATGCAATGGGGCTTTTGTGATCCTTTTTCCGATAAAATGAAAAAAAATTCAAACCCTTTTTGTAAATGAAAGAAAAAAATGTATCAATTTCTCGAACAGTATTGTGCTTGCAGAGGTTTTTTCGAAGTACATACTATAAAATAATGCATACACTCATGTTGATTTTGCATTATAAAATGATAATATACTAAAACACTTACTGGTTTGTTAGTGTTTATTATATTTAGCTCATTAGCTCTTTGTAGTGAACTAATAAGGACATAATTAGTTATTTTGGGTGCTCCAGTCCCACAGAGTATCTCTTCAGGGTAAGATTGGATGAATTATTTGCCTCTTTTATATTTATTTAATTTATAATTTATAATTTTATAATTTATATTTATATGTATTTAATATATAAAAATACAATTTTTGATTGTTAAACATCTTCAGTTCTAAACATATAAGAATATAAGCAAGTTCATTTGGATCATCTACTACGGCTAATGACGTGAAGTTGAAAAGCCAAATTTTTATAAAATGAGTTAAATATTACCCATGAAGCAGTAATTTTAATTTCTGGGGCTAACTTGTGCTTTTTAATGAGACCTTAAAGTATCTATTTTACCAGGAATGATATTTTTAGAGCCTTACTGTGCACAATTGACTTGATGGCTTCCTCATTTGATTTTATTCTATTAATGTTAAAATGTTTATAAATAAATCAAATGCACATTGGCACTCACCTTGCAATGAAGGAGAACCAATGAAAGGTGATTTGATAGAAATTGAGGGAGGGTAGTTAAGTAAATTTTTTTCAGTGATTGGTTCGTTTTTTTCCTCTACAGATAACAAATCTAAAGTAGGACTAATCGAAATTTTGATTTCCTCGCTTAAACAAACATTTGTTAGACAATATTTTCTCGCTTATGTTTTTGTTAAACTTATTTTCGTAATGTAAATGTATTCCATCAATAATCGACAGATCTTTACATTTTAGAATTAAAAGGATCAAATTACTTAAATTAATATTGAAATTAAATTAACAATTAATCATTATTCGAAGTAAACAAAGATGAGATGAAGTAACCTAAGTTCCTTTCCGGTTGATCCCAGCGACAAATGTTTTGTAACAAATAATATCCTCCATTCGACTACTAATCAGATAATTGTGAGAAAATTTCCGATCAGAGCAACACAGTAGAGCTAGAGCGTGTCAAAAAAGGCCCAAAAATAAAAAAATGTTGGCAAATTTTTCAAACGGTTGGTCCTAGCGACAAATATTATATAACAAAAATATTTTAAAAGAAATATTCTGAAACCTAACATTTTTGATTTTGAAAAAAAAAGTTATACCCGTCTATAGTCATATCCATGTTAAAAGTTATTCAAAATCTCAAATATTATATACGTAATTATTTTTCCTCTAGAATCTAGTTAAAATGATTCTACTTCTATATATATATATATATATATATATGTATAAAGATATATATATATATATATATATATATATATATATATATATATATATATATGTATAAAGATATATTTATATATAATTATGAATATATTTCACATATAGACAAGTAAGTCTAGCGAAATTCACTTCTTCTGGAACGCGTACGTGCCCAGTTCAATGAATTATTGATCAAGCTCCATTGGTGCGGAACACTTTTCTTGAATAATCAGGAACTGGATTAAACTTCCCGTTCGCCTAGCACTAATTACTGTGGAGAAGGGCAGGGACTTTTGATATAATACCACTTTCCGTTATTTGCAGTTCTATGTATGAAAGGCAGACTTGGAATTGTATTTATTCAAGGAAATTATCGTATTTTACATGTTCATAGGAACTTCTTAACCACTAATTTGTCCTGCGAAATTTTTTATGATATTATTGTTTTAAACAATACATCTTGGATATTTTTCAGAAACAATAAAAAGCTACGAAAATACGACCACCAGTAAAGATTATAATAGCATTATTTCATAGTAATTAGTTTCCTTATAATCTATTTTATATTTTTATTTTGCATTGAAAAGTACTGAAGGTTAGTAATGTATACAATTATGAGCGGTGTGTTAAATGTGCGAAGATAACTGAATTGGTAAAATCATACCTCTGGGGAGAAATTCTGATAAGAGTATATAACATAAAAAAAGATAATAAGAATAGGCGCCCCTATAGTGTCACTGGACGGAAATAAATATTGTTAGTTAAATGGTTAAATTGTTTCACAACAGAAAACGTTTATATATTTTCAAGATAAATAGAATGCATACCTCTCAACTCCGTAGTTCAGATATAGAAAGCGTTTGCTTGAAAAAAGTATGTTTAATACCATAACAGATTTCTTCGAAGTTAGAATCATTAATGATTAGTTTTTTTTTCTTTTTAATTCGCACAAATTATTTGGGTTTTGGTTGGAAAGGAGGAAAGAGAAAGATAACAAATTGGTTGTTTCAGTATGAAGTAAAAAATATGTCTTTTTATTTATTTTTTTTTTTAATAAGGAAAGTCAATTCATCTAACGAAACCTCCTGAGAACGAAAGAGATTATACTATGTTTTTTTTTTTTTAATATAATTAATATTTCACCTCATCCTTCATTCCTACCTTACAAATCGCTCCTTCCGAGTTCGATAAGGCTCTGATTTTTCCGACTGCTATCCTATCCGAGACGGAGTTCCTCAAGAAAAGCGTTTTGGGTTCTGTCCTCTACATCCTCTTCACTGCTGACATTCCTACCTCTCCCGACACGTTCCTAGCAACTTTCGCTGATGATACAGCTATACTTTCAACACATCCTGATCCTAAAACAGCCTCTTCCAACCTACAAAATCACCTCTCAACGATAAAACTATGGTGCAACAGATGGAGAATAAAAGTCAATGAATCCAAATGCACCCACATGACTTTTGCTCTACACCGTAGTTCCTGCTCAACTGTTCTATTCAATAAGCTCCCGTTACCCAGATCTGATACAGAGCGATATATTGGTTTCATCTTAGACAAAAGACTCACTTGGAACCCACAAGCTAGACTTAAAAGACAAGAACTAAACAGGTGATTCAGCCAACTATACCACATTCTATGCAAGCTTTCAAAACTTTCAATAGACAACAAGCTTCTGATTTATAAGACTATCCTAAAGCCTAGCTGGACCTACGGACTAGAATTTTGCGGGACAGCAAAACACTCGAGCATCAAACGTATCCAATCCTTCCAATCCAAATTCCTAAGAACCATAACCAATGCCCTATATTATGTCTCCAACAAAACCTTACATAACGATCTTAATATACCTTTTGTCCTAGAATCCATACCTGTCAAATTTTCAAAATTTCATCAAAAACTTTCTCATCATCCTAATCCACTAGCACAATCCCTATCCTCACCTCTATAATCCTCCTCGCAAGTTAAAAAGACAGTGGCCCCGTGACCTATTATAAATTTCGACATGGAGTCCTGGCAATTGCCAGCTTCTTCGCTCATGCTCTGAGTGACTGTAGTTTAGCCTCACACAGCCTCCAATGGTGTAATATTATACTAGCGACGCAGCTGAGAGAGAAGCGCTGGGATCTCTTAGGGCCTGGCTTGACCATCCATAAGTGGAGGGACAAGTCTGGTTGGGGGATCCCTCAGATTTGAATATAGTGTAAATAAAGTATGAATGTATTTTACGATTATATTTAATTTAAATTTTTTATTTTTATTTTTTACTCTTATTATTGTTTTTATTATGTCTTGTTACTTATTTTATAGATTATTTATTTTTTATTTTCTAAGCTTTATGTATTGTATAGTTTGAGGTACTTTGTTTATTTTCTTATTTTATTCTTATTATTTTATTTTATTTTTTTATCCATTCTTTGCATTTAGTTGTTATTGTACTTAGTATGTGATTGGATCCATTTAGTCATCCATATTACCTATTGCCCACATTGAGGTAGATTGTAATACTTTATCAATAAAATTAAAAATTCAATTAAAAAAAATTAATATTTCATATTCGATTAGATTTCAGATAAAGTAATTCAATAATGATTTTGTCAGAATTTCTTTCTCAATTGTGAGATAGTCATCTAGTGAAATTAATATTGTATATTTCTTCATTCTTCATGATATTTCACAAGTTATTGAAAGAAAAACGAATAAAAATAACTTGTGGTACGCAGTATAGAAGGATCAATAGAAGTAGGATTGATGAATTAATCATCACTTGTATTGGATTATTTTTTTCTTGAAACTTGTTTCGAATGTGAAACATTCATCATTAGTTCTGAAACATACAACACTTTCAAAACATCAGCACTTTGTTACATAAACTTTATATGGAGAAGAAGATGATCAGGGATGCAGTCAAAGTAACACCACGTCTAAGAAGGAATTTTTTAATACGTGCCAACACTTCAGCCTGCGTTGCAGGTCTTTTTCAGGGCCACCGATGACAGTCATCGTCCTTCTCCTCACAAGTGTGGTTCGGTGGCCCTGAAGAAGACCTGCAACGCAGGTCGAAACGTTGGCACGTATTAAAGAATTCCTTCTTAGACGAGGTGTTACTTTGACAGCATCCCTGATCATCTTCTCCATTCATCATACCAGTCAACTATACTTTTATCATTATAAACTTTATATATTAAAGTTTTTAAAAATGTAAGATATAAAATTAAATACATTGATATCCAGCTAAGAAGGCGAACGAGTTTCTGAAAGATAGTTCAAGTGGAAAGGGTGAGGTAGAGTGGGGCCTTTCTGTTTTCCCTATGACTGGTTTGTGGTTTCCGTTCCTCTTAAAAAATAAAATAAGTTGGACAATTAGAAATATTTATCTGGTAGTGTAAACGAAAATCTGGTTTGATTTTAAACGATTTTATTATTCGAAATATTTAACTTTAGGCCACGTATTTTCTACTTCATATATTAGTTTTAATCTCGAGTCTTTGTTGAATTTATGGTTATCTTCATTTAAATGGTTAACGAAACTAGAATTCCGGATCTTATTTTTTATTTTATTTTTTTTTTATTTTAATGTTGGGTCTTATTATTAGGGATACTATTTTATGTTCTTTAAATCTTTGATTTTTTGATCTTCCAGTTTATCCTGTATATTTAGTACTGCAACGCTTCTTTGATGTTCAGGTAGTGGGGTCTTACAATATCTATAGTGTCAGGATCTCTTCTAAACAACGAAATTAGTTTTCAATATAAATTAAATAATCCATAGTGAAGGATTTCTAACGATTAGATTTTTTTTTTTTAAATTTCGGCTACAGAAAACTTTAAACGATTGGTGCGATCTCGAGATGACATTATATCCGAATGATTTTTGTTTCGATGCACCCTACTTTACACATTGTGATATGTGATGACGATGATTTTAGGTATTATTGTATTGGTTAGATTTAATATTTTATCTTGCATTGCAATTCGAAACGTTGGCTTTAAGAATTAGAATAAAATAAACATTTTATTTTGATCTGCTGAATATCTTTGACTGCCTACCCTAATTATCTACATCTCCTATATACATCACAGTCAACTATACCTTATGATTATGTATGTTTTTATTTTAGAATTGTTTCTTCGTCCCTCCTAAAAATCACATCACTATATATATATATATATATATATATATATATATATATATATATATATATATATATATATATATATATATACACTCCTCGTTTGTTAAGGTTTTAACTTCAGTATTTTACAGTTGAGGGAATATTCATTTAGTCAGTTAGGAAAACAAAAAGAATGAACCTCTTCAGCTTCTTTGAAACCTTTTAAAAAGAACGTAATTGGAGACACAACGCTCAGGTTTAAAGAGTTTCTCTACCAGTTAAAAATTACATTTCTCCACAAATAGTAGTTTATTTTACTAGGTCCATTAAGTTATCTTTTTTTCTAAAATAAAATCTTCTTTTTTTTAACCATTTATTGATATTTACTAATGCATATATTCTATTTAACAGGTAAATTTGAGGAAAATGATAACAGTGACAAGTCAACAACGTGTAAAGAACTGCTTACTAGTAGCACTTCAATAAAATTTCTACATTAGAAGGTCTCGAGACCATTTCCTTTTCTGACGCCTTGGAGTAGTGTTAGGCAGTTAGGAGACTAGTTAATTTAATGGTTATGGAACTAACTATGAAAAGATAGGTAGCTTATAATAGGTTTGGGATAAATCGGCAAACACATGGTATATTAAGATTTTTATGGATATGTTTATTTGTGACAAGTTATAGAGCACTGAGCATTGTACGAATGATTTTGGATTGTAAGGATTGGACACGAAAAGAATTAGAAGGTTTAGTGGAGCTTTTAAGTCTGATATGTGAAATAAAATCTAAAAGGAAATAAAATCGCCCAGTAAATTAATTCATGTCTTAGGAGTTAAACAGGAAATTGCCTTCATGACACAAAAAGGAAAAAAATAAAATAAATAAAAAACTCAATTTCACTCTGACTGGGAAAAAAAAGAGCTCATGGATTTGGCAAACAGCTGCTTTTATATCTGCAGCTTTTGATAAGGAAACTGTCTTCAAATTTCCGATCCGAGCAACACGAAGAAACCTAGAGATTGTTATAATGCTACATTTTTGAGGGAGAAAAACACGTTAGATAAAAAAACTTTAGACCCCAGCCAAAATACATATCCATGCCAAAATAAAAGGAAATAGGAGTTCTTCAGGTTTTGTATTTTATTTTAATTAAACAAAAATGTTGACGTCATAACATTAACGGTAACAGAGAGAACATGTCACACATTTAGGACTTGCAATTATAAATGATTAATATAACTTCCTCACGGTGCATCGAGCATATTTATGGTGAGCTTTAATTATAATTCCTCATAACAATGGCGTTTGACTTAATTGAGAAAATTTCACAGTCAGCAAACTAAGCGGCGAGGCACTCCCTGCCCTAATAGGACCCAGCCAAGAACTAAATACGGCCACACAGGCTAACATCATCGACATATTCATTATAATAATATTTCTTGTTAAGAATAATTTTTTTATGCCATCTAAATAACTATTATTACAGATAGGTACACATCGGGATATGAAATAACTCCTGTTTACGATACCGAATTACGGTATCATATAATAATATCTAATTGCTTACGAATCCCTACAGAATGAAAAGGACAGGTATAGTTATTTGGTAATGAGATATAAAGAATAAAAAATAAATACATAATGTTTGATGAATTTGGTGTACGTTTAATCTTATCCGAGAGGATATTAACCTTCTATTTTACCTGTATTATTTATTTAACATAAATAGAAAAGTAAATACATCTTTTTAAAATGTATTACGATCAATTCAACAAGTAATTCACTTATTATCCATGACAAATCAAGCGTGGTGTATTGTTTTATCACCTTAATAACTAAGGGAAAATAAAAAAATGATTATATTTTTTAAATATATTAATTATTATGAAAAATATTCTAAAAAACAATTTAAAATTTTAATTAATATCAAAGGAGAAGGTTAATGAAGACAGTCAATAAATTGCAATCAAGCAGGAGTATAAAATTAGTAATATGATGATAATGAAAAAAAAAAGAAGTATTATTAAAATTTGGTGAACATTCAATTTAATAGCAAAGAAAATTACCCTATTGTTTATTATACCTATATATTTTCAATTAATAGAATAAAAAAATATAAAGATCTTTTTAAAATTCACTAAGACAGGTTCAACATGTATTTCACGTATCCATGATGTATTAAACGTGGTGTATTTATTTTTTTAAATACATGCTTTTAGCAAGATAATCACTAAGGGAAAATAAAACAAAAGATTCTATTAAATATCTTTAACAGACTGAAGAAGCTTCCTGTAGCTTGGGATTTGTTTTAAATTCTTAGTAACATAATTAGATATCACAAGACTATTGCCAACGTCTGCGGTATCGATCGGTTCCTAGGAATCGAGTTTGGATCATCGATTCTCGATATCGATTCATAGAGTCAACCCAATTCTATCTTAAAATGTACATTGAATGGAACTGAGTTGACATAAAACTCAATGTCTCCCTAACTCGGAAAAACAATATTTCATGGATATATCTATCTATAATCTACTGCTTTTCTCAATTTAAATTTTGAATTAAAAGGATCAAATTACTTAAATTAAGTTAACAATCAGCGAATATTACAAATAAACAAAGTTGAGAAAAAATAGCGGTTTTAAACGTGACGTTTTTTATTCAAACTAATCTAAATCCAGTGGCGTAGTGAGGGGGGGCAAGGGGGGCCAACATGCCCTGGGCGCTACTCACAAAGGGGCACCAAAATAGTCCGCAAGACAAAAAAATGCTGGATAATTTTTATGTTTATAATTGATTTCTGGAAAATATTTTTTTAATTTAGTGCCAGTGCTATATAATAAATGTTAGTTCGTAAATAAAAAGGAAAGAAGGGGGGGAGGCATTAAAAAGGTATTCTGCCCCGGGTGCGAGTTAAGCTCGGTATGCCACTGTGTAAATACTAAACGGTAGGTCATTGCGATAAATCTTGTATAACAAATAATATTCTCCATTCAGTTTCTAATCAGAGAATTTTCGTCAAATTTTCGATCTGAGTAACAGCAAAAGAACTAGAGCGTTTCAAAAGCACCGTTGCCATTTAACAAATTTAGGCGAATTGATATTATTTATTCAAACCCTAAAGGGTAGGTCCTAGTGACAAATAATGTATAACAGAAAATATTCTCTATTAAATTTCTGATTAAGAAAAAATCTGCAAAGTTTTGATCCGAACAGGCAACACCAACAGAGCTAGAGCGTGACAAACTGTTATATTTTTGCCCGTAAAAAATACTTTACACCAAAAAAGTACAGACTCCCAGCCAAAAGACATATCTAGGTAAAAAAAAAAAAAAATATGTTCAAATAATTAATTTAAGCTGAACGTTAATGAATACATCCTTAAAAATATATTCTAGTAGAAGCATAAATTAAGTTATGGGATGACAAAGAATTTAAAAAAGTAATAATTTTGATCAATTTGGTCTACGTTAAATTTTATACCATAAAAACGTATTGTATAATTATTTAAACAATAAATATTATTTTATCTATATTTATTGTATAAATAAAATAAAAATTTATATTTATCTTCCGTTTATTGACATTTACAACTGTACACAATACACAACTAGTAAATTTGATCATGATTATAACAATGACTTCTATATATAATAACCTGTGATGAACTACTCACAAGTAACACTTCAATAAAAATTTTATATCAAATGTCCCTGGGCCATCTTCTATTCAGACGCCTCAGAGGATTATCAGGAATGGAGCGTGAGGTAAGTTGGGAGACAAGTGGATTTTAATGGTTATAGTGCATACTATGAAAGGATAGATATCTGGTTTGGGCTAAATCAGCAACATATGGAACACTAAGGTCTTTATTGATAAGTTTGTTTGTGACAAAATAAGGAGCATTAAGAATTTTTCGTAGGATTTTGTATTGCAAGGATTGGATACGGGATGAATTATATGATTTAGTGACAATACAATTCTCTATAAATGTTCCTATTCTTTTTCTATAAATAAAATAAAAAAGTATAAACATATTTTTAAAATATATTACGATTTATTTTTTTTTTTTTCAATTACATTCTTATATGACGTTAATAGCAGGGTGGACGATTTTAACTTAGGCATACGAAAACCCTTTTAAAAGGAAATCATTGATAAATGGCAACGTATGTTGTGTGAAAGCTCACCGAGTAAACTAACAAAACCTACCTTTTCACAAAATAAACTCCACCTAAATTCGAATAATTTTGTAACATGATAACAAAAAATTTCCATTTTTTAGGTTCGCCACAACAGTTCAATCTTAAATCCTGATCTTTCAACAGTCCTAGGAGATAATCAGACTTTTCGTCAAACTAAAGACGACACTCCCACCTATGTAATATCTTACCTGCAATCCTTCCTTCCAGTCTATTTTTTCTCCTTCCGCCAGGGATCACGGCTTTCTTCTTTTAAGTTGGTATCAGCAGGAGTACCACAAGGCTCAGTGCTTGCTCCACTACTCTACATCATATACACACACGACATTCCAATTAGCTCTGACATTCTTACAGTGACATATGCAGACGATACAGTGATTTTAACAAGAGATAAAATTCCAACTCATGTTTCACAGACTCTACAGCATTACATATAAATTATGACAAATCGCAACACATAACTTATACTCTTTGACGTGAAACATGCTAGTTTTTCTTAACAACGCACCGATTCCTCAAACAGACACTGTACACTACCTTGGTCTGAAGTTTGACCGAAGAATGACATATGGTACACATATCAAGGAAAAAAGGAAAACGTTCAACCAAAGACTAAGACTTTTATATTCACTCCCCTCTATACGTTTTACAACTTAAACAAAAAATGAACACTTATACTTACTTACTGAAACTTATTTGGATATACGCTTTGCAGATATAAGAAACAGCTAAAAAGACATATATTAACGAACTCCAAATCTTCTAGGCAAAAACATTCAGGAAAATCACAAAAGTACCTTGGTACGTAAGCAACACAACTTCACATACTGACCTACGCATGCCAACAGTTAAAGAACAAATACGAACCCACTACAAAGGATTCTACGAAAAATTATATGGACATTCCAATAACGTATAAACGAAATGGTCACAATACATATTCCCAACAACAACAAGAGAAGGCTAAAAAGGAGCTTGATGATCAAGCTAAAGACTGGAGGTGGCGCTGTTGGGTTCTGCTCCCCATCATGCCTTTCACACCATTTACTTTCTCACAACAAATTCACTGGTTGTTTAATTGTAATTGAGAAGTGTAAATAAATATATAAAGTCAAAAGCATAGAAAAAAAGAATTATAAGTAGAAAAGAAAGATAAAATAATTGGCGTTAATGACCAAAGTGTTACGCCAATAAACAAGGACAAACAGACAACCAATTGCGTAAATAGCTAAGGGAAAATAGAAAAAGTGTTTCAAATTTCTTAAATATTACGGAATAAATTCTATCCTTTAAAAAAACTTTAGATTAAGTTCATAAAAGAAACCTAATAAACACAGCCAACAACTATACAACTATTTCACATCAGGATTGTGATCAAATGAAAATAAAATCTTAAACTAATGAGACAAAAGTTTTTGTTATATCCCCTTGACACTTCTGAGAGAAATAACACAGGTGGCAAGAGGGCGAAATAATGACGTCACACTAATGACATCACAACTAGGTCGAGAGCGGGTAGCATCAAAGGTCCGGAGGGACTGTCCCCGCTTCTGGGCAGCTAATGAGTTTGTTTACACTTCACTTAGTTTGTTACCCTTGGCCAACCAAAATTATTGTTACAATTTCAAGGACAAAAACTCTTCACAAAAGTACATGAGGCACTGAGAGGATAGCAACAAATCTCATGGATGAATTCTGAATAATAAAATACAAAACAAAAGTAGCATTTAAGGATGTATAGTTAGGTTGTAGGTCTTGTTTAGAACTTTTTGTCTAGAAACCGGGCATTCTTCTTCGGTTAATATCGTATATTATATTATCGTCTAATGCTTCTAGCAACCAAATTTGAAAATTCACGCTTCAGTGTTAGAATTTATCATTATTTTATCATTTTTAAAACGTCATGTATCTTATCAATATCTCTTAAGCCGTGTTTTCCTAGCGACGCATTTTTCGCGTCGCATGCGACGTGTTACGCTCAGCTTAATACGTCACCTACTCCTCCATAGGGATTCAATAGGACTGTTTTCCTAAAGAGCGCAACACGTTCCATGCCGACGTGATGCGCTCAACGTTTTAGACCGACTGTTTGGAGAGGAGTCTATTTTATTTCACGCTACGCAATAGTCAGGTTTTGTCTGTTTCGGAACGTGTATTTGTTGTGTGTAGTGTTTGTGATTTGACTGAAATGGGGAAAAAAACGGCAAATGTGCAAAAACTGCGTTTTTCGGCTGATGAAGACGAACTTCTGATAGAGTTTGTTCAACACCACCAGAGTTTATTCTTCCATTCTTCTTAATAAATGTTATGGTTTCTTTCTTAATTTTATTAATCTGTCCACTTACCTTAGAGTTAAAGCCAATTTTTCTGCTGGTGTAATTGGTATCTTGACTCGGTTACATGAAGAAATTCTCAATTCCTCTTCTACAAGGTTCAAAACGTATGCGAACCTTTCACGGGACAGCCTAAAATACCTTCTGAACTTTTCTTCTTTATCAATGAGATGGCTATTGATTAAAAGTTTGAAAAACCCCTCGTTTTCCCGATTATTATAAAAGTCACTTATTTCTTTTCTAAATTTCGCGTGTTTCAAGAAAATATGGTCCTCTTCATCATTTTTCATTTGTTTCAGAATAAACATTGCAATAAGTTTCTTTCTTCTTTGGATTCGTTCCATAATGACACACCCGAAACACTGTCCGTTGTCCGTCAGTACGTCAACTGAACACGCTTTGCTAGGAAAACATTAAAACGCCGCGTGATAAGTTTCATGCCCCTGCCGACGCAATTGGGACGAACCCGGTTCCTGCTGCGCAAAAAACACGTCGCTAGGAAAACCTACCTTAACCTAAGAAAAGTGTTGCCTGGATACTAGTTAACTTATTCGTTTGCTAACTTAGCGGTTTGCTAACTATTGGTTTGTTAAAGTTATAGGATCGAATTTGATGAGATATATCTTCCTGTTTTGGATTACTTACGTTGTTTGTATGGTCATACATAGAAATATTGTAAGACCTGTTTTTCGTGTTATGTTAAACTCTTTTTTAATTATTTTGTCTACCTTTTATTTTTAAAAAAATATTTGATTTATTATTTGTACAACAAATTATACCTTTTACCTCTACACTCTCTCATTTCTTGCTGACAAGTACCTATTCTTCACTTCGAAAACAGAAATGATCAAAATCAAAACAAAATATAATTACCATTGATGAATTTATTGCCATATCTATTGGAATTATTTTATTAGAAAACTAGTTTCGATTGCTAAACATTCATCTTCAGTTCTAAAACATATAAAATTTTCAAAACATCAGCACTTTGTCACATATATTAGATATATTCTGGACTAAAAGTGACTTTTCCTCATAAAAATTTCTCTTCTTCGCTGCCTTCTTAATCAGCACCGCTTCTGCCAAATCACTACTTGCTTTTAGTGAACTACATAACCGCATAAAATGTATTATGATTCCTTAAACTGTACAATTAATTGTTACACATTTTGATTTTATTACAAATAAATTAAATTATTAGAATAAGTTATATAATTATGTATGTAAAAATTTTCATTCAGTTTATCAAAATCATTTAAATATTTTAACTATGCCACAGCCTTTGTAAATAATATTTGAAAAATAAAATTATTAATTTCACAATCAAATGTAAATTTTCATTTCTTTAATATAATAAAATGTAATTAAACCTTCCACTCTTCATAAAAAAATGATAAATGAAGTAGTAACATATTAAACGTAAGAATTAGGTATATGGAATTTGTATATCTTCAATTTAATTTTTTTTTTTTTTTTAAAGTTATATTTAAATATTTATTGAAACAAATAAAATAAACATGTAACTGTTTTAAACAGTTACAAACTTAAGGCAAAATTCATAGAGTGTTCCTCTATGCCCTCAGCATATTGAGATTGCCAATATCTAACCTTGGGTTGAAATACAAATGATATTATAAATAAACATATTTTCTCAATGATAAACTCTCTTTTCTAGCTGAAAACAGAGGAGGACTAGGGAACAAAGGGATATATATATATTTTTTTTTTTTTTAAGAGGTAAAAGTTAAAAACAAACACACATTTTATTGTTGTGTATACCACGAAAAACACGTTACAATCGTTATAATATTTCTATGTAAGACTATATTTTTTTTCATTATTTCAATGCACAATTTCAATTTTTAAATATTTGACAAGTAATTAAAATAAACTTCTCTTTGCCTCTAGCATATTGCGATTGATTGCTTTTGCGATTTCTAGAAATGAAAAACAATATATATATATATATATATATATATATATATATATATATGAACTCTCATTTTTGAATGAAAACATAAAATAAATCAATTAAAATGAAAACCAAAATAAAAATAATTATAAGCCTAACTTGTGATAAACGACAAACAACTTAACTTATCCAATTCAGGAAGAGATATCTCATCAAATTCGATCATATAACTTTAACAGACCAATAGTTAATAAACCGCGAAGTTAGTAAACGAATTAGTTAACTAGTACCCAGGCAACACTTTTCTTAGGGGGAGGGGGATATTGATAAGATATAGTTTTAAAAATAATAAATCCCAACACTGAAGCTTGAATTTTTAAATATGGTTGTGAGAGGCATTAGACGATAAGATAATATACGATTTTTTTTTTTTTTTTTTTTTTTATTTCAAAACATCTTTATTCAGAATAAAATAGTTCATTGATACATATATTATTAAAATATAATGTATCTAGACAAAGTTTTACAAAATATCATCCTTTTGGATGTTTTAATGTGATGGAGTGTTAGTTAAAAACATAGTGTTACAGTTAAATAGCGACATTCAGTGGCGATGTTACACTGAGATAGGGAATGAGATAATTAAACTGATAGGGAAAAAATAAATAAAAAATAAAATTTAAATAAATAAATAAATAAACAGAAATTAAAAGAGAGTTTTAAGACGAGAATTCGTCCTTCCATTCCAGTTGGTTGGCTTTGAAGGAGGATTTAAAGAAGAAAAAAGAGGACTGGACAGGGTAGGAAGCATGTCGTAAAATTTGATGTGACAACGTTTTATGTACTGAACAGGGTTTTCTAGATTGAATCGAGATGCAAAATCAGTCAGTCGGTCTGTACGCCAAGGGGACTGTCTTCGTATAGTCATTAGTGTTCTGTTTTGGAGTCTGTTTAATTTATTGATGGTATCTTGAACTAAGTGCCGAAAAAGAGGAGCTGCATGAAGAAGGCTAGGACGAATGATAGCTTTATAAAGAAGAAGTTTCAATCGGACAGATAAAGTTGGAGAGCGAAAGAGATGTGAAAGAGAAGTGAATGTTTGACGAGTGAAGTTTAGACGATGACGGAAATGACTGGAAAAGGTTAGGTGTCGATCGAGGCGAACACCAAGGTAGTTAATAGATGATGCAATCGGAATTTCGGTATTATTAAGCTTGATTGGCTGAATCTTTTTCCTTTGGGATTGACGGGAAAATGAGAAAACTATGGCGTCAGTTTTAGAAGGGTTTATACAAATACCTAAATTGGAAAGGGAATCTGAAATTTGTTGAGCCACCGCTTGTATATTTTGAAGGGCTTTTGTAGTGCTGATGGAGGAGCTGTAGATCGCAATATCGTCGGCATAAGCTGATATTTCGACGCGTGGGTAACGAGTGCCGATTACATTTGCTGTGTAAATGGAGTAGAGAATAGGAGAAAGTACAGAGCCTTGTGGAACACCAATCCGAGAGGACTTATATGATGACAAGGAGTTTCCAACTCTATAACAAAAGGAACGATTTGAGAAAAAAGACCGAAGTAGATTAAAGAGGAAAGGAGGAAATTCGTGATGAACAAGTTGAAGAAAAAGTTGCTCATGTTGAACGCAATCAAAAGCTTTTGTACAATCAAGGGAGATCATAGCAGTGGCGTGATTTTTAAGAAGAGCAGTGGTAACATAATGTTGTACACGTGAAAGTGAATGTACAACATTTAGACGAGGTTGGAAGCCTGTCTGTTCGTAAGGGATAATTGAGAGTTCATCGCAATAAGTTTGAATATGCGGGAGCAATAATTTTTCAAAAAGCTTTCCTAAATGGGAGAGGAGGCTAATGGGACGGTAATGATCCGGATTTAAGCCAGTTTTATTAGGTTTCAAAAGAGGTATAATAATGGCTTTTTGCCATGAGCTGGGGAAATGTCCAAGAACTGAGCAATTGTTGTAGATGGAGGTAAGATAATTTAAGGTTATGCGAGGAAGATGGCGGAGAGGAATAGCCTGTATATTATCTGGCCCAGGTGCTTTCTTAGGTGCCATTCGAAATATCGTTGCTTTAACTAATTAAGCATCAAAATGAGGTACATCGGAAGATTTAAATGGCAGAAAAGGAGGAACATGAGGAAGAGGTGCAGAAAAATGTTGAGCATAATGATCACAAAGAGCTTGTGCTTGCTCTTGTGGTGTAGGAAGCGGAGAGTGTAAAGTGGGAAGGTTAATAGGAAGGCGTTTATGATAAGATGATCGCCATAATTTCCAAAATTTTTGTAAATTTTGGGAGGCAGCTGTTATTTTTATTTTCCCAGATTGAGTTTTTCCATTTTCTGTAAAGCTGGGAGATTTGTTTTGTAACAGAACGGAGAGCAATGCGGTCTTCTGGTTGATGGCATCTCCGCCACCTATTTAGCAAACGATGACGGACAGATATTAACCAAAGAATATGTTTCGGAGGTGTTTGTAATACTAAAGGTTTTGGTTGGAAGGTAGGGATAGAATGAGAGGCTGCTTCTTGGAGCAAAGTGGTGAAACGATCAACTGCGTTGTCTATATCAGCCGTGGTTGGTGTATCAGGTAAAGGGGGCAAGGAAGAAGGAGAGTTTTTGAAAAGAAAGGCTTGAAATCTTATCCAGTCAGCTTTAGAATAATTGTAATGGAATGAAGAGTTGGGTGGGGTGCTAATAGAGGATATGTGATAGACTACTGGGAAATGATCTGAAAAGGAAATGTTGTTAAGAGTATAACAATAAGTAATAAGATGAGGTGCATGGGTATAAAGTAAATCTATTGTACTAACATGGCCTCGAGAAGACTGAAATGTAGGAGAAGAAGGGTAAATAATAGTTCCTGGAAGTTGTGCGATGGCTTTTCCCCTCGGATTGGAGGAAATATTATTCCACATTTGATGTCTGCTATTAAAATCTCCTATCACAAACGATGATCTTGGAACAGATTGAAGGAACTGGGTGAAAGGTTTCACTGGAGAAGAAGGACGAGCGTAAATTCCATACAACTGATGAGGAACTCCTTTGACATATAAAATTATACCCAGAAGTTGAATTGAAGGATGAGGGGATGCGGTTTGAAGAAAGCGATGTTTAATGGAATTGTGAACAAATATGGAAACATCAGTAGTATGATAGGAAGAATAAGAGAGAAAAACGAGTGTTTTAGGAAGTGAACCAGTATCAGTAAGAATAAGAATATCAGGGCGTGCAGAAGTAAGAAGGGCGTGAATACCTGGAATGAAAGGAGAATGATTAATATTAAAGTTAACTACCTTAATCTCAACCATTAATGTCCATATTTGATGAGGCCTGAAGAGTGATAAGAAGTGGCTGAAGAGAAGCAGAGAGCTGCTGGATGCTTACTAAGAGAGCCTGGAGTTGAGTGACAATGGGCTGAAGCGTAGAAGTGATGGTTTGTTGTATTATCGGAGTTATCTGCTGAAGGAATGAAACTGCTGGCTGAGGAGAATGCGCTGAGCGAACATGTGTGCGAGATGGCTGCGGTGCCACGATATTAGGAGCTGAAGTTCGTGTAAGATTTGGAAATTCTTCTGAGGATAGTGGTGGCGGTAAAGGTGTTATTGTAGGCTTGGCAGGTTTATTTTTTGCAACATTTATGTATTCCAAATGTCGTGTGCATTGTCTAAATGAAGCCGTGTGCTCTCTTGATTACATCCTGCACAACGAAGTGGGGAGTCTTGAGGTCAGTCTTTTAATTCGTGATTGCCACTACATTTCACACATTTAATAGGGCGAAAGCAGTAGGTGGAAATGTGCCCGAAGGATTGGCACCGAAAACATTGGCGAATTCCTTCTGACGGTCTTTTTCGTGGTAGTTCGACCCTGTATCTCATGCGATTGTCTGATCCGGGAGCCTGGAGATTTTCAGGTTTTACTGAAGGGGATGTGGTGACTATAATCTCAGGGAGATCCATTTTTGTTCCATCTAAAAGTGTTTTCTTTAGTCTTCGTATAGATTTGACGCCAGGAATGGCCAAAAAGGTCCTGTTAATATCTTCTAAAGGAGGAAAGTCTGTTAAAAAGCCGGTTATGAAATATCGTTTATCATTGGGTCCGGATCCGTATGTATGATGGCTGATTTCTTTCGAAGTGAGCCAATTCATGATTTCTGTTCTCTCTTCAGTGTTTGCGGGATGTAGGCGAATGTCTCCAGATCGTAGTGAGGAGAAAGAGGCAGTTATATGAGGTCGAGAGTTGAGAAAGGTTAATAATTTATTCCTCGTTATGTTTGAAAATAATAATTGGTGGAATCTTTGGAGGAGAATCAGATGAAGGATGTGTAGAAGCTGATGTATTTAGTAATGGCCTTTGGTCAGGATGAAAATAGTCTAAATTTAGATCGGGAATTAAATTTCCATAAGAGTTGGGAAGCGCTTGTCTTTTGGCTGCTGTACTAGACTCGTCAGGCGGCCATGGCCTCGCCCTGTTCGCCATGGCAACCAACTATAATAAAGCTTGTTAATTACCTTTTTGGAGCTTCAATCCTAACCTCTCCAAATTATAACTAATTGTTCTTCTATAAGTTGCCTATAAATAATATATAACTTCTTTAAAATGATCAATTTATCTAATAGTTAGATTTAAAATGCTAATATGAAATCTAAAACACTTAGTAGCTTGAAGAAAATCAAAACAAACACAGAGAAATACTACAGCGTGTTCTAGCTTTCACAAATCATGTGGTACTATATACGATTTTAACCGAAGAAGCTCCATAAATATAAAAAACTACTCTAGCTCTATCTGTTGGATTTATGCAGAATCTACTTAGCGAATGTATAGCTAACAAACCGACAACTTTTTGTCTAGCAACCGGGGATAATAAATGATACATCCTATGGATAAACTAAAATAATATATAATTGAGCGTTAAGTGTATATGAAGAAGATGATGAGGGATGCAGTCAGGTAGCATTAACCCTGGAATACTAAACCTTCGTCGGTTCGACTACCTGTGCCGAACAATTTTTGGTATAACCTTTGTGGGTTAGGTTAGGAGGCTCAGGTTATAGCAGTGCTTTCCCCAGCTCAGTGCCCTTTGAACCAAGTAGGAACAAGGACTGCTAAACTCTTAGTACTTTAACCAGCTAAGTCTAAATAAAACTTACATCGTCGATTCGACGAAGCTTTAGTATTACAAGCAAAATGTGTTCGTCATTTTGACTAACGTTTAGTAACAATGCATCTGTACGAAAGTTTAGCAATACCTATTATTATTATTATTAACTTTTCACAATTAGTACACAAATTTTATCTATTATTTTACTGAGCTTGGGACGATTAGGAAAAACAAGTGAGAGCTTCCCAAAGAGTTTGTGGCTCTGAAATTTCAGGATCGTGCAAATGGATCTTCATTTTTTTTTTTTGACCAGAACTTTTCAGCCGTTTCCTACAAGCCTAAACACAATAAGCTGGTATTTCTGCTGTCATCTCTATACAATGATGGTCAAATATTTTAAAAATTTTAAACACGACAAAAGAAGGAGTTGATTCCTTCGACGAGCTATGTCATCTTACAGATATTATAAGGAAAACGAAAAGTAGTCACTGTGCTCTTTCTTCATTATGATGAATATATTGCCATAATTATCATAAAAATAAGCGGAAAGGAAAGCTATTGACGAGAATTGATTACATGTGTGAATTGTCAGACAAAAGAAAGGAACACTTAAGTGTCCTACCTGGACGACACCGAAGTGTCAAGGATAGGGTTGACGCAGCAATTGGACCTACAACTTCAGCTCCTAGAGTAGATATGGCACCTGCAGCAGAAGCACATATGCTCCAAATGCGACTACAAACTGCGAAGAATGACGAAAACGTCTTATAGGAATTGTTCCTTAGGGATTTGCGGCGAACATCAAGAGATATTATGTAAAAATTGTTTCGAAGAAAAGTAGTAAATGTGAATTGAAAAAGATATTGACTTTTATATAATTTTTATGTTCTCTAAGCCATTTTATTTGATTTTTTTATGTAACAGTCTGTGTAAGCATTTATTTATATATTAATTCTATAATATTCGCAACAAAATGTGCATGTTTTTATATTCCATCAATAAAAATGTTAAATTGTTAATTATTTGTTCTTTTTGTTTCCTTTACAACCATCTTAATTGAATTTTAGGTACTGTTAGTCACAATGATGAAGATTTAGTAATAAGGTCCCTAAATTGAGGTTTAGTATTCCAGGGTTAAATAAATACGTTCAAGTAGAAAAAATCTATTTAAAGAGTACCTGTGTTTCGAATTGCCTTACAGGTCTTCTTCAGAGATGTGACAAAAAAATAACAGACAGATGAATTAATGACAAATGGGGATCAAAAGAGATAAAATATAATAAAGAATGACATAGATATCATGGTAAAGTAAAAAATTCAATAATAGTGTAAGAACGGCAATTGAAATTAACAGATAAATAAAAAGTGATGATACATGGAATGAACGTAAGGATAAGGACAATACTGAAAAAATAAGAGACGAAAAAACATAATAATGAATAAAATAAATAAATAAAAATTTATATAATGATATCATTTTATCCTTTTTTGATTTTAGGGGGTGAAAGAAAAAACAATTAAAATAACCAGTTATGATAATACGATAACGTCCTATTATCATTTCGATCTCTTTTTTTTTTTTTTTTTTTTTTTAATTAATTTTCTCAGTCCGACAAAGCACTTCATTTATGTTTGATCCGAGACGGAGTACCGCAGAGATCAATACTCGTACCTGTGCAGATCACTATATACACACTACACTCCAGCTTACCTTAGGCAAGTGTCTAAGTTAGTTCCACCTGGCATATATTCATCACTCAGCTTTAGACTATTCGACATCCTTTACAAAAATTACAGGGTTGAAAACTAAAAAATGAAATGACATATCACATTATATCAATTGTATGCTTTGATATTTGATACCTTCCGTCGAGTTTACATTTGCAGTATTCTCATTAAGCTTACTAAATATTCAATCCTGAGGATGACTTAGGGCTCGAACGCTAACAAAAGTTATAACATCATATTTCTTATAGCTTGTTTCATTTATTACTTAGTTTTATTGTTTGTGCTTCAATCTTTTATTATTATTAATCTATAATAATTTTAGATGTATAGATTATAAAAATATTTTGTATCAAAACAATTTATTTGATTTTTCATATATTACTTGTTTACACTTACATCTAAAAACTTTATTTAAAGATATAAAAGAAAAGATGCAAAAATAATAAAAAAGAAAATTGTCATGACCTAGAAAAGCTCCCCTAAGCGGATGATTTACAATCAGTTGGCGTGTCAATGAATAAATTCATAGTTTTATAGAAGATTTTTATCTGAAGCACTCTGCATATTTTACACGATATAACTTCTCCTAGAAACTACCAATGGAAAATAACTTTAGACAATTTTTTTATTATTATAAGAAAATTTAGTTATTGGACAACACCATTAATAGACACTACTGCTTTTGCTGGAGAGGACTTCATTTAAAAAAATTGTTACAATGGGCTTTAAGCAGTATCAAGTTATTTCAATTCAAAACTAATTATATATTTTATATTTTAACCTAATTTATCCCTTTTGTCATTAAAAGGCTAAATTAATGTTTTTTTTTACTGAAAGATCCTCTGGAGATAAGAAATCAAAGAGAATTTAAAACTTTTTACAATTTGTTTACAATAGTCACTATTACCAACATTTTATTCTTCACTAAGAATATTCGTTTTTAAAAGTATTGCAGGGATATTATATAACATTTTGTAAAGAATACGTTTTTGTTCTTACAATTTTTTTTTCTAATTATATTTATTTATATAGATTTATTTACATCTAAAGAAAATTTCATTTAGTAAACATATTTTAGATTTAGTCATTCTGTCAACATATTAAAATTAAATTTCCCCTATCTGACCGTAAAAAATAATCCAATTCATCTCGTATAATCCAATCCTCTCACAATCTATGATGCTTCGAAAAATTATTGATTTTCGTATATCTCATAAATATCATAAATAAACTTATCCATAATGATCCTAATTACCCATATGTCACTAGATTGCCTAAGTACCCTAGTGAGCCCCATCACTAGATAGTGTCTCAGAATACTATTCTCTCCAAACCACTACTCTCTTCAGAACCCTCTTAAAATGCACCTTGGTGCAGTAAAAGAAGCAGAATCATCATAATGAAGAATGAATCAAAACTTTTGTTAGCCACAGGGGCTTGGAAAAAAAAAAAAGTCACTAGATATGGTTACAGACTACGAGAAAAAATTTAGATTTTTAGTTTTCATTAAATTTGTTTTGTTTTGTTTTTTCAGTTAATTTGTGATAATAGTTATTTATAATAAATATTTATGGTGTGGCCTGATGGAAGTTGTTGAAGAAGAGGCTGTAGCCAATACCTCTAAGCTTTCAACTGAGAAATAACACCCACGAAAAGAGAATGATTTTGTCCAACAGAAGAAGGTATGCCAGTAAATTCCCAGGTTAATTTTCAGGTTAGTACCTCCAATTCATTTAAGGTATTTAGCAGTAATCGTGTTAGTGCAAATGCAACGAAAAGAACACCACCTATAGTGGTTTCTGGTGTCTCCAGTACTATAAAGGCTGCAAAGGAACTGAAAGCAGCTGGCTTTCAACTGTTTGAAATACAGAAGATGCGAGAAGGGTTACGCATCTTACCTCATATCTCAACCAGAGTCCACTTTACACCTATGCCGTGTCCCCGAAAAATAAAAAATATATGTTTTAAGATTTGGACATAGACCTCGCCGTAGAAGAGATAAGAGAAGGATTAGGACAGCGGCTACAGGGGATTCTAGACGATCGCTATTAAACATGATCTTCCTCTCATTTTAGCCACAACTACTTCAAGAGTGAAAATTGGAGATATTCTGAACTTGGAGATATTAATATAGTACATTGAAATGTAAAGCCTTACAGGGAAATAAAAGGGATAGTGCAATGCTATAGATATCTACAATTCGGGCACTGTGGAAAATCAGTGGTAGGGGTGAGGTGTGCAGAACTACACGCTGTTAATGAGTGTCCTTGTAAGGACCCCCAGCGGCGAAACGCATGTGGCGTCATTTTCCGGTTGCTCTGCGAGAAAGGTGTTACTGGAAAGAATAGAGCAGCTGAAGAACATACAACTGAGCCATTCTTGAGAAGATACAATTGAATCATTCTAAAATCCCAAATAATTGTGACCACTGTCTTTGTAGATAACATGGCTTTTGACATTAGTGGAGGTGCTTCTCCATTCTTTTACATTGGAATGTGAGGACTGCCCACACACATCATCTAAGCGCTCTTCATTTTTTCACGAGTAAGACTTTACAAAATAATTCAATAATTACTCAGTAATCGAACATTGTGACAATGCTTCAATATTCCTTCAAGATAAAACTGAGAAAGTTCAGGCGAAGGACATGGAGGGAGCAAACATAGACCTGCATAACTGGCCCTCGGCTTACTTGATAGTAGGGGATTAGGGTAGGCCAGAAACTTATGTACCTTTTTTTATTATTTTTTTTTTTTTGTTTAGCTCTGTATTTTTTTCCTTGTCTCTTTTGCACCGTGAACATTCCTTAAAATGTTTCTCACTGTGATGGTAACTAACAGCGATGAAACTCAGCAGATATCACCTTTGTATCAAGAATCTTGTGTTAGTTTTTAATTCTTGATGTCATTTAAATTATTAAATTCTAATGTTGACTATGAGCTGTGACAACTATTAAAACACAAGTAATAATTTCATAAATAAATGTCATTGTTTAAAAATTATGAGCTACTGCTTCTATCAATTCTGTATACTTCTTCGTGCCCGTGCTTACTATAATAGCTGAAGAGTCAGATAAAGGCATTTATTTTGAAGAATACGTGACCCGTTTTACAATAAATTACATTTTCTATAACAGTAATTGTCTGAAGAAATTTTAAATAGGATCTTAAAGGCACTGAAGGAGTTAAAGCGGATTGTAATCATCCGTTCTAAAGAGCTTCGATCCAGCTGAAATGTTCTTAATGACGTCGTTGGTTGAGCTATAAAAATACCACTAAAACCATTCACATACTTTAACTGCCTGTCAGAATGCGGATGAGGTCAATTTATTCGTGTTTGAGTCATCCCATCGTATATTATTGCAATTATTTAGATTATAAAGAAATTTGGTTGATTTATTATAAAGAATAATATCTATTTTTACAATTTTACACTTGGCATGGAGCCTTATAGTATACCTTTGTAGGCTCATATTTTTTATCAATTTAGGTCTCATTTTATACCTAAGTAAAAGGAGCTTTTTCCCATTTTTCATCATGGTCTACCTCCGGTTTAAACATTATAATGTTGAAAATAAAGGAACTGATTATCTGGTTGAGGGAATGTTTTTGTTAAACTTTGTTTCCCTGTATCTGGTGGCAGTAAGAGAGAAGAAAATCCATCACTGAGTGCTGGGATAGCTCTGATTGTCTTATTGTTTGCGGAATGATCCTGTTGCATCATGCCATAGATATATATAGTGTTGTGTCGGTACGAAACTTTTTCGATTCTCGAAACTAGCACCACTACCTAAAAATCGATTCACGATTCTCGATACCAATATCTCAGTTTAAAAAAAAAATACTATCGCAAAACATAATCCAGTAATAAGAGCACAGCAAATGTATAGAAAAATAACCACTTATTATTCAAGAAATACATTAATTAAGAGCAGATATCATTTATTGTCTTCAACGTATAAAATATAAGTTCACTTAAAGTTTTAAAAAAATAATTGATTTTACAAATTCATAAATTTTTTTCTGTCCGACAAGGTTCAGAAATCTCCTCAGTTTATCCAGTAAAAACCGGAGTACCACAGGGGTCAATACTAGCTCCACTGTTATATATTCGTTACACTCACGATATGCCACTTAGCCCTCAAACATTGACAGCAACATACGCTGATGATACAGCAATATTAACTAGACATAAAGACCCCACAATTGCATCATTAACTCTTCAACACCACCTAACAATACTACAAGACTGATTCAAACAATGGAAAATAAAACTAAACTACACCAAATCACACCACATAACCTTTAAACTCAGACAAGACTCTTGTCCACCTGTCTTCATCGACAATCAACCCATACCACAAACAAACGAAATTCATTACTTAGGACTTACTTTTGATAGAAGAATGACCTGGGGCCCACACGTAAAACAAAAACGACTCAGTCTAACCAAGAGATTAAAACTTCTGTATCCAATGCTTCATAAACGGTCGACATTAAAACTCCGACAACGACTGAATACATGCACTTACTTACTTAAACCCATATGGACATACACCACACAAATATACGGGACTGCAAAAAATACACACCTTAAAAAAATACAAATATTCCAATCAAAATTACTCAGACTAATCACGAAATCACCTTGGTACGTTTCAAACCACACACTTCACACTGATTTAGAAATACCCACAGTAAAGGAACATATACATGACCTTTATAGACGATTTCATGACAGACTTGATGGACATAACAACATACTCATTAATTACATGGCCACGACTGACATGTCTGGAAATAGTCTCAGAAGGCTTAAAAGAAGCTGGATGAGAGATTTGCTCAAATAAATCTTTTTAACCCATGCCAGGAGGAGGTACTATTGAGTACTAGTCTCCCACACGCATACAAGGCTTGTAGTATTCAATTTCATCACATTCACTGATTGTTACCCTAATAACAGGTGTGGATTAAAATCTGAAAGAGAAAAAAAAAATATTTGAGTTATTGTTGAATGTCAAAACAATACGATAAAAATTGGTCTTTAATAAAAGATAAAAAAAAAAAAAAAACTTTAAATAGTTTGATTATTTTTTATAAGGTGGAATAATCTATGTACAGTAAATAAATAATTAAGTATCGCAAAACTATTCTCAACCTGTACGGTTTCAATCGGTTCCTAGGAGTAGATTTTGGACCATCGATTCTCGATACCGATTCTTTTCTCAAGAACAGATGGAACCTAGAATCGATATAAGAGATCAACACATCGAAGTGGGTAGAAAGGACTTCGACCCTACTACTCCGCTGTATTTTAAGAGGGTTTAGAAAAGAAGAGAGGTAAGGGAAGGAAATTAAACTGGATCTGAATCTAGTACTAATCATCGTACAACTATTTTTTGGAATATACAACATAAACTCTTTATATTACAGCGGATACATACACACACACACACACACACACACACACACACACACACACACACACACACACACACACACACACACACACACACACATATACACACACATATATATATATATATATATATATATATATATATATATATATATATATATATATATATATATATATATATATATATATTAAAAATGTGTCCATTTCAAATGTCGATTCTCGGTTCCACCGATTCTTGAGAAAAGAATCGGTATCGATAATTGATGATCCAAAGTCAATTCCCAGGAACCGATCGATACTGTTAGAGAGATAGTATTGTAATACATAATTATGTAATTATTATTCTTCTTAACAGTAAAAAATTAAAGGTGATGAATTTATAACTTAGATATATTTATAGAAGGACCCCTCTATAAATATATCTAAGGAAAGAATATCCTTCGGCCATCTTAAAAACAGATATTTCAAAAAAAGTGTCCTTATAAGGACAACAATGGCGGAATCCGCCATCTTAAAACCGTTAAATATTTCAAAACAGTATTCTGGAGGACAACAATGGCGAAAGTTATACTTCGGATAACTTAAAAAACCGTTATATTATGCTTAAAGACGAAAATAAAATAATAAAAATCCGCCATCTTAAAGCAGCATCCTTAAGGACGAAAAAGCTAATTCTAATTGTGGAAGGAGAGAGTTGCCAAGGATGTCCTTCGGCCTCAAAAAATCGTTAGATCCTGGCAGATCTATAAAACAGTGTAATTATATAAATAAAACTTAGATAGGTTTAACTAATAACTGAAGTTTTACTTTTTACCTATAAGAAGCTAGTTCTGTATCATACAGTTGAGAATTACTTTTTCTAAAAACATTTCTAGATATTTTCATGCAAAGCTGTAATTTTTAACCCCGCACTATTGCAATGTTTAGGTGGTAGAAATTTACGATATTCAATTAATAATTCTAATCTATGAGTTGGTAATTTATGACTTTTTAGGAAGAAACTTTAGCGGATAATGGACTGCATTATCAGTGCTTACAACCCTATCAATAGAGATATTCTCTATGTACAGTATATGTAGATACAATTACTGCTCTTTCACACAACCAATGGTACGATTTAATAAATAAACCTGAAGCATCAAAATAAATTTCGAATCACTGAAATTTTAGTCTTCTAAAAACCTTCAGCAAAAACTAAGGTAGGCCGCACATTTTTTGCACATAATATCAAAAAATAAGAAATCGAGATTTTGATAAAGCAATAATTTTTAGTGCGGCAGAAATAATTTTATCGATTTCATCTGGTTGGATTTTAATTTTTAACTATAACAGTTAATGACAGAGTTGCAAACCTCGGCCACATAACACTGTACATTTAAAATGTTATTATTGTAAACTGTACTATTATAAACCTTTCTAGATCTATGTATATTATGTAGTTAAAATTTAGTACAGATGGGCTTAATAGTTATACCATTTTAAACTCTCAGAATGGCGCTAACCAAATATTGTTCGATTATAAAACATCCCTGGGATCCACACGTCACACTTTTCTGATAACAATATAATTGAATTAAGCACAATTTTATTATCATAAATTGATAATATAACACATTATCTTTGTAACCTCTCTTCAATGACGCTCGCCTCCTATCGGTCAATTTTCAAACTTCACTGTGCACCACATATTTATTTCTTTTTAGTAACAATTTAATAGAAAATATGAAAATTTTATTATTGCTTAACCTACCTTAAACTATGAAGATGAGGTAGTTAGATAATAAGAGCACAATTTCTCATATGCATACTTAATCAACTCAGTCCGATGAATTATAAAATTCTTTTAAAGCATTGCTTGGAACCCAAACTCTAAATTGTTGAATATTGTACAGGGAAATAAACTTTGAACTCAAAAAATAAAAAGGTCTGACTCCTCGAAATTGTTTACTATCCTTAGCTCTCAATGTGGTAAAAAGTCTTTCACGGCGTCTGGCGTTTGTGCACATTTCTCTCTCTCTCTCTCTCTCTCTCTCTCTCTATATATATATATATATAACCGTATATATATATATATATATATATATATATATATATATATATATATATATATATATATAGTTAAATAAGCTTACTCCAACTTAGACTTTTTAAAAAAAGGTTTATTTCAAATTACAATAAATATGACACTTGTGCCTAACAATGACTGACTAATAGCTATAAGACGTGTCGAACTGACCACTACAATCCTAGCTTACTTCTATATTCCGTCCTAAAAGACGAGGTCATATATAGGGGTTGTTATCGGAGTGAATAAGGAAGCGAAGGGTGAAGGGATTGTGTAAGGAGTGATGACCTTTTACAAAGATTATATTAATGATTGGTCTTAGCTATCGGTGTGAAAGTAAATAGTGAAATAAGGAATTGTGTAAGGAGTGATGACCTTTTACAAAGATTGCTGTTTTAGCTATCGGTGTGAAAGTAAATCGTGAGATAAGGAATTGTGTAAGGAGTGATGACCTTTTACAAAGGTTACTGTTATAACTATATATATATATATATATATATATATATATATATATATATATATATATGTATATGTGTGTGTGTGTGTGTGTGTGTGTGTGTGTGTGTGTGTGTGTGTGTGTGTGTGTGTATTTATACTTTATTATACGCATTAAAGGATTTCTACTTAGACGTGGTGTTCCTCTTTGTCTGCATCCCTGATTTTCTTTCTCTCCAACAATACTTTATTTACAATAATGACTCATCTTAGGGATCCCTAAAAAGACGACCCCTCCTTTTTGGGACGGAATAACGAAAGTATTTGAAGAAATTAAGAATACAATTCCACAGATAAAATCATGTGAATAAGCTTCAAAACTACAACTATCGTGCGTACGAAATGATTTCTTCTAATGAAATCTTTAGCGTATTCTAATGATTTCTTTGAAGAAAATAAGAGCCATTCTCTAATTATAGGTATTTTTAGATATTTGTTAATTAATTGTTTGTGTTTTTTTTTCAATCTGATATGAGAACTATTTATATATCCAATTGTAATTAAACAATAACAACTTGTGGTGCAGTTTTATCAACACTATGGAGTTGAGTGGATAATAGAGCCGGTGGGGAGCTGCAGTTTTTGCTGAGGGAAACGGTATGAATGGATGTGACTGGTTGGAGCCTTCTTTTTTTATATCTTCTTCCATCCAACTTTTTTACTTGGTAATTAGCCAGCGACCTCTTTCATAGGGCGGTGTTCTTCATGCCCCGTGTAATGAATGACGGGGAGGTTGTTTATTTTAGATTGATACCACCGCTCCTTATAGAAGCTACCTACACTTTTCTCGGAATATTTCATCCACAGATGAATAAGTCGTGACTCTACTCAGCCTCAGGATTTACTAGCTGAAAATCCCTCATAAATTACAGTAAAATATATGTATCCCTGATAATAAAATATTTAAAATCGTAAATATTGGAAAAAAAAACTTACCTACCAATCTAATCACTGGTAAAAGGTATAACTGTACTTTTATTTTAATGTATTTGGGATTTGTAGTCATTAAAAATCAATTAAAAATATTATTTTATAGTGCCGACGTTTCGGCCCAAAATGTAAGCCTTCGTCAGGGTTTCTGTGCGATGACACTAACGAAACAACTATTTATTTTTATTTTCCATTTATTTTCATTGTACATATTGTGAAAATGTAATTCAGCCAATCATATTTACTTAGTGCCCACATTCGAGGCAGTGACCTACATCGTCATTAGTCCCACAATAAAAATGTAATCACAGCAATATGATTGTATTTTTAACTTTTAATTTAACTTGTTGATACAGGTTTTTTTTTAATTAATAAAAAAAATAAATAATAAATCAAATGAGGATCTGAAAGGAGAACTTCAGGACAACTTTAAGAACAACTTCAATTGTATAGACATATTTATTTAATCAATTTACTGTTGAAAATTCGATTAATAATTTTTAAAACATATAAAACATATGATCTAAAACAAAAAAGAAAAGAGAGTTAGCATGTGCTTGATTAATAGTGTGTAGAGTTGAAAAATAAAAGTAAAATTGTTCTTAAAGTGTATTTTCTTTTATTTTAACTCTCTTTTTTGTATTATGATTAAGTTTTCGCTATTTTCCTTTTTTAAAAAATAGCGTGGCGTCTGAGATTGTTGTTTGTTATTATACAACGAACCTAACCGTCTTCACTGGGCTTGAGGCAACTGTGTGCGGTTGAAATTTTTCTATAGCTGGAAATTTAACAATAACATTATGTACCGAATTTAAAAGACAAGAAACTGGTTTCTGGCTACACCAATATTTACGAAAAAAACGTTCAAAGCTCCAAATAAATTACAAACGACTTATCTACGTGACAGTAATTAGACCCATTTGGGATAACAGAGTTGAGCTTTGGGGCTCCATGAAAACTTTTAATTTTTCTCTTATCCAATCCTTCGTAAAACCTTAATAGCCCAAAAGAAACTTATCAATAAAGAACATAATGATCCATAAGTTGCTGATTTGATCCAAACAATATATCTATATTTTCATAGCGAACTCCATACCCACTCGAATCAACTTGCCTCTCACTAGATTCTAGATAATGCACCGAGGCGTCTGAAAAGAAGATGGCCAAGAGATCTAATGTAGAGATTTTATTGAAGTGCTACTAGTGAGAAGTTATATACATGTTATTGTAATCATTTTCCTCAAATTTACTAATTGTATGTAATAAATACAGTTGTAATTATCAATAAACAGATAATTAAACTTACCTTTAAATTAACCTTATAAATTGTTTTTGTTTTTATTTTACTATTATTTTCATTGTTACTATTATTTTTTTATTTACCTTATATATCCCATAGTTTATCATTCTTTATATATTATCTGGTTCTTTATATATTTTATAGTCTTTTTATGTTTTGTATATTTTTTCTTTCTTGTTTTTCATTCATTTGTTATTGCAAATATAGTGTGAATAGAATCGTTAAGCCATTCATGTTACTTATTGTCCACATTTGATACAGATTGTAATTCCTACTTAATAAAAATTAAAAAACAAAAAATATTCCGTTTCGATTTCCAGTGGAGTTAACTTAGAGAGACAATCTATATATACCTTTAATCTCATAACCTAGTGGGTTTCCCAGTAGCAGTACATATATATATATGTGTGTGTGTGTGTGTGTGTGTGTGTGTGTTTTCTTCACTTAACTACTACACTTAATGTTCTTAATCCTTTGTTGCTAATAAACTGTTAGTTAATCTAGTTGTTTCATCTAGTTAGTTAATCCAGTATACGAGTCCATTATTCGATACCTATTTGATTCCTGATTGAACATTGGTACTTGCTTTTCAAGTTATTGACATGGCGTTTATGATATTTTTTCCAACAATACGAAATAGAACTGATATCGTTTAAATACTCTAAAAGGTACTAAATAAATAATATGAACCAAAAATGGCCCATATTGCCACACTTAAAAGATACCATAATCGGTCAATGTTAAAAAGAAAATAATTATCTTTTCAATTTAATGAGGATACTTCCAGGTACTGATAGATCTTACGATATGTCAGTCCAAGTTCTCAGGACTCATTTTCCCCACCTCACAACTTTGGCACCGATAAGGAGTGGCAACAAACTAAGATATGGACATGGTAGAAAAAAATATTGTCAAGAGTTCACTAACCTTTTGTCGATACTTTTATACCTTAATTTTATAAAACTTAAATATTATTAAAAGTTTTTTTTCTCATTCAATTTGTTATTCACACCATTTATTTGCTGAAAGTGTAATAATATAAAGACGTGTGGAAGAGTAGCCTAGTACTTCCTGGCCTGAATTAAAAAAAAAAAGGATATATTTGAGCAAATCTCTCACCTGGCTTCTTTCCAAAGTTCTGAGAGTACTTCCGGGTATGTCAGTAATGGCCATATCAATAATGAGATAAGTCCATGAATTCTGTTTTGAGATCGTCTCTAAAGGTTATGAATGTTAGTTTACTATGGGTAAACAGATGAAATATAGAAATTTAAAAAATCAAAAGTTCCTGGAACTATAACAAAATTATAAAAGTAAAAATCATTCTCAATTAAAATTTTATTTAGCCGAAAACAATCACTGAAGTTAAGCTACAGAATTCAAAGAAGAGAAGAGACGACCAAGTGAAACGGTATCGCAACTTCAAACAGCTATATTATTAGTAATATGCGTAGGTATAGGAAACCGCAGAATTGACGCTAATGACACCATGGAAGAATAATATACTTCAGAGTTCTCCTTTTTCCATAATCACTGTGGGCCGAAGCCTTCAATTAAACAACATTATTAAGAAGCAATGGGTCGTTCCAAAATCGATTTTCTCTCTCAGTGTTTTATTATTTACTGATCCTCTCTCTCTACGATTGTAGAGCTCCCAATTAACAAAGAAAATTGTTTGACTCTAAAAGTTACACCGGTATAACGTACCAAGGTAAATTTCAGGATCAAACATTCAGAGTCTATCAATAATAGACAATAAAGTATAGTTTGTCCCATTTCAAAAGAATTGTGGATTACAATCACTATTAATCATACACTTTTATCGGAATATCAGAAATCCTGTTTCTTATATATCAGGTTTAGGGGGGATTTCCCAACTGGTGAATTTAGGCGATGTTTCGAGACTATATTGTTCTCATAATCATGCCCTACAGTGAAAACAGGTTACAATAAAATATATGTTATACAAGTTATTTCAAAACAGTTAGCTACAATACAATTATATAGCAACATGCGTTAGAATAATTAATAATAAAAATAGAGGAGTATGAAACTACTTATAATGTTGCTGGTGGATATGGTATAGACTAAATTAATTCTAACAATTCTAGTTCACAACTGACCTGGAACATTTTTGAATAACATTTAAATGATTTATGGAGGGATTTCCCAACTGGTGGTATTCCCAAAGATGCAGGTACAAAAAGGATTTCCATATTTCAGAGTAATATACTTATTAATGTAAATATAAATATATATTAATAAGGAATATTAAAGAAATGGTAACCATAGAAAAATTTTGAAGTCACTCAATAAACAAAATATCAGACGTTCTAAATCTCAACACCTGTTATTCCAATTTAATACATTTAAATCAGTAATACACATTTACATTAATATACATAATACAAATCATTTATCCATGTATAAGTATATTACACCTTAATACGTAAATCCTTTTTATACCTGCAAATTTGGAAATACCACCAGTTGGGAAATCCCTCTAAACCTTGTAACTGTTTTTCGAAAATTGCCCAGGTCAGTTGTGTACTAGAATTGTTAGGATTTAGTTAGTCGATACCATATCCACCAGTAACATTGTAAATAGTTACATACTATATTCTGTAATTATTTATATTTTTATAATTCTAGCACATGTTGTTATATACTAATATTGTAGCTAACTTTATGTTTTGAAATAACTTGTTTATATAATTTTATTTGAACCTGTTTTTTCACTGTAGGGCATGGTTATGAGAACAATATAGTCTCGAAACGTCGCCAAAATAGTTGTTTTTGTTTAATGACTGAACCTCAAGAACCTTACTAAACTAAACTAAATTTATAATATAATTTTTAATTTTATTCTAAAAGAACAGTTTAAATTGTATGCTAGTTTTTTACATCACTCACAGAAATTTATATCAGAAATTAATTGGAGAATATTTCTTGTTTAAAATCATTTGTTGCTTGGAGGATGTTGATTTATTCATTGTTTAGGAGCAATATTGATTTGAATGAACAATCAGGTTTTGCCTACATTTTATAATTGTAGGAGCTTTTTTGGCACGCTCTAGCTCCATTTGACGTCCACTATTTGACGGTAGTATCCTTATCAGACATTTAATCGAGAATATCTTTTGTTTTATAAAGTTTGTCACTACGACCTATAGCTATATTGGTTTAAATGAAAAAGTCACATTTGAGAGCGCTATTTTCTCTCAACATTGTTTATTTTGAGTAATCATTTTTAATTTTTTTTAAATTATTAATTAAAGTAAACTAATATTTTTAATTATAAAATGCAAATAGGGAAAATCAGCAGGTTATAGTTAAACATATTCATGATTTATCGTTTTTCCCAGTGAGAAAGAAATTAAGTTTTTTTTTTTAATATTTATGGCATTCGGTCATCAGAGATTTGGGGGAGTTTATACTCGGAATTATTGGAGAAAAAAAAGATTAAAAAACGTAAAGAAGTTACTAAAGTTACCTCAGAACACGCCTAATTTTTATACAAGGGTAGAGACTGGTATTGGCTCACATACTTTTAAAAATATTTAAAAGAATGAAGTGTTGGATAAAAATATTGGGAATGAAGGACTCCCAACTGGCAAAAATATTTTACAATAGCCTCTCTGATTTTCGTAAAACAATCACTATGCCTCATAATTCGAATAAGAGAGCTAAGAAACCTGCTTGCCATGGCCGGAGCCACTGACATCTGGACGTTTATGACCCAATTTAAAAGTTCTTAAAAATCATAGCGTTAGCTCTGAAGAATTAGCTCGCAAGTTTTGACCTCGACCGAGGTGCACAAACCCAGTTGAGTACCTTCAATTCAACACAAATATTTAAACGAAGAGTACTCACTCAACTGAGGATGCAAACAGAAAATTTAAAATTAATTGATTTTGAAAATTTTGTGATAAAGAAAATAACGATGATTTCACGCACTTCTTACTATACTGCTTCGTGTTTGTCATTTATTACAGGTATACATAAGGTATATCAAAATATGTTGTCAAGCGTTTGTAAATTAGAAAATAAAAAAATAGTATTTTATTTTTTATGGATGACTTATACAGGTTGAGTACCTCTTAGTGCAAAAAAATAAATGAATAAATAAATAAAAAATTGGGTGAAACTAGATCGAAAATGTCGCAGACCTAACCTTTCTATTCCACTCTTTTGCAGATATACGATAAACCAAAGACTTTTTTGTGGCAACAACGTTTTTTACCATAAATGTTGTAATATCTCCATATTTTAAAAATATTTTCTAAACTTAAAAATTTTCGGATTTAGCATTAAATGTCAGAGCAGAGTACATGTAGCCTTGAATATTACAAACTTGTGACCTAAAGAACAGCTTGATCTTCACCTTATTTGGGGAAGTTACAATGTTTTATATTATTTCAACGCTTACCGTCTTTCGAAAAAACTATTCACAAAACTACAAATTTCACAAAACTACAAATTTCACAAAACTTGCAAATATAATCAATCAGATTTTGAATGATATATTGAAATTAATAATTTTTAAAACTGAATAAACATGGTGCTGTTATTTGGCATACAAATCAGTTACTTGTATAAATAAAACATTACGACAATATGGATTTTAAACATAATATACTTTTCTTTGTTATAAAAAGCAAAGAAAAGCATTTATTGTTTAATAAAAAATAAAGGAAAACTGTCAATAAAGTGACACCAGATCTTATGTTATTACATTTATTTATTTATTATTATTATTTAGGATTTATTTTATTAGATTTTCAATGTAAGGTTTGAAACCCAATGATAATGAACATAGGCCTCAATTTTGTTTTAGCTTCTGAATGCAGATAGTGTTGCAAAATAGCACTTTTTGAGGTGAATTTCATGGGCAGATGAGTCTGTTTTTACACGGGATTCTACCTTTACATGAGAGGTTCGTTGGTCTATTCATCTTTGTATTGCTGACGAATAGTATTGAAAAATACTAGTTTGCCCAAAAAATTGAATAGTGAATTCGAATTTTAAACTTAGAGGTAAGTTTGAGGTAGTATATAAGTGGCCGAGCCTGTACTAACTTGATCTCACTATAATTTTTACTAGTAACTAGGCCGAAAATTTTAACAACCAGATAAACAATGTTTTTTGAAAGTTTGTTCTCAGAATTACTAATTTCGAATTTTTTTGGATGTTCTTTCTGCCTTTCTCAAAAGAAAATATAATACTACCTTCAGTTTTATATAGGCTTATATCAATGATTAATTGTGTGGGCTCCTCGGCTATTTTCTGGCACACATTTTCTGTTTCTTTCAAGGCCTTGCAAGATTTTAAGCTGCACCTTGTGATCACAATACCTTCTGAAATAGCTGTTATGGATGTGGTTTGGTAAAGGGTATTTAACAATTTCATCAGTATAAATAGAAAAAAGAACGGGAGATAATACCACACCTTGTGGTACTCCGCATGTGAGAAAAATGGGATCAGAATTGTCTCCAGAGACTTTTACTTCTAATGATCGCGTGATGGAACCATTTCAATCACTCAGCAAGCGATCATTAGGAGTAAAAGTAATAAAGGCAGAAAGAACATCCAAAGAAATTCGAAATTAGTAATTCTGAGAACAAACTTTCAAGAAACATTGTTTATCTGGTTGTTAAAATTTTCGGCCTACTTACCTGATAAAATTACAGTGAGATGAAAATAGTACAGGCTCGGCCACTTATCTCTAAGTTTAAAATTAATTTTATATAAAAGTGTGATCCATTCAACTCTGCTGTATGGGGCACCTTTATTTTCAAAAGTAGGAAAAAACTATAAACTACCAGCTCCAATCATTCAGAAATGTAATAATGAAAAAAATCGGTTAAGGTACTACAATCCATCGAGTCAAACCATGAAAGAATATATCAATAATAATTATAAGAAAAAAAAAGGAGTTTTTTGATGATAGAAAAGTAGTTTTTTTCGAAATGTTAAAACAAATTTCAAACTCCCTGTAAAGCCAAATTTAACCCGCAGGAGCTCAAAAACGTTGGCAGGCATTGTTTTATACATGAACTTATAGATTTATTGTGTAAGGCGTATTCTCATAAAATGAAAAACTAAAAAAAAATCATGCTTTAACAACCAACCGAACTAAAAAAAAAAAAAAAAAAACTAGAAATTTTTTTTATTTCATGAATAGTTTGTGTACGCCAATATAAAGCCCGAAAATCAATTATAATTAATTAATTTAGTATAAAATATAAATAAATCTTAAATAATTTACAAAATAAATCGATTTATTAAAAAAAACAAATTGTGGGCGAAAAAGATTTTTGTTACGAACGAGCGGGCCAACACCATTGAGATGTCTTAATGATAGATACACCCTAGGAAACGTCAGGAAACATTAAAAAATTAAAGTCGAATTTCTTGGCGATATTATTTTTATAATAACTCTACTTTTATAAATATTTACCAAAAAATGTTTCTATCATTTAATACTAAGCACTCCACACTTTTTTTTAAAACTATTAATTAAGTTATTTTGTTACTAACATAACTTTTACTTTAATTGTGTGATTTGATAAACATTACTTTAATTTACAAAAGAACCCTGAGATGAAGGTTGAGTGCACTCATCAGAACTTCCCCTAATTAGTATTGCCATTTATTAAATTTCTAATGTCTGCTCTTTCTTTGTCCTGACTTCTTACATCATCGTGGAAGAGAAAATTGTGCTGCGTTATTTCAATATAGGAACAGTGATCCTAGCATTCAGTCGAGTAGAAAGAACAAACGAGGAAAAAAGAAAAAGAAAAAAACCTGGATAAGCGGAAAATGGAGTCAATTCTCGGTAAGTTAATTAGGAGAGTGAAAGGAAACAATTTACAGCTTTAAATCCAGGTTACAACAAAACAGGTAAAGTTCGGTCCTCAAGGCTTAACTTTTGAAGGGGAAACCGAGCTCAGTGGTACAGGAATTTTAAAAAGAGAGGGGAAAGCAATCAACAAGAATATTTTTACTTTAAGGGCTTCTTTTGATAAATTCTGTAAAGATAAGTGATAAAATACATATATTAGGGATGTGTTGATTTCTAGAAACCGGTAGACGTTTGTGAAACTTTTGTGAATCAAATTATGTTATTATTTTACTTTTATTCTTCATCGAAATGATAAAAAAAAACTTAATATCTCCCTGACCGGGAAAAATAATTGATCATGTATATGTCTATCTACAATCTGCTGTTTTTTTCCATTTTACATTTTAGAGTTAAAATTTCTTTAAATAATTATTAAATTAAATTAACAATTAATGATTATTCGAAATAAACAAATTTAAGAAAAAATTGAGGATCTCAAACGTATCCTTTTTTCATTTAAACCAATGCAGCTTCTAAACCGTCCGGACGTACAGTGAACATTTTAAGTGTTATAGAAACTTTTAAAACGAAAATCCTTTTGGTGGGCCCAGTTCGCAAGCTAATATCCTCCGATTGGTTTTAAGCATTTGAGGATTACACATATAATGCTGCGATCGCGACAAGAGCACATGTTGATCGTCCTTGGCCGCTGTAAGCCTTTTTGTATAGTATCAGTGTCAACAGATTCGATATTCCGCCTGGAACCATTTGTGATTATCTCAATCCTCCAATTGGTGGATTTGAAGATGTATTTTGCTAGAAGTGGATATTTAAAAAAAAAATTTTTGACTCAAAACAAAATAAAAAAAAAATTTTAAAAACTTAAATTTGATAATTAGTGTTTTAATTAATTTAGTTACAAACTTCATTGTTTGAAACTTGGCCATTCCATATCCACAGATGATACTTAATACAATATTTAGAAGAATTATAGATGATATTTCAAACAATCGTTGAAAACACATGACACTTTCTAAACATTCTCATTATAAATTCAAGTACAAATCGAGCGTCATTACGATGAATAGGTTATAATTGTTTTTAAAGCAACGTTCTTGTAAATATAAAACATTAAACATAGTAATAATAACAAGAAAATGTAATGTACAATAATAAATACTTATTTACAAAAAATGCTTCATGAATAAAAGTTATTAACAAAACATATAAAATAATTGAAACCTGTGTTTGAAATAGTACTATAATTTCTATTATATCCTTCAAGATTCACTATAGTGAAATATTTATATGCACATATAATATAACGTAACTAAAGAAACTTTGTTTCAAAAATATCCTGGCTGTTGCCAACCTGCATCAGAAGATTGGAGAGAAGATAATCAGGACTATTTAAATGGTTGAGCATTTGTCGTTTCAAAAACTCCCTAGCTAAATTATTCATGAAAGTTCTTCCCATTTTTTTTTCTTTACATGGAAGTTTCAATCCTGTTAACAGTATTAAGCTTTGCTTCCATTAAATTACTGATCAGGAAACTGTGGAAAATTTTCGTTCCGAGCAACACCAATAGAGCTAAAGCGTGTCAAAAAACCTCCAAGGCAATAAATTTAGGCAAAACGTGATTTTTATTATTCAAACCAATATAGCTCTTAAAGAGTAGCTCCCAGCAACAAATGTTACTTTACAAAAAATTCTCTCCATTAAATTTCTTATCAGGATACTGTCATAAAATGTTTTCGATTTGAGCAACATCAGAAAAGCTAGAACGTATCAAAATGTTACATTTTTTTTTAGTGTGAAAAAAACGTTATACTCTAGGTTTCAAGGATGACTTTCCGTTACAAAAAAAAAAAATGAGTAGGGTTTCCATAGTGACGCTTTACATCACTAAAAAAAACTATAGAACCCAAGTCAAAAAAAAAATCCATGTCAAAAAATATTGTGTGAAATTCCTTGCCTTTCAGAATATTTTTATAACAGTTAGTATTAACTGTAATTGTTATTGTATTCTGAAATTATAAATATTCCACCCATGCTCATTTCCCGGAATACGGATTGTTACCGAATGAAGAGATTGTTTAAGAGGAAATCTTTTCAGTAATTCCAAGAAGATGTCTTTATTCTTCATTTTTATTGACCGATGGTATTACGTCCATAAATATCTTAAGTTTTAAAGTTTTCCCTTTTAATATTATAAACAACGAACGAGAAAATATTAAAGAAAAGCATTCTAAAAAATAATTGTCTTTACTTCAAATTCGAATTAAATATTTCATTACAATTGAATTGAATTCCCTGATTCCACCCGTCATTGTCCGCTTTATTTTCTCTAGAGTATGAAAGGGTATGGTGAAGTGGCTTAACAGCTCCGTTGGCCAGTGGACTGTATAAAGTACCACCGTTGAGGGTGAATAATTCCAGCCTTTTGTTCGAATAAACCTGAAATGCTTTGAACAGAGGAAATCCCTCGTTGACAAAGAACCCATCGTCATAGAAACCATTTTATCATATTCTCATCAGGTTGAGTGATGTATGAAGGATTATTGAAATTTCCTTTAAATATAAAGTATCCCTGGAATTATTGTTCATTGGTTTCGAAACAGTTTACTATGTAAACTAAAACATGATTTTATGATAATAAATTGATTAAATTAAGAAATGAAAAGTTCTTTTATAGACTCAAAGAGTGATTATACAACAATATACAATGAAACTCCAATTATCCGGATTGATTTGAAGGGGAAAAAAAATAGATTAAAAAAATATATATATATAAGAGGAAGTTAAAAAATTGGGTATCACGGAGGGAGACTACAAAGATAAGCATAAATTCGGAAAAATGGTTAAAAATATAAAGGTTCTTGTAGCGGAGAAGAAGAAGCATAAAAGTAAGAAATGGACGGAGGAAAGAAAGAGGGAAATGGGCGAAAAAATGAAAAGAATTTGGGCAGAAAGGAAGAAAACCTGAAAATGATATACGCGTGGTCCACCGTTGGCCTGTATCGCGATAAATAAATATATATATATATATATATATATATATATATATATATATATATATATATATATATATATATATATATATATATTTAAACAACTATTTTATAATCTTCGGGTAATAGGTCCTCTCTTATGTTTAACAATATTTTGTTTAAACACTATATGCTTTATTACATTTTTTTTTTTCCACTCAGTGTCTCAGCAGTGCACTAGTATCTGAGCAGGCAAGCACTTGCTGCACGAGTCGGTGGGCTTACTGGCCTAGAGTTTCGGGGTGCCAATTTTTATTCTGATGTGGATCCCATTTGAGCAAGAGGTCTAAACGTTAATCTATCTATAACGTTAATAATTTCTAAGGGTCGACAAAATAATATATATATATATATATATATATATATATATATTTTTTTTTTTTTTTTTTTTTTTTTTTTTTTTTTTTTTTTTCCCTTTCAGAGTAACCCTTTGAAAGGACCGTTTATTTAGGTTTTACGTTCCTTACAAATGTATACTACGTACCTTAATTATCATAATTACATTTACATTGAAACTTTTACAATAATATTATTAAAATAATTCAGATTATTGAACATATAACAATTTTTGTAGAATATAACAGAAAAAAATAAAACATTACAAATTGATTACGAAAATTAGAAATAAAAGATATGGTCCATGGCTGATTTTAGCACATAATTTTAAATATTTAAAGGACTTTTCATAAAATGTCCTTCCACCTTCTCAGTCCTTGGTCAGTTGGTCGAAGTCCAAGCTATAGATAAATTTTGTAAATTCAGCTCTGTATTTGTTGTACAAGTCATATTCTGTCACAGGCCAATTTTCACCTTTGAAAAACAGCGTCATAATTAGTTTGGATCTTTGTCTGTCATATGATAAGCAGTCGTAAATTATATGTTTAAATGTATGTTCTCGTCCGTTATAAGTACATATTTTACTATTTATTAAATTAAATCTTTTTAGATATGCTTTAGTTTGTCCATGTTCTGTTAAGACCTGTGTCAGTTTGTAATGTGTGGATTTGAGTATGTTGAAATTATTTTTTGTTATTTTTGGGATGAATTTATGCAGGCTTGGGGATTTTTCAGATTTAAACCAGCGATCATTCCAAATTGATATTATGTTTTGTTTAATATCATATTTGAGAAATGATAGTGGTGTTTTCTTATATGACGGAAATAGTTGACTTTTGGCTGCCTCTTTTGCCAAGGTGTCAGCCATTTCATTTCCGTCAATGCCAGAATGCCCCTTAACCCATTTTATGTCGATATTGATGTTTGATAAAATAAGTGTGTATATAATTTGTCTAATGATTTCAGTTAGTTGGTCATGAATACTAGGATTAAGTATGGATATATATATGTTTAGTAAGGTTATTGAGGTTCAGTCAATAAATAAAACAACTATTTTGGCGACGTTTCGAGACTATATTGTTCTCATAATCATGCCAATGTTACTAGTGGATATGAATAGACTAACAATTCTAGTAATAGTAAACACTAGTAACGATTGCATGATTACGAGAACAATATAGTCTCGAAACGTCGCCGAAATAGTTGTTTTATTTATTGACTGAACCTCAATAACCTTACTAAACATTGAATAGTAACAGTCAAGAAATTTATCCACATATATATATAAATTATTAAAACATTAATTTTTAAAAATTATGCTTGAAATATGTTTCAGATAGCAAGAAATACAATGCTGAAAATGTGGTTTCATAAGAAAAGAGGTGAGAAGCCACTAAATTACTAGGTTGGTCAATAAGTCTTTTCAGTTTCCCTGTCAAACATTAATTTTCTTTATAAATTTTATTTTAATCAATAAGGGGTGTAACGTTTCATATTTACGTATCATTGAATAGAAAATTTCAAAATCAAACTCATTTGTAGTCATTTTATTTTTTTTTAATATTTCATTTCATGTATGATTGACGAATTAACAATATAATTTTATTTTTTATATTTTTTCATCAATAGATACAAAATAGTTCAACTAAGTTTTCACATTATAGTAAAATATTCTTTTATGATTTTGGTATACAACCCTAATTCGATTTATCAGATAGCACTAGACAAAACCAAAAAAAAAAAGTGTTTCGGCCTCAAAAAGAGTTTATTATGAAGTGTTTTGGCCCGCTAAACACGAAAATCACCATAAGAACTTTAGATTGGCTCTTGTTTTCAATAATGTGAACTCCTTCTTATTTATTCTTAAAAATCTTTATTTTCTCTCTTCTTTAATTTCGTTGTATGTATCTTTGTGATGTTCATTTAAGCGGGTAGATGGAAGCACTTGTCTCAGGATCGATTTTTAAGTTGTTAAAGTTTCTTGAAACATGACTTACTATACTGTATTTATTAATTAGTAATGTTTTGTTCTTCAAATTATCCATAAATCGATTGATGGGCTTTTCTATATCTTAAAAACCAGATTCATTTACACATTTTTTTTTTTCAACACAAAATTAGGAAGAGTAGGCTTTTAAACTTGGAAACAGACAAAAAGTTTTTTTGTTTTTTTTAAAGCCTAGTGTAATCATTGAATCTATTTTGAAGTATTTCTAATCCCCTATCCTAAAATGGAATAAAACAGAAAAAAATCAACGAAGAGTAGAGCTGAAGTTAATTGCCATCATATTGATAAAATTATAAGATTTAAATGAAATTGCGTAAATGTCTGAGAAATAAAATGTAAGGAACTCAATTAAGTAGAATGGAATTTGACGTAAATAAGCCAGAAACCTGTGTTTATGTTATGTAACATTCCTGGTACTTTAATTGTAAGGATAAAATATGTATACCGGCTTGAAAATTTTCAGTATATTTAATAATGAAATTATTAGGGCGTAAAATTATTTATAAACACTAAACAAAGACCAAGTTAAATGCAACAGTGGAGGGCACTGCTCCAGTAGTGGCTGGTTGGATAATTAAATTGTTATAATATGGCAGCTAAGCTTCGAATTAGTCTCAAAGTTACAGTAAATTTAGGTTCCACAATGCCATGCATGTAGCTAGCTTATGGAAATTCACCTGCTGGCAGAATTAATTGCATGGAATTCGTTCGTTAAAAATTATCATCTTTACTAAGGTCGTATATACAAATTTTATTGTCATTTTACAGTGAGGTTTGTAAAAAACAAAATGAATATCATACATTTCTATGAGCCTTCTGATATTGAAAAATAAATAAAAAATGTAACTTTCACGCAGTATATTTATCAGTAGAAATTAATTAAATAATATTAATAATTATTATATAAAAGCTAAGAGAATTTTAATTAGTATTAAGACCATAGGTAGCGGTGTTTTCGGCAGGATACCTAATCAGGGTATATCTCTACTTGCCCTTGGTCCGGTGCCGGCAATGCCTGGGGGAAAGTTTTTAACCATAGGTTAAAAGAAACCAAAAGTTCAAAAGAAAAAATGAAAAGGTTATTTGGAGGGGATATACCCCAATTTAACCTTCCACCGGCCAATACCATTCGAGAATTCCCGAGTTGTGCAACACCATACAACACCCTGTTTTCATCCATTTTTGTCCATATTTTATATTAAATACAATCAATCAAACATGTTTACCATTCTATATTTAAAATAAAATACATACACAGTATGTTACCTGGGAGAATAATATTTTAAGCGTAAATAAAAACATGTTTATGATTGATAATAAAACAAATTTAAAACAAGATAAATAAAAGTAAACAGATTTAATTAACCCCCCCCCAATTCAGGTACCATTATTTAACTCCTTTTAATTAATTCAAAGAACAATAATTAGAACACGAACTTGATGAACCACGAACCTAATAAGTACCTTGGGAGATAAATGGCTCAGAAAATAGAATAAAAATTTCCATAAATATATCCACATCCGGTAAACTAATTACTGGAAACAGATTAAAAGAAGATACCTAATAAGTTAAAAGTAATTATTCAAAAAATACTCCCGACACGTTATCTGTGTAAAATGAATGCCCTTGGGTGATAAAAAAGAAAAAAAAAATATGTTAATCGAAAATATAATCCAACTGAATCATAAAGAGAGGAAGATGGCATTTATTGAATGGGGAGTGGTTGGAGCCTGATAGGTAACTTTGAAAGAAGGCTTGATTAACTTAAGGGCTTTGAGAAAGAGGTGCTTAGCTGAGGATCAACTCGGCGCGCGCGCCAAACGGATCGCTAGGCCTGCGACCCAGTTTCCCTTCGTTTTCCCATCTATTTTTTATATTTTCCTCTTTTTTTGACAAATATCTTACGATATCTTCTTCCTTATTGGAAGGCCTGGAACCAAGTTCTCGATTAATTATCAATAAACTCCTTCACTTCGCTTAATGGATTGTCTACTTCCTTTTTCCTAATGGCTCCGTCTTGAGGAGTACTAAGATTTCAGACGAATAATTTAGTTAAGGCGATTTCACCTTATCTGACCTTTAGCTCGGATAGATAGACCTTCGAAGATTAATTTAAGCTTCAGCTTTTTAGCTTAGCTATTTGAACCTCGTCAGTAAAGTAAATATTTTATGTTTCTACCTAATTTAAACAAAAAAAAAAAAAAATCGATTTCTCTCCTGACTGGGAAAAACTAAAGAACATGGATATTTCTATCGATAACATACTGTCCACTGCTTCTGATAAGAAAATCACAATCAAATATTCCAACGAGCAACACCAACAGAACTAGATCATCTCAAGATGTTATATTTTTTATTGTAAAAAAAAAGTTACCCAAGAAAACTGTAGACCCCTACCAAAAGACATATCCATATCCATTGTCACAGCATTTAAATCTTTTTTTAACAATATAACTGAATATAAGTAAATTTGGGTATACATCAATGTCAAGCTCTATATAAGACTGTACTTTTGGAACCTCTCATGATGAATGGTTGTCGCCACCTATCGGTCAATTTTCAAACTTTCCTGTAACCAACATATTATCGCTTTTTATTAACAAATTTATTAACAGATTTTATCATTGCAAAACCTTCCTGGAGCTATAAAGATGATGTGGTTAAAATGTGGTACAGATCAGTTCTGTAGTTTTTGTGGTTTGAGATCACAAACGTATTTGTATAATATTATAGATTAAAAAAATTATGTATTATTATACTAAAAGAACAAAACAAAAACGAAACAATATTTTATATTAATTTGCATCACGATTGATATGACCTGTTAAGAATATCCATAGTTCTAAAAACTTTATTTTTTCTTTATTCTCTATTAGTTTCGTCATTTATTAAAATTATTATATCTGAAATAATAAAGCAAGGTTGTAAAATTTATTTAAATAAGTATATTTATAAATACCTTATTTAAATAATGGATACTGCATTATTAAATAAAACTTAAAATAGAAGGACAGATTACCTCAATAACAATATAACAACTAATTAACACTAAAACATTCTAATGGGTCAAATGACCTTTTTGCGACTTTTTAGCAGAAATTTTGGGAAACAACATTCGGTACTTTGCTTTTTGACTTTTCTACTTATATTAGTATAAGTATCTATTATAAAATAAAATTAATATATTATAAAATTGATTAAAAATGGTTTTGCAATATCCACTCCTCTCGTATTATTGTTTTTATACCGAGAAATCGTGGTGGAAATATGTACAAATGAAATGTCGGTAGTTTTAGAGTTAAGAAAATTTGGAGGATAGGTAAGATATAAAGGTTGGTTTAAGTTAACCAATTTCTGTAATTGAATCCTAATGGTAGTAAACAAACAAATATACGTTACTGGCATGTCGAAACCTTATTACATTGTACTTTCTGTGAACTCATGGTGGCTGCAGAAATTTACCCTTACAAATTGAGTTGTTCCGCGACGAGAAGCTATTAGCCTGTTATGGAGAGGATGTTGAGTGGGTTAAAAGACTTATGTTCTCTGGTGAACACGTGGAAGGCCAGTTGTACATATTCCTAACGAGCAACCCACCAATGTTGCTTCCTCAGTCGCTTCGTCCCCTATTACTCTTCTTTCATAGTACATGTAGAGGTTAATAGAGAAGCTGTTAAAAAATACAAGATAAATCATCCTGAAATTAGCAGAAAAGTGGTAAACAATTATAAATAGAGCCAACCCGAAGTTAAAAGAAATGCTGTACACACGTATACTAAGAATCACCCAAATATAAATAATGAGGCTGTACAGAAGTATAAGAAAACATATCCTGAAATCCATAGAAAGTCTTTAAAAAAGTACTCAGAAAATAATCATCATCTTAAATGTGTAACTGTAACAAAACACAATGAAAGACGTTCAATGAAAAGGTTACAGCCATGGACAGTGAAGAAACATTCAGGTTACAAGTATGACCTAAAAACTGAATATGCAAAAGACAAACAGTTGATATTGTACAACGGTCAACTTACAATTGGTGTTATGCTGTAAAATGGAAGGACAAGAGCCCTGTCATGTGCTGCACTAACGGGAAAGTCCAACTTCCTCCCTTTCAAGAATATCCTGAACTCTTGCAAAACCTCCTTACTTACGAACATCCCGAGACTGGGCATTTTCTAAATAATATTTGGTAATATAGCGGTTGTTTCCAAAAAACGTCGTTTGGAGCAAAAGAGTTAAGGGACATTTCTTACTCCAACATTTAAGGTGCGAGGACAGATATATCAAAGAATAGGGAGTTTGATGCTTGGAACATAACAGCAGCCGTCTTTTATTCAGATAAATGTTGTTTGTGATGACAACCATGAGACATTCGCTGTGGTTACTTCCAAAATGTCAAGCTTGTATTGGTAGGCAAACTCCAGAAAATTTTTCATGAACATAACAAGTATATCAAGGACTTCAAAACTACTGTTGAGTCTGTTGCCAAAGATCTACAAGATTTCCAGGTAGTTATCAGTGCTGGCAAAAAAGCCATCAAATGCTCACTGGGGATGATCCAATACTCCTACCACTAACAAAGGAACGAACCAAGTGTCTGAAAAGCCAGACATTGTTCTCCACAGCAGGGACAAGAAACTGATAAAAATCAGTGAGTTCTATCGAGTGTATGATTCTCTTCAATATCGTCTCATGTTCTGCTATGAAAAAGATGGTTACAGTATTAAAATACCTCAGCGTGGCCCAAACACCAATTCACCACTTAAGAAAACTGTGTCTGCAACTAATATGTTGATGGAGCGAAAAGACGAAGAACCTTATTTACTTTAGTTTCGTAATCTTCTCAACCAATTTATGCTTTATATGTACGCAAAAATAAAAACAGAAAAACTAAACTTTATTAAAAAAAACAAAACAAAAAAAAAGTTGAGACGTGGAGACTATATTCACATAAGAAAAACTGATGGCCTGGTATCGGAGCTGGGTAAGATGGTAGTGCTGCCTCGAAGCTTCACAGAAGGGCTGTTAAAGTAGAAAAAAATTAACTTTTACAAATTGTCAAATTTACTTATTGAAATTATTCTAAGAATGGAATTCATTAGGTTTATTTATGTTAATAATAATTATCAACGTTAAGCTTAACTTTTACTAATTTAAGTTGTCCTTAATCCTAATGAAATTAAACCGTAGCGGAGCACGGATACTTTCTGCTAGTAATTTTATAAATTATTTATTTATAAACTTATTATTATTTACAGTGAAACGTCAAATTTCGGTAGGTAGGTAATGGGAACTCAGATATACTAAATCATTTCCTGAAAAGTTTCATCAGAATATTAAATCCACTTGAATCACGCAATAAATCGTTCCGATCTTGTAATAGATAGTCACTGTTGATACACTTCGCTCAATATAAGCTTAGAACTTCATTTTTTTAAAAACATTTATATAGTTGTTCACAAATACCATAAACATAATTAAAAAGAAAATGGGGTGTGTAGTCATTAAAAAACAATAAAAATTAATACATTTTGAATGGGGTCTCGATGGCCGAGCGAGTTGGGGCGAATGTTTCAGCATACTCGGTACTGGTCGTATGGTAATATATATATATATATATATATATATATATATATATATATATATATATATATATATATATATATATATATATTACCATACGACCAGTACCAGTACCAAGTATGCTGAAACATTACATATTAAATATATATATATAATGAATAAATAAAAAAAGTGTTGTGCCAATGATTAGGCCTACAAGCCTGCTGACATTTTCCTTACGTATTACATTCCCCGACAATAGCATAAGCCACCCTCCATTAAGTTAGTTACTACTGGTATAGAATGTAATACTTTAACCAAAGCAATATATGTTAAAAAGCATATAAGTATTACTGCAAAACATATAAATACTTGAAAAAACTTTATTTATGATTTTTATCGGTGGTTATCTAAAAAGTTATTGTTTACAAACGATAAGACTATAAGCTAGCCTCAATTCTAAATCTAAGTATCTGTTTAAAACCTTATGTCTTTGTTACTTCATGTAATAAACTTAATTAGGAAATTCCAAGGGAGGATGTGCTTTTGGAGAGATGACAGGACGTTATTAAAACATTACGTGAGAAAATAGGACAATATAGAAAATTGATCGAACTTAAAATGGAAATAGGCCTCTCATACGAAATTTTCTTAGGCTGGGCAAGAATAATATCCAAAAAGAAGCACTGGTAAGCCCATGGTGACAACTGTCAGGAAAAAGTGAGCTGTTTTACGCCAAGCATCCAACTCCTCAGCCACAGCGAGAGAAATTTTAGAATAAACTGGAGTCCGAGCGAACTTTAGGAATGTTGAAAGCATTCAGCACAAAGCTTGTCATTAAAAGCGTCTTAAACTGAAGACAAAACCCTCTCTTTCAAAAGCCAACATAAATTCGTATCTAAATATGTCTCATAGAGAAATAGATGGAAGAAAATCATTTTCAGTGATGATATATATATATATACCTGTATAGTCTCGATAATTTTCACGATTTACAAAAAAAAAAGAAGTATTTGTAAGCAAAGGTCCAATATGGAGGAGGTTTAGAAGCCAAAAATATTTCCATTTTCCCTGTCTAGCTCAGATCTGATTAATATTAAGAAATACTGAGGAGAACTTCCAGAGTTTATGCTCAAGGGAATTAGCCTAACTGCATGGAAGAACTCAAAGCATGTATCGTTGAAAAGTGGGCTAATATTCACCAAAAGTATATCATTTACTTGGCAGTATTTAATACCTATTTGGACATTCGGAGTTGAACTCAGGAGCTCAGCTTAACATTGCAATTCTTCTCGTACCCAATCCTTACAAACCGAAATCCTTCGATAAATCCTCAATGCTCCTTACTTTGTCACAAAAAAACATATCATAAAGATCTTAATGCTCCATATGTTGCTGATTTGGCCCGGACCAGATACCAATTATTTCTAGTACATGGAAATCAGACATAAACATTCAAACCTTTCACTCCAAAAATTAAAAGGTCTGACTGGTGGGAATCGTCAACCAATTTTAGCTCTAAATTTAGTAAGAAGTCTTCCTCGAAATATCGTCAGGTTTGGGCAGGAGAGGGGGAAAGGTTTGAAAATCATTTGTTCTAAGCTGTTGGATCAAAAAACCTGTTACTTTTAGCACATTTTGTGTTCTATTAAAGCAAACCAAATTTGCAAGAAATTTGTTTTAATTCATATTTTTCCAAATCAACAGTTTTAGAGCTGTGGAAGAGGAGAGAATATTGAAGAGATCGGCTAACTTGGGGTACCTCTTACTTCTCCGAGAAAACACGTTCGTCGGTACTCTTTTTGCGATAACTCCGAAGCTATTAGTCAGATTCGAAATTTCCTTAGTCGTATGAAAACTGGTTAAATGTATTATCAGGTTCCATATATGGCATTTTGATCATGTCCCGTATAATTCCCGTGCTATCACGCTGAGATCCCCGTACGGTTGTGAAATCCTCATTTTTTTCGGTACATTTCTCAATCCAAAAATATTTGTTCGATCCCAAATTTATTTTTTTTATCTCAAAGCTAGTTTCAAATTTACTATCAGATTCCATTTATCAAAACTTGATTAAATCGTATGAAAAACTCCAAATCCAAGTTTTTTTTGGCACTTTTTTCGAGGAAGACTTTTTACTACATTTAGAGGTAATGGTGATGAACAATATCCATCAGTCAGACCTTTTTATTTTTGAAGTTCCAGGTTCGATGCTAATTTCTCTGTACTATTTATAGTAAACTCCATAACCACTCGAATCCACTTGTCTCTTAACTTACTTCCCATTCCATTCCTGATAACCCTTTGAGGTGTCCTGAAAAGAAGATGGCCTCGAGACTTTCTAATATAGAACTTTTACTAAAGTATTACTATTGCTTTTACTATTGCTAAAGTATTGTCATGTTGCTGTATTCATTTGCCCACACATTTACCGGATGTATATGTACTGTACAGTTGTTAATATCAATTAAAAGATGGAAAAATAAATGTTACTGCAGTATCTTTTGTATTTTTATTTTTCATTTTTATCCAGCTTACTTACAAACTTTATTATTAATACTATCTTTTGCTAACTTATCAACATATTTGTATCTTTAGTCACAAACCTTCTTTTCATTTTTTCTTTATTTCATACGAAATATTTGTAATTATCCCTAATCAACTAATTTCTTTTTATAATCATTATAATATCTAATCTGTGTTTCTATTAATTAATTAATTAATCTGTGTTTAACTAATCTCTGAGCTATCTTCTCCAACATTAAATAATAAGAGTAACGATAATACCTTCAGAATCCGTAAAATTTAAACTCATTTTTTATTTTTTTTATTTACAACAATACAATCCTATATATCAATAGTAAAATCATTTATAGTGGTGAGTAAACTCATATATAGATCATATTTTTATAAGGGGAAGATGTCCTTTATAAGAAGAGCTAAAACTAGGTCCACGGGTCTTTTTTCTCTGCTGACTGAGACCATTTATCCCTTACCCGAGCTGAGACAAGCTTCAGCCCATAAGATGCACTCATAAATCCGTTCAAGAGATATTTTACCATGTTCTGTTTTATAGTTTATTTATATTGTTATTATTATTATTTAAATATTTTATTTAGAAAGTATTAGTCTATCTCAAAGTGGGCAATAAGTAATATAGATGGGTTTATGGATCCATTCACACAAAATTTATAACCTTAAACTATGCAATATATAAAGTGAAAAAAATGCAATAAAATACATTAACTTAAAAATATAATAAAAACAATAATAACAGCAATAAAAAATATAAAAAGTATAAACCACCAGCCAAAAGATATTTATGTCAAAATTCATTTCTAAGGTCAATATTTATTTTTTAAGGTAGGTGAACGTATCCAATTCTTCATGACAATCAATATAAGAATGATTGGAGAGAGTCAGCACCAAACATAGGATTGTACATTTCTTCGTATATTATTTAATGTTAAATATTGTATACAGTACAATCTAACTTAATTAATGATATCTATTTGTTTAAATAAAGAAATATCATTAAACAAGATAAATATAGAGTCGATAAATATAAAAATTAATGTAGTGACAGAGCACACTTTGAAGATGGCTAACTGAATGTGCACCCTCAGTCCAGACCATCCATCATCAGCTTGGCAGTCCTTCCGCGGGAGCTTCATCACCCTCAACATTTACTCTTGATGGCTAACCATAGATTATCCCACGTTTTCAAGATTTATATTATTAATTATTATTAAGGGTTTAACTGCATTATTTATGCTATTAAAAATACCATCGCACAGAATAATAAACTATTTCCATTAAATAAATAAAACTATTTATTATAAATATATTTCTTGACTGTATGTTTATTAAGGTTTTTAAGATTTTGCGGTGTTGATTTTATAACGTTTGGAGCATTTGCTTGTATATTATCAATATCTTCGGGAATGTATATGTTTTTTACACCATTCTGTTTCTACTGTTCCATTAGGGTTTCGAATTCAATGAACGTCTAGAAAACCCGAATAAACAGCTCGCATCACATATTATAGGCAAACAAAACATACTTTTAAATTTGATTCCCCTAAAATTATTCACCATGAACAAAATCATTTTAAACGAAATATTAAAGAGGTGATAACCATAGAAAAAATCGAAATAGAAAAATGAAAAATAGTAAATAGAAAAATCGCGCAATAAACAAAAATTTAGACGTCCTAAATCACACATGTTATTCCAATTTAATACATTCAGACTGTACAATACAGTTATAATAATATACATCATAAATCAATAACCATCTACCTCCACCTGTGAAAACTTTTTGGAAATTCTCATCCCTAACCTTCTTTAAAGAAATTCCCTAGATCAGTTGTGCACTAGAATTGTTATATGTAGTAGTAGATAGCAATAGCATATCCACCAGTAACATTGCAAGTAGTTTCATACTCCATATTTTGAAATTATATGAAGTATACATTCTAATGCATGTTTCTATTTATTGATATAGAAGCTAACTTTATGTTTTGAAATAACCTTATTTGAAAATAAGTCGTCCGAATCAAAACCCGTTAAGTCCACATTTTTTTTCTAAATATATATATTTTTTTTAATATAAGCTTAAAAGCACCTTTACCAATGGCTTATAGGCAAAGATCAAAAACCACTAGATCCCAACAAAAATTAAACCTTAATCGTCTTTTAACGCATAGATTGTTTACAAACTGTTTAGGTTATGTTCATAATCACAGTTTTCAGTAAATTTTATTAAGGCGTACAGGTATATATAAAATATCTGTGTAACGAAGTGCTGATGAAATTATTCATGTTCTTAGAATTGATGATGAACGGATATTAGAAACTTGTTTTAAAAAAATAAAAGTAATTGCAAAATAAGTGTACTTAATTCATTTGAAAGAAAGTAATTCATCAATCCTAATTGATCCTTCCATGCCTTAATGCGTACCTCAAGTGACAAATAAAATAATACACGAAATACAATTTACTGAAAACTGTAAGTATGAACATAACCTAAACAGTTTGTAAACAATCTATGCGTTAAAATACGATTAAGGTTTAATTTTTGTTGGGATCTAGTGGTTTTTGATCTTTGCCTTTAAGCCATTGGTAAAGGTGCTTTTAAGCTTACATTTAATGAAATATCAATAAATAAATCAATGATAGGCATAAATCAATGGATAAGTAGAAATGCCTTCCCAGTAAAAACAGACTCATCTGCCCATAAGATTCATCTCAAAAAGTGGTATTCTTCATCACAATCTGCATTCATAAGCTAACAGAAAAAAAAATTGAGTTCTATGTTCATAACAAGGGTTTTAAACCTAATATTGAACATCTAATAAAATAAATCCTAAATAATAATAATAAATAAATAAATGTAAGAAACATAATCAGTTGTGTCCAACACAAAATAGAAATTCGCGGCTTAAGCGAGCATATATTGAAATTGAAAATTCACAAGCTTAAAATCATTCCGAGAAGATAATATTAAAAATGGGTTAAAAGTTTGTTCAAATTTTTTGTCTGTTCAAAATTAGTATTATGTAATTCTTACTCCTCCTGTAAAATTTAAGAAAACAGACAACGGGTTTTGATTCTAAACGGCTCAAATATTATCAGAGGTTTTGATGTAATAATAAAAGATCATTACTAAAATAATTTGATTGTAAAATAATAATTATACTGATAGAAGAGCCATTACTGCCCACTTCCATACCAAACCCCGTCCAACATGAAGTTCTGAGCTAAAATATTTGTTTTAGACCAACTCTCCCAGCTTCAGCATCATCGGTCTTAACATTAACCCAATATTTTGTTTACCCGAAATAATTTCACTAACTCGAAGCATCCGTTAATTATTAATTCAATAATTTTCGAACCAACAGCTAGACAAAATATGTACCTTTTCATCTTCGAATTACCTTTTTAATGATGTATCTTATTCCTAAGTTAAGTAACAAAAAAACAAAAATACTAATTGTTAAATTAATAGAAATCACAAATATTGAAGAAAATGTATAATAGTCTATGAATAAACCTGCACAATTTTAACCTACGGAGGGGCTTGTGTTCAGATCTTTGGTGAGGTTGCACTGTAGCTGGAAGAAAGAATGATATTTGGTCCAAAGCCCGTGTGACCAATAGATTTTCCCCCGATTAGGGGTATCTACTGCTGTGCAAAGAATAAGATAGAGTTAACATGCAAGCAGTGAAGGCAGGGTGAATCCCTTCTCTCCTTTGCTATCTTACTTTAATCAAATTAACCTTAAATCACTTTAATTCCTTATTTAAAATGAAAAGAAACTGCCCGTCGTTACAGACTACTTCAACATTTACTAGAAAAACGTTCAAAGCTTCCAATTAATTACAAAAGACTCACATATATGACTGTGATTAGACCTATTTGGACGTACGGAATTGAGCTTCAGGGCTCCACTAAACCATACAATTCATCTCGTATTCAATCCTTACAATCGAAAATCCTTCAAAAATCCTCAATGCTCCTCACCAATAAACATCCATAAAGATCTTAATGTTCCATATGTTGGTGATTTAGCCCACACCAAACACCTATCGTTTCATAGTAAGCTCCATAACCACTCAAATCCGTTAGTTTCCCCACTTGATTCCCACTCCATTCCTGATTATCCTCCAAGGCGTCTGAAACGAAGATGGCCTAGAGACCGTCTAGTGTAGAATTTTTATAAAGTGCTATTGATGAGTAGTTCTTTTCAAGTTTCAACATGTTATTGTAATTGTTGTCAATACATTTACTTGATGTATATATTTTGTACAGTTGTAAATTTCAATAAATGTATAAAAAAAAAACTTCCTCATTTTATGTGATGTTTTTCCTTTTAGGTATTTTTATTTAACTTACCGTTCAACGCATAAATAAAGGGCTTAGGCTTGAAAATGTGCAATAAAAGGCATTAAATAATAGCTTATATCACATTATTTTGTTATATGGAATGAAGGTTTTCCATAAAAATACAAAAACAGAAAACAAAATTTTACAACATATATATGTGTCGTCTAGTTGCAAAACCGGCCATCTCCAAAAACCAAAATTTTTCAGGAGAGCTGATTTTCTGTTAAATCGCGCCAAAACGAAGTAGGAAGAAAATCTCTTCGGTTTTTAGTGGCACAAGGGTAGTGTGTTTGAAAGCACTTTTTGAAATGGAAGGGGCAAGTGGAGGGGGTGAGTTACTCAATATTTTATTTTGGATTTGGCCGGTTTTGCAACTCATTTTGGAGTTGGCCGGTTTTGCAATGAATTAGAACTTAAAAATTACTAAATTTAATGAAAATATTGTTTTTTTTGGGATGCAAATGAACAAAACTTTCTTCAATAAGTGAATATTATTTGAAAAAATTAAACTCTGAAATGTTGTGGTGTAACTCAAACATCTAGACGGAAAAACTGGCGAGAATTATTTTTTAAAGTAATAAGTTCCGAAAATGGACCAAGAGGAATGGAAGGCAGAAGTTGAAAAAGCGAGGGGCCGCTATATGTTGTCTGTTGTGCTAAAAGAAGAAGAAGAAGAATTCCCGAAAAACGTAATTTTGAAAAACATAAACATTTAGAAACATATACTCTTGCGGTATTATCGTCTTCAACAGAATTACACATTTCTTTCTGATATTCTTCTTCATCCCTCTTATCTACTTCTCTGCTTCCTCCTTGAGCAGCTGATGCTACGACGCACAGTGGGGCAAACTAAAGCAAAAAACGTGGCAGAAAGTCCTAAAACTAAAATTTTCCTTTCAACGTGATGACTTAATTATCTGTTAGTTAAGGCTCTGCAGAACAAAATAATGTAATTCATCAAGATGATAACGGTCATGTCTTGCACTGATGATCGGTGAAAGTGAACAAAGTTCAGTGGCATCAATGTCAGTGTCTGCATCAATTTGTTATTAACAGATCGTTTTTTTTTTTTTTTTTTGCATACAGTATTAATACTTGTATATTTTTATGACATGGGATCATCATCTTCAGGTATATAATTTTGAAATATAGTATTATATTTGCCTTCATAATATAATACAATAAGATTATTGATTTTAGTTTACATGTAACGAAGGGTTTAGTAACCTTCCAAACCCGTCCAAGCATATTGTTTTCCACCATCTTCTAGTGCATTATCTAAATATTATGATTTCGTTGAAAAATGTTTCCCCAATCTGCCCCACCGTCAGAAAAAATATTTCTTCTTTGTTATTGCATAGACGAAAAAATCATTGTATTTCCTATCCTATACACCTATCCTACAAGGTTCCACTAAAAAAATGGCAAGACCGCAGCAATGAAGACAAACAAGTTGTTAAAGAAACCAAGAGTCGAATCCAAGAAAGTTTTTTTTTTTTTTAAAGTGTGGTTTGATTGTTGACATGCCTAAACCTGGCTTTGGAAATAGTAACGATGTAAATCCGGCTAGGCGATTTTTCTCGCATGCTGATATTTCGTCAGAAATTACCGGAGTTGACGCTGAACTAATTAAAAGGCTTCATACAATACTGATAGCAATATCAAGTGGGTACGAAATTAATACTAATGCCTATCAAGCGTTTGCTCACGATACTGCAAAGTATTATGTAGAAAAGTAACCATGGTACCCGATGTCACCGACCCTCGACAAGTTTCTTTTCATTGTACTGGAAGCACAGGAAGCTCGTAACAAAGATTTCAAAAAATATCGTGAACATCACGGAAGTGTAGTCAAGAAAAATCCAACCATGATATATTCATTAACTTTTTGTTGTGTTCAGACCCAATTCTAACAAGTAAACGAAAACTACCTAAGAAAAAATTTAAGTCACAACCGACAGAGGCTTTAAACTTTCTTTCTTTTTCTTTTGAAATAGAAGAAGAAGACAGTGAAGATGATGAGGGAATGTTGTTGATAGAAAGTGTGTTACATATTTTAATGAAAAGTGTGAATTTTTTGATTTACTGTTTTTTAAGTTTTTCCGTATTGTACACAAATAAAGTTAGTAATTTAGGTTTTTCAATGTTTCAATGTATGATATATAGCTTTAGGAACCAATGTTGATGATTATTTAAGATGTAAGTAAGAATATTTAGTTTATGCCAACAATTAGGGCTACTTGCCCCACTGTGCGACGTTGCAGTTAAAAATCAAACGATCTGTAGAAAACCTCCCCTTGAACTAGCACTTTATTATTTTGTTTTGTTATGAAAAATCTCAATGACTTTGAAGTGCCATAGTGGAGGGGGTTTGAGGAGGGCATTACTGGGACTCTTCCAATCAAGATATGTGTAGTCTCTTCCTGGCTTGAACACAGTTCCACTTTCCGAGAGAATGCCATAAAACTCTGAAGACTGAACGAGAGTCTCGATTTTCTTTAACTTCATCTCACTTTAGGTAAAACCCCGATCTGGAGGGGTTTGTTTCTCTTTGTCTTTTTTCTTGCTAAATTAGCTAGAACTTCTTCTACAAACTTCTCCATAAAAATCGAATGAAAAGTGCACGAAACGATAAAGGTATAAACATTAACTACAGGAAAAGCAGGAGCAGGCTGATATTTGCCTGATAAGAGGGTTTCCTGATCTGGAACAACCGCGCGATCTAGCGGATGTGGAGATGGCCGGTTTTGAAACTCACTCACGGAAGGATTTGGCCGGTTTTGCAGCACACTGAGTTTTTCAAACGCAGATTTAAAAAGGATTTCACGGGTTTTTGCGAGGTTTCTTGTTTCCAATAGATGGAAAATGTATCTTAGGACTCAGAAAACAGAAAAAACGTATTTCTCAAAATTGAGGAGTTGGCCGGTTTTGCAACTAGACGACACATATTAAGTATCAACCCTGTGTGCTTTAAGACTTTGCATTAGTAACAAAATAAATGCTGAAATTAGAAAATAAAACATAAAATAACATAATAAAGAAAAATAAAAATAAATTAAATAAACCTCTAGGAAAACACCATAACAAATTAATATACATATATACGTATATAATTACTTTATATCAAGCTGATAATTCATTTCAATTCAGTGTTCTATTGACCTTTAAAATTATTCATAGTAATAAACTTTTGCCTTCATTTTTTTCTTTGATAACTTTTCTAATTCTTATATTAAAAGACCTTCCAATTGATTGATCGATCCAAAACTTGTGGTCGTTCTCAATATATTGAACAAAATGAGGTGAATAGTTCATTTCATAACAATGAGCCATTAAAGTTTTTACTTATGAATTTTTATCTTCGATAAAGTTGGTATTTCTTGAGCTTTTGCTTTAAAATATCTTTCTGTTTACAGCACATCTTTTTTTAAAATTTATAATATCTTTAACAAACCTCCATGGTTTTTAATTGCAACTAAATTCACAGAATTTAGCCGACACATTTTCTTTTTAAGCTTCAACAATAATAACACAATAATAATGAAAAATAATACTTTAAAAACAATGGTTATTATAGTATAGCCATGATACTATATTAATATACCTCAACTTATCATTAAGCAACAAAATATTAATTCAACCAACAAGTCAGTTAACCCTTTAGTGCTTAGAAAAATAGTGTAACACTAAATTGTATTCATTAAAACTTTTATTTTGATGAATGCAAGTTGAAACTTTGGCATTAAAAAACTTATTTTTTAATTGCTTGTACCTTTATGACTGCAAGCCCCATCTATCTACTTCTCCTATTAAAACTTTTACTAAAAAAATACACAATAATGAAATAATCTAAAAGTAAACCAAGCTATAGCTCTTGTAAACACTACTAAAACAACAAAACAGTTGAGAAGACAGATAGTATATCAAGAGGTAAAAGGATACACATGTGGTGGAGGAATCCTGACTCATCTCAAGGTACTTGGTTGTCAACTCTATGGGAATTCTATGCTCAGAGGTCTCTACCGTCCCCAAAATCGTATCAAGTCTGAAATAACATAAAAATAAATACTAACAGCCTGACTGTGAATTTGAATTTCGAAAGATAGAAGAAATGAGAGAATTTGAAATAAAATGAAAAGAATGAGAGAGGAAGCGATATTCTGTGAACATCACCTATTTCAGCGAACGTAATGTATGAAAAATTAAACAAAAGAATAAGTATAACATTATTATTTATTTATTATTATACATGCATTCTGCATTATTATGATTAATTATTTATTTAAAATATATAAATAACTATTAACCCCTTAATGTCATTAATCAATACCACATAGATTAGTCATTTTTTCCATTACACAATGGCTCAAAAAAAAAAAAAAATAAATAAATAAATAAAATAAGGTATCCAACAAACAATCAACAACTTAAAACGTTTAAAAATAAATTGTACTTTTAAGTTCTTGGATTTGAAAGCAATGCTGATAGACGGTTTTTTTTTTTTTTTTTTTTTTTTTTTTTTTTTTTTTTTTTTTTTTTCTCCAAATTATTACTATATGTCAGGCGTTGTTTCCTACAAGAAAAACAACAAGTACGCCCCATTTGCTGAAAGCCAATATGGGGAGGACAAACAATCTAATTCCATTCTCGGAAGATGGATCGTTGCGGTTGCCTGCGGGAAGACAAGACGAATCATACTGTGTTGAAAGCAGGGCCGTTGTCATGCGAGGCTAAAGGCACGTCAACCGCGTTATGCGGCTACTCGCACGCAACTGCGGATACGTCAAAGACAGAACCATCATTTGGGACGGAGCCTCTTGCAAATTGCTAGCATCACGCTAGACAAATGATAGGAAATTGACTAAGCTATGGGGCCTATGGTGAAGAATCAAATGAGCGGATTAAAGTTTAAGAAGAGACCTATATCTAGTGGATAGGGAATCGATATGAGCGCGCTCTAATGGAAATCACAAGGTAATATCCTTTATTAAAGGCTATCAGATCAACTTGGGTTCTTTCCATCACTAAAGGCCATGTCACAAAAGCTAGGCAACAGTCCATAGAAATATACACATAACATTTACTTCCCAGTTTCGCGCACATAAACAAAACGGAGGAAATTGATTGTCTCAGAATCTTTTGGGTTATCCCAACCTTGTAATGGTTAAAAAAAAAAAAAAAAAAAAAAAAAAAAAAAAAAAAAAAAAAAAAAAAAAGGATTTTTCATAAAAGATTTGTTTATCCTATTGGTTAAGTGTATTACATTATAAATGATGAGGTGATAACTTAATGAATGATACTTCCTCAAATCATATCAAATTTCAATATTAGATAAATAGTAAATAATTTTAATTATGAATTAAAATTAGTTGCATTTTATTTTATATTTTCATAAATTTATAAGATGTTTTATATATATAAAAACAACATTCCATTAGGAAGGGAAAAACCAACTCCTAGGGACAATCAACTCTATTTATCTGAGGATCTAACACATTTGTCTTTCTTTCTTGTAATTTTTCATTATTGCATCATCAACTGCAACAAGTTACGTTGTATCTTATATAATGAGAAATATTTATTCAAAGCCACAAATCCAAACATTGTTAAATACCACAAAAATATTCTTTATAAGGGAATATAAGACTTTTGAATTATCTAAAGCATAAGTCTAGTGAAACTTTCTTCTTCATACAAGTACCTATAGCTATTTAACGTCAAACTAAACCATTTTGAAGGTGAAAGAGAAACCAACCTCGATGAAACCCATTCAATGAATCGAGCCAATATTACCGACCGTACAAACCATGAAGCGGTGTTCCATTGTAGAGATTCCTTTTGTTCTAACGACGTGCTAGAACAAAGGAAGACTTATGTCTGGTCGGTACGTCACATCTCTTATCAGATTGTTCAGTACTAACCATTGAACTATAATTAATAGATTTCCTATTAACATCCGATCCATTGGAGAAAAAAACCTATAAAAAATTGTTAGATTTTTCTGATTAATAAATTATGCAAAGTACGGTTGCTAATGAACAAAAGCCAAAAATTTCGATTTCGTTGATTTAATTCTCAAAAAGTTAATTAGCTTTGATTTTGTTTTATCTGTATATAAATCAAATGGACTTATCACAAGCCGCTTTGAACTTGAACACATAACCTCATCAAGAAACCATACCAAGAAAAGTGTAAAATAAAACTGAATTATGATAAATCACTTCATACTACATTTACACCTGCTCACTTGTTTACATTGACTAGTTTTTACAAAAATCTGAGAAATCTATATACATGATATAGGGCCTATATGTCAAGACAAACGATCTGACATTATAGCTAAGACTGCGACAGCAATACTTCACTAATATACCTCATACTTGAAAGAGATTCAAAACTATTCCTAAAATTTAGACTCAACATTTACAGTTACTTGTTAAAAACAATCTGGATTTACGCATTCCAAATTTCAATTGCTAATACTGGTAATAGTCTTACCTCCTTACGTGTCAAACGAAACGGTGACTGCACACTTACTTATTCCGACATTCATAGCCATATTCCAAAAATGTACAGACTTTTTCCTGATAAATTACATGGACATGCTTACAAAAAGGTACAGAATATAGTAACATTACTAATTTCAGATGCGACAGAGGCCTAAAAAGTGAGGGTAAATAAGGGATCTCCTTGTCCAATCCCTACTGTAGCATCTCTAGTGAAGATTGTCGTGCCTGAACATGTCTGTTCTTTGTAATGTAGCCCCTCATTCACAGATATATTAGAGTCGTGAATAAAATTATGTTAAAAAAATATATTTTATTTGATTAATGGTGCACTTTAAGAAGTTAAATAATAGCGTCATAATTAGGGATCGGATTTTTATGTATTTAAAAATGCCAAATATTTAATTAAAATTTGCATTTATTTTCGTAAAATATGTGATTTTCTTAAAATATTTTCCGAAATATTTAGGTAAAATGGACATTAAATTTTTTTTTATGAAAATGGAATTTTTTTTCCCAAGTTATAACGATTTGTACAAGAAAGGAACCTTTTTACAACTTATAATAATTATTAGGAACAAAAGATTTTTTTTTTTTTTTACACGTTAAAATGATTTATACGACAAAAGAACATTTTTACAATTTATAATAATAAAAAGAAGGCGCGGTAGCTCAGTGGGTAAGGCGCTTGACTACCATGCTCCCGGGCCCGAGTTCGAGTCCGACTGAAGGCAGAATATTTATATTCTGTTAATTCAGTCGTGGATCGAATTCGAGGTCGGGAGACCCTCCTGGGGCCCACCCAGCCTCTTAAAAAGTGGGTACCCTTAATTGGGGAGAAACCTGGCGGTTGAGCGTGAATTCTGGTCAAATCACCTGCTTTCACAACCGTTGGCTTAGAAACAGTACAGCCTACCTAAGTACTGAACCCGAGACCCTTCATGGGTTGTAAGTGGTACAGGTTTTTTTTTTTTTTTTAATAATAAAATATGTGTTAATTTTTTTATTTTGAAAACTTTACTCTTCGAAATTGTTTGCAACCACGTGGAATTTTAAATGTTGGAACGTAAAGCGACGACGATCGAGGCGTTGGATGAAATCGTAACGACTAAAAGATCGTTCAATATCTACAGGTGTTATAGCTGCCTTGCTGTAAGAAGTTATTTCGTTGGGGGTAAAGAGTACACGAGGTTCAGAGGTGATTTCTGTTCCGCTGATAATATCAGAAATCTGGCAGATGGTCTCCCACCCTGTCTGCGTCACTAAACAAACATCGGACAGTTTCTGCTACTCGATGCAAGGCATGAGCAATCCACGTCACATGAATTATCTTAGGATAAAATATCCGAATAGGTAGCCCAGCCTTGACCATGTTGGGGGCTGGCAGCATCGGAGAGAAACAAAAGAACGTATGAAAGAAATCAAAGAATGGTTGCTTTTTCCGAGAACTTCAGAGTTAAAAAGAAGTGGCTTTGAATCTACACCACTGTCAAGTTTTACAATAACTGCATTGGCAATATACCTGCCCCCAACGTCAGTGTTTACATTAATTTATACCCAAAACGGTCCATCTTTGATATAATATTGAATCTTGGCTAGTGTATAATTATAGATATCTTCCAGGTAGTTTTTCCGCAGTGTTCATTCTGTGGTTCACAGTTCCTGTCAACCACCTCCAAATTATAAAAATATACCCATAATGAAAAATACGTGGAAATATGTACTTATTTTGATTAAATAGGTGGAAATATGTATTTATTTTTTATCAAATATGTATAAATATGCAACAACATCCAAATATGTGAAATAAAATTAGGTTCAAAGGGCTTAAAAAGTGTCAGTATGAACACTTATAGTTGAAAAACGTCCGTGAATTGCCTAGAAAAAAATATGTAAATGCATGCGAATCCGATCTCTATCCGATCTATGACAATTTGAAATAAAAACGAGTGTAAATTGTTAAACCTTTGCATGTGAGGAATACTCGTTACGCCGTTGAAATATTTATTTTCATTACTAGGACGCAAAGTGGGCGTTTTCGGTGCGAAGTCTAGTTTTACCAGCAAGGCGTAGCTGTGGGCCGTGAAATTCCACCAAGCATCAAAAACTTTTCGAACGAGATATGAAAATTACTTTTCCTAATACTGCTCAAACTTAAAATAAATAAAAATTATTTGGATATTTTGTTATAATTTATTGATTATTATAAGGTAACAAACACAACTAAAAACCTCTTTTCAACCATTGACAAAACTTATCTTATTCCACATCATATTTAGCATGGGATTTAGCCGGTAGTAGTTCCTTCGTTGCTTTATGTTTTTTTACCGGTAATTCAAGATAATTTTTCCAACATTGTTTTAAAACAGAAAAACACTGGAATCGCTTAATAACGTAAGTAAACACGAGTGAGTTTTTCAAAACGTCTGTTTATTCAACTGTTACATTGGGTCCTAGGACGGAAAAGATTCACTTTTCATATTTAACACCCGGTATTGACAACCAACGTTTTCGATACAGTAAAATGAAACATTTGTTTTCCTGGTACTATCTCATTCCATTATTTATATATAATGCAAATAGTAGTGATTATTTGGTCTTTAGATGAGAGTGAGTGGCGTTGGAGCATGGACAGAGCTACCTCTTCGATACGGATGAAACGATTCGATGAAGCCCATGGATTAACCGACCCTTTGATGGCTTTTTAATTTGCTTGGTCGGCTCTGCTTCCTCATGGATTGCAATCTTTCTAAAATATCATTTTTTAGAAGGAAACTTATTTTATGAGAGATCAAAAATAGCAATACATCTAACCGGTAGTGCTAGTACATATTTATCAGCAAAATTTAAGAGTTCAAAGCCAATGATTGGAATCCAAATAATGTGTACCGTTATCTTTAAGCTTCCCAGTCTAGTGAGGTAGTTTTAGATTGTATGATTGATTTATAGTTTATTGCTCAATCTAATTAAAAACTGTAATTTTTTATAGCAAAAATGTGGAGAAGAAAAAAAAAATCCTCTTTTCACAAACAAAAGTATTAAAGCCAGAAAACAATAAATTAACTGAATCAAATTATATTAGAGTTATTTGATCGGAAAAAATGATGCATCATAGAAGCCACAAGAATTTATACACAGTGGTGGCAATATGTTGTGAGTGTTTAACTGCCGCATAATTTGCGCTGTGTAACGTACGACGAATACTCTACTTGTTCCCTGGCATGCCAGTGACTAAGCCGCCAATGCTTCAGAAACTGATGACGCCTCACTAGATCTTAAATAGTGAATGACTATTCTTAACTCTCTATCAAAAAATTTTTTAGTCCGACCATAAACAATAATTGAAATAGGAAATTTACATTCCTTTGACTCTTATTCTTTGAATTGTCGTTTGACTCAGTTTTCAATCTTGGGCGATATATGTTGTTAGTTTCCCATTTTTCAGCAACTTTATTAAGAGTTTCTTTAATATTTTTTTGAAATCAGTTTCATGTTTGTATTAAAAACATATATACAAGGTGGAACCAATTATACTAACAATGAGTAATAAATAATGAGACATTGCTTTTCTTAGTAATCCCGACAAGTATAGATATATTTATACATTATTGCAAAGCTGCAAATAAAAATGGCAAAAAAGTGAGTCCATTGACATTAATTATTTAATTTTTTTTTTCTCTTTATTTGTTTAATCCACACCTGTCACTTAACATGTGACAACAAGCAGATGTGATAAATTGTTGTATAAAAGATAATTGGTATGTCAGGCATGAGGGAGGACAGCACCCAGCGGTACTTACTCCTAACATGAACATGGTATTTAATCAGTTTTAACGGAGTAGATCCCTCAACCAACTCCTTATTTAAATATTTTGATATATAGTTATTGGACAAAATTTATACGAATTAAGTAACTAGTAGTGTTGTGGTTTAAGATCATAACCCATATAAATTAATAAGTATGAATATGTTTGATATAATAAATAAAATTGGTACATTGACTCACTTCAGCACCTATCTGTATATGTGTATCATTAGTGTATCAAATTGCTGATGTTTGGATTTTTCGTATGTTTTTAGAACTGATGAATAATGTTCAACATTAGCAACTAGTCTTCGAATAAAAAAATCAATAGAAATGGCTTCACAAATCCTATTGGTATTAATTCTACTATAACATCATGGTGTACCTCAAGTAATTTTTGTCATATTTGATCGATTAATATTTATTGTTTTTACAATATGAATAATATGAGAAAACCAATGCAGATTAAAGAGCGGTTTCGCTTTACGGTATATTGCTGAAGGTTTTCTCGAAAGGGAATATTTGTAAAGCCAAATTCTCGCAAATTATTACAAAGTCTGTTTATTGGGAATCGAAAAAAAAAAATAACCAACATATCGCTAAATACTTTTTACTATTACATTACAAAGAATAATATATCAGAATTGTAATTGCAAATGAATATATTTGTAGAAATGCACTTTCTTAAATTAAATAATTAAAAAAAAAACTATTAACCATAGCTGAGCCTTACAATATTGTAGGTAGTATTCAGTTTACAACCGTTTTAATGAAAACCAGGTGGCCACCTGTACCGTTCAAACTATTCCCATTGTATTAGTGAATAGCGCTACTTCGTCCCTTACCTGTATAGAAAGATTACAGATTAGTAGAATAATAAAATAAATAATAATAGGTTAAATATGTTAAATTCTATTTGGAAAATTAAAAATTATATGAAGTTTCTTAGAACCAGGCTTCGGACCGTAACAAATGTTAAATAAGAAAACTATCTGAGGCTAGTTACAAATGTTCTAAGGTTGAAAAATTAACGCCTTACAAGGGCTTCAAGGGCTAGACCTAGAAAAAAGGAGATAGGGAATGTTATGCAAATAGAGAGTCAGAAAAATGGATTCAGTGGAGAAACCGCTAGCTTGTTCTAGCTTTTATCGAAAGACAACTCACCCAGATAACCTTACCTCTGCATAACGGTAAGTAAAGAATGGGATCAAGAAAGAATTTATTTATTTTTTTTTTTTTCCACATTTATTTCTTTATTCCGACCTGTACAAAAATGAATGAACAAGTAGATAATGTATACAGTACTTGGCCTGATAGGCATGAGGGAGAGTAAATTTTAAAAACATAAATAAATGAATCTATACAAAAAAAAATCATTTGAACAGAACTCTCCTCCAGCTTCTTTTCAGTCTTTTGAGAGTATTTGTTAACATATGAGTGTAGGTTATTATGTTCATGAAGTCTGTCATAAAATCGCATGTAGAGGGTATGTATATGTTTATTTACTGTGCGGGTAAATGTAAATCAGAGTGAAGTGTGTGGTTTGTGATGTACGGAACTCTTTTCTTAATTAGTCTAAGTATTTTTAAATAAATTTTTAAAGTCCGATAATTTAATTTTTTATATTGATTTTTTTTTACATCATTTCCCCTATTGAGAAAGAAATTATGTTATACTCTATAACAAATACAATATTGTAAATAGTAATAGTTTATATTACTTTTCTCACCAAAATTTTTTTACTTATTTGTTATCTTAAATATGTATATATTTAAATTGTACTTACTGTAGGAGATTTTTTGTTTCTAGTTTTATATTTATTCTTTTTTTTTCTCACCACTTTTCTGTAAATTCTTTTTTGTATGTTTATATTTATATATTGTTATAAAAATATATTTATTTTGAGAGTGGTGTTCTAAAACGGTTTTTTTTTTTATTTCATTTTTTTTTTTATTGATTGCATTTCAGGTTTCCCAATTTTCAAATATAGAAAATTTCTTTTTTTTTCTTACCAATTTTATAATTGGGCATCGTTCGGCTGATAGTAATATTTTTACCAGCACTCACTTGGGGTGGTGATGGTTTTTCAAAAGAGAATAGCCCCTTCACTAACAATAATATTTGTATTTATTTAGACGGCATGTCTTTTGCAGTCCCGTATATTTGTGTGGCCTATGTGTTGGGTTCAAATAAATAAGTATGCTACTGGAATGATTTATAAATAACAGTGTTGCCAAACGGACATTTTGTACAATATTTGTTTTACAAATATGTTATAAAATGTTTAATTAGTTCCAAAACACTACGTTTGATATTTAGTCGGATTTAACAGTCGGAACTAGTTAGGTACATAAATATAATTATCATTTTCTTCATTTTCCTCCTCGTGTCATATCTAGTGTGGAGGGCTCTTATTTAATTCTTTCCGACGGCTAATCTTTAAATTTCTGGAAAGTAAGTGCAAACTGAGAACTTTTGCGACCAAGGAATAACAAGCATTTCCCGCTTTTAATGTTGCCTTTATTTTTTTTATTAGAAATAAAAACAAAATTAATTTACAACAAATATTTTCTAGAAAAAAAAAAAAAAAAAAAAACCAACCTCAAGATTAAACCTACGTATACAAATTTGAACTAAAAAGTAAAAATAATATTTTAATTGCTTCCAAATGACAATCAACGAAAGTATCTATACTTATATACCTATTCACAGTTTATGATCAGTTATTTTTGGAGTCGGTGCCAGCCAAAAAGGGCAGTTTAATCCTGCTTTTGCAAACTTTCGAATAGCACGAGACAGCGGTGATGAAACAGTGGGGAGATCTTAACAACTACCATTTCTTTTCGAATTCTGTTTGTTTGGTTGGCACCGACTCCAAAAATAACTGATCATAAATTTCGGCTATCTTGCCTGATCATAAGGTATTGTTTTTTCTAAAAAATATTTTTATTTTTCACTTTTTAGCGGTAAGTGTATTTTTGTTTATACAGTCAACTCTGGATAAAAAGATCTTCAAGGGTACCTGAAAAATAGTTCAACTTATTGAACAACGACTTATCAAGATTATCATTAGACTTATCTTCATGTAAATGGAAAAAATGAACACAAAATTTGAGTTGAAATCATCACTTACTAATGGTATATGTATGTAAAATTAAATATCCGGAACCACTTAATCATACAACTCTCAACATCACTGACCTGCGCTTTTCTGGTGATACCTGAAAGTATACTTAACGTCTTCTACGTGTTTTCTTTATTCATTAGGAGGATTGAAAGAGTGCGCGGAAATCACTAGCAAATAATCGTGCAACTTATTTCACCTTTCTCCTGTTCGTGAATCAGTTTCAACTTTTCGTTAATTGAAAGAATTTTCAACTTTCGCGGAGTCATTGTAAAACCACTCGAATGAACAACCAGTAAGTGACAGGTGTCCCTATGAACTTTAAAGGTAAACAATTACAGAAAACAGGAAAACAAATTACCCATGAAATTCTTTGAATTTGAGTTCGAGTGATAAACGCAATGACTTCCAATAGTTGGATTCATAGAGGTGGAACTTCTATAAGTCCCCACTTTTGACCCCTATTTTCAGTTCGACTGTACTTACACAATTTTTCATGTTTTTTTACCTGAAATCGACTTATTGAGGTGAAATTACGAGTAATGTACTTGCGACCATAGATATTTTACGACTTATTGAAGAATTCGGCTTATCTAAATTCGACACATCTGAAGTTGACTGTATATTTAAATTATTTTTCTTAATAATTTAGATTTAGTAACCATAGAGAAATGTGTTTATAGTGGAAGGTAATATAACAGTGATTTATTATTAATTGTTTTTTTTATTATTATTCTAGAAAAGCGCTGAATTAATTTCATTAAAGTTAATGGGACCACCTCTGAAGTATCACCTTCCGATCAAAAAAAGAATCATCAAAATCGATTCAGAATTGACGGAGTAGTCGCGTAACAAACACACACACACACAAAAAAAAAAAAAAAAAGAAAGAAAAGAAAAGAAATACAGTCGAATTGAGAACCTCTTCTTTTTTTGAAGTCGGTTGAAAAATTAACAATAAATTGTTGCAATTAAAAATATTAACAAGTCAATTTAAAAATATAGCTCTAATATTTCTGTCAAAGGTTTTATTATAGGACCCTCAAGTTTTTTTTACCCACTATCAATTTGAAAATAACTATTCTTTATAACAACTTCTTACAAGGTTTTTTTTTTTATTTTTTATTTTATGTTATTATTTTTTATTTTAATAATAGAAAGTAGGAATGAATAGAATAGGACGATATAATACGAAATTGAGAGTGAAGGAAGCAGGCGGTTTGAAAGTGGCAATGACTTATAGGCGAAGTATTGAAAAGACTTGAGAAATAGGCTTTTGAGGAAAGTTATTGAGATTTGAAGATAGGGAAATAAGTTTCTGAAATATCTCGCATCTGACCAGCTATAAATGAAAATGGTCCATCATTACGTTAAATGTATGTATAATTGAAATTAAAAAGAAAACAAATAAACACATAGATTTTGAAAAATGCTATTATTTTATACATTATACGAAATAATTTAATTAAGGATTCTTTCCTACTATAACATCGGTTTAACACTAAATTTTATTATTAATGATAAAATAATATTGTTGGCTGCTAAAATATATATGTCAGATAAATGCACTCATCTATTTTTTTTTTCTTTTTACCAAATTTTGATGCATTTGATCAATTTCTTTGCAGTACGATGTTAATTTCTTAGTATTTCTCAAATTTAATTGAATTTATAGTTTACCTTACGATGTATGTAATAGATGAACCCTTCCCTAGACCACCGTACAGATATATACAAAGAAAATTTTGATAACCATCGACGAATGTTCCTTTCCCAAAACTCCCTTCACCAAAAACTCGATAGATATTTCTTGCTGTCTGAGTAGCGAAATTTCCAGGTTTAAGCTCATACAATAAAAGTAGTTGGAAATATGGAATTTTCATTTTCACATATAAAATAAAACTAAAATTTGTACACCTACTTGGGAAAAATAAATACTCTCAGTCAACATAGGAAACGAGGGTTTTCTTTTTTATTTATATAAATTAAATATTTTGCTTGGAATCAATAGACAACACTTTAATAAATTTAGTTTGGTAAATTTCGGAGAAGTCGAACATGAGGATGTTGAATAAACCCCAAAATACAAAAGAGCCATTCAAACATTTCTGTCTTATACTATTTCCTAGCCTCTACTCTCTGTTTATCGGCTTAAACTCGGCTTCTCTTATAAACACTGAGGGTCTATAGATTTACCCGTTGATGAAAATCTTTTTTATTTTAAATCACACTTACTCTCTTTTAAAGACAAAGTTTTTTTAATGGTATTTTTTATATATTATAAAACTTTTAACATTATATATCTGTTTTAGATGGGCTCTAAGGAGAGGGGACTGGGGATCCATGTCCTCTAGTGATGGTACTCTGGGCCACATTGCTAGTCCTGCATGGAGCCACGATTGCTGGTGAGTAAAAAATTTAGATAAATAATAAAGCCAATTTATTACTAAAAAAAAAAATAAATAAATAAATATAAATATATGTTATAATTTTTTTTATTTATTTTTTATTGAGTAATTATTACAATCTGCCACAAATGTGGGCAATAAGTAATATAGATGGCTTAATGATTGCATTCACACATTATTTACAGTAAAAATAAAAACTTAAAAAAATAATAATAATAAAAGATATAATAAAAAAAAAAATAAATAACATAATAATAAAATAAATAAATAAAATAAAAAAATTAAATTAAATTAAATAACAGTAAGTGAAAATAAGACAAAATTAAATTAAAGGTTAAAAATACAATTATACTTTATCTACAACTTACATTCATTCAAGAGATCCCCCGACAAGACCCGTCCCTCCACTTATGGAAGGACAAGCCAGGCACAGAGAATTCCCAGCTGCGTCACTGAAGTAAAAAACCCAGTGGAGGCTGAGTGAGTGCGCTATATACATTCACTCTGGGCATGAGAAGCTGGCCATTGCCAGAACTCCAACATAAATAAATTTTACAAAAGATCTCAGGGCTACTGCCGTTTTAGTCTGCGAGGGGGTTATCAGGATGTGTGGAAGCGGATAGTGATTGAGCCAGAGGGTTAGGATGAACGGAAAGATTACTGTGGAATTTCGAAAATTTAAGAGGTTTAAGGTCGAAGACGTATGGTATATTGAGGTCATTATGTAGGGTTTTGTTGGAGACATAATAAGGAGCATTTACAATATTTCGGAGGATTTAGGATTGGAAGGATTGAATGCGTTTGATATTCGACTTTTTTGCTGTCCCCCACAGTTCAAGTCCATATGTCCAAATAGGTTTGATGATGGTTTTGTATATGAGAAGTTTGTTTTCAATGGTAAGCTGATCTGTCCTATTTAGTAGTCTATACAGTTGGCTAAAGCGTCTGTTAAGTTCTTGTCTTTTGATTCGAGTGTGTGGGTATGATATAATTTATAATAAAATAATAAAAATTATTTATATTTTCTACTACTACGATGAGTTATGCCAGGTACCTATACTGTTGCCATATTATGTATCTGTTTGTTAGAGTCTCCACGTAGTTTTTCATGAAAATGTCGTTAAATTATATGAATATGGGTCTTAACTGTCGGAATACGTAAGTCTGTATGTAGCGAATCGTTTGACACATAAGGAGGGGAGTATGTTTTTAGACTTAAAAATTTGGATTGAAATGTTTGTATTTTCTTAATATGCGTTCTTTTAGCCGGTCCATATATTTGCGATGCATACGTCCAGATGGGTTTTAACAAGTAACTGTAAATGTTAAATTTCTGTTTTAAAGGTAGTTTTGAGCGTCTGTGAAGTATTGAGTACAGAAGTCGCAGTCTTAACTGTAATGTGGCACGATTTACTCACAACAACGATTGATAAAATTTTATATATTGTTTTACATTTTCAAAGAAAAAGCCAGCCAAATTGATATCCATTGTAGTTTTTTTTACAAAATGTGGAGATACTTGTTGCTGTTTTATATAATCGACTGTAACTCCCTCTTTCAAGCTCAACAAAGCTAAACTCCATATGTCCAAATAGTGTTATTAAAATGAGTCTTTTTTAATTAATCGGAAGGTTTCAATATTTGTCTAGTAAATGTTTATGAGAACGTAAACTTCGAGCAGTTTTTTTTCGTTTTAGTCTTGAATCTGGATTCCAAGTAAGAAGTCCAGATGGAGTCCTAGGTAACGGATCTTTTTAACAAGGATTTATGGAATATCCTTAAAATATACTTTGGGACTAGGAGTAGTAGTTTTACGACGAATGGTAAACTTGTTGGTTTGTGATATGGAGTTTGATTTTTGTGGGGCATTGAAGTTGATAAAACTCAAGTGTCATAAGTATACGTGTTGAGAGCGGTGCAAGGATTAGTTAGGAGTAGCACTATAATAAACGTTCTACATAAGAAAGTTCCTAGGCCATCTTCTTTTCGGACGATTCGGAAGGTTATCGGGAAGCAAGTTGGGAGACTAGTGGGTATGTTAGGGACAGTGAGTATTCAGCTTGTTCATAAAATGATAGGTATCTTGCTTGCGTCCAATCTCCAAACATGGAACATTTAGATCGTTATAAATAAGTGTATTTGCGACGTCATAAGGAGCATTGACGATTTTGCGAACCTTTTTGGATTGTAAGGATTGAATATGAGAAGAACAGAAAGATTTATTGGAGCCTCGAAAATTCAACTCAGTATGTTGTGAGTCTAATTACTGTCATGTAAATAAGCCTTTTATTATTAACTGGGAGCTTTGAACGCTTCTCTAGTAAATGTCTCTCAAACATATTTTCAATAAGTAAATACGGTTTCTTAGCTGATTTGTAATCATTCATGAGAAAAATCATCTTTGAATAAAAATTAGAAAATAGGTGTTACAATTTTTAATTAAAAAAAAAAACTGACGTAATTTGTATAGTATAATGAGTAAAAATATAATAATAACAATTGATAAATATTAAAAGTAAACAGTTTGTAATGCTTTATTATTTATATTCTGTAGAAAAAAATAAGGTGTGTATAACTGTTTGGACACCTTGTATAAACACTCAATATTTTTTTTTTGTAATATTGACCTAATTGAGGAAAACAGATTGTTTCCACTACGTAAATATTTAGTATTTTAATAGTAGGATTTTAAATTCTCAATGACGGGCTTAGTACATTTTAATAGTTTTTAAAAGTAATAACATTGAAATGATTCCGGGTGTTAAATAAAAGAAGAAAAAAAAGTTAACTTCATTCCCGCAGTCGTTTTCCCACAGGATTAATCACCATTCAACTTCATTTCCCTCCACGGCAGTATCGGAAAAAAATCAACTGCACGCAAATGCAGCATTCTGTTAAAACAAAAGAACAAAAAAAAAACGATTTCGCAGTAATTAGGTCTGCGGTTCCAAGCCTGTTCTGAAGTTCGAAAAAAAAAATTAGCAAAATGTTGGAAAGCATGTTAAATCCTCGTTTATTGATTTATAATGCATTGAATATATAAAGCTTGAAAAATAAATGTAAAATACACCAAATAGTAATTAGTTAGCATCTAAAGATTCCATTGAAGATTGTTTGGATACCAATATACAGATACATATTTCAAAAAGTTTAAATTAAAATTTCTTCGATGTAACTAGTATTTTTCTATACAATTTATCCTTGTGTGAATAGTTTCAGCCACTTAACTTTTCCCCGCCTATATTTCAGTGAATTAGGTTGAGAAGAAAGCTGTGGAAATTCTTCCTTTATTAGGTCAAAGGAAACACCTGAAGAATCAAGTTAACCCCGGGTCTTGATTAAACTTGGTCTCATATAGACATTGAGTTCTCTAGAGAAGTTGGCCTAGCATTGGAAGGGGTCACACGATAGCTAGTTCAATTCGTGAAGCGAAAGGAGTCCACGACCTTTAGTTGTAGTTAAATATTAAACCAGACCATTAACCATATCAGTTATCATAAATTCATTAATTAGGTTTAAAAATTTCTTTAAACCATAGCTATAATTTCGTAATAAAAATGTTGACTATGAAACTATTATTAAGTTATCTTTCTCAGTTAGTTGTTAACGTAAACGAGGATTAATCTTAATTATTTTACATTTTCAAGCTATTTCCCTATTCAGCGTTTTATTTAATTTACATTCAATTTAATAAAAGTATCACTCGAGTTTCCAACGAATTGAGGTTAGGATAAACATTTTTGATATCCCGTTTGACAGGTTTGTCCTCTTTGATATCCCGAGGAGCTCTCGCGTTTTCCATTTCTATTCTCAATTAGATTCCTACTTTCCGTAGACAATATTTCCTTGGAACATTCCTTTACCAAATTATCAATATTCTTCACCCTACTTATATTTACAATCATCAGTCAATTCAATACACACTAGATCCCGTCTTTTTGATCTGGATACCCCATCCCACAGAGCTCCAGCATCCCAAACCTCCTTCCTCTCTGAAAACATTTAAATACCTCTGTTATCAATACCTCATCCTTATCGAAGCCGACGCTTGCTAACTATCTACCTCCTCAGTTAAATGATATTTTAGTGCATTTCTTGAATCAGATTCAGATTCAGTTGCTACATAATTAAGATTACAATTAATATAAATTTTACTTTCTCTGAATCTAACATTTTGGTATCAGCTTCTATTCTGTATACAACCCTAAGCATTGTACCAAACGATTTTTCTTTTATTGTTATCTCATTTGTAGAATCATCTCTTATTTTTTATCTTTATTCATATTTAACTATCATCTATTATATTATTATCACATTACCATTATTTATTATTATTTTTTTCATTTTCTTATGTCCCTGATCAGATGTAACTGTAATTATTTGTTATTCTTAAGGGCCTTTGTCCCAGAGTAAAATTATTTGTCTATTCTAATCTATAATCGGATATTCCGCTGGAAAAATTAAAAACATGACTGGTAATAGTACGCCTATTTGTAGAAAGACGCAAAAAGCTACCACCGCTATTCTATTTACACTAAATATATTTTATTATGTCCTACATGATATACAATACAAATAATAGTCCCTGCTTATTGGTTTATTTCTTGAATAATTATTGTTTTTCTATAGATTTAGTTGGCATTTTTAGCTGCAATATGGATACATTTTTTACATAACAATTTATTTTTAAATGTTGATTTCGGTATCAAGGATCGAGAATCGATTTTGTCAAAGATATGTCTTTTGGCTGGGGTCTATATTTTTTTGATGCAACTTTTTAACAATTGTCCTACCTTTAAGGAGCCATGTTGGTTTGATTGAAAAAAGTCACGTTCAAAACCCCTACGCTCTATCAACTTTATTTATTTCGATTGATGATTAATTTTTAAATCAATTATCAATTTATGTAATTTGTTCCTTTTATTCTAAAATGTAAATTGGAAAACGCAGCCAATATATAGATAGACGTATCCATGGTCTATTATTTTTCCCTGTCAGAGAGAAATTGAGTTTGTTTGTTTTTTAATTTTACATACCCTTAAATCTTTTATTTTACAAATGTATGCATTTTATTTATTATTATTTATTATTTATTCGGTGCAAAAGTCCTTAGAGCAGGCCGAGCACCTCCTCGATAAGCATCCTATCACTCCTGCCTCACGGAGATCTGGATCCAAGTCATCTAGCCATCTCAATCGTGGTCGAATTCTGAAACCTTCTGGCTTTTCTTTTAGTGATTTTCGAGGTAATCTCTCTGAAAGTATCATCTCCACGTGTCTCAGCTATCTTAACCTGGCCTCCTTTATTTTTGCGACTCCAAACATTGCCATTAGTTCATTTTTTCGTATCTTTCATTCGCCATTTAGACACTTTGGGCCAAATATCTTCCTAAATATTTTCCTCTCCCAAACTCCGAGTAGCTTTTCACTTCTTTTTGTAAGCATCCATGTTTCACTCGCGTGTATAATGACGTATCTAATAATAATAGGCTGTTATTTTAGATAAATCTTTTAACTTAAGAACTTATTGGACTGCGAACAGGCATCTGTTTCCTGCTCTTTTTAGTTGTATTACATGAGAATTTTAATACTGTAATGTATTTTAGCATATCAATGATTACTATATAAAGTAGTATCCTACACATGGCTCTGATATTGGGTCATAACTTGTTAATGTTGACTATAAAATTTATTTTTGACTTTAAATTAATCAGCTGCTTAATTGTATATATTCATATTCTTACCGCAGAGACGACGTAATTGTTAATTGTACCTAGCTAAAAGAGAACAGCATGTTTGCATTTCCCCTCAGTTAGTTAAAATTTTTTAACAAAGTTTGCATATGATAAAAAAAAAAAAAAATGATATAGTAAATGAAATATTGGAAACCGAAGGCAATCGGAGTAGGAGGATGAGAGGAGAGGGTGAGGGGGTGGGAGCAACTGAGGAATAAGGAATATTCGAGAGGAATATTGGAGCGAACCCCTTCTAAAGCAAAGGGCTCGGAGTATTGTTTGATTTATCAAACACAGCTTGGTTAACTTTATACCTATATCGTATATAAAACCCTGGGCTTCCTCAATATGTTCCTTTTCAGATGGTTTCGTTTTATATCTTTTCCTTAATTTATATAAGCTCTTGGCGCAGATAGAGTTATTTCGAAGATATAATTTTTTATTTACCTTATTTATAAGGTTTTATTTAATCAATATCGTCTGAGCTGTCTGTGCAATAAAATAACTTCCAAGAGATAGGTCAAGGTCAGGTGGGATCTATTGTTATAAATTAGCGGACTGTATAGGTGTATTTTTTATTTTATTTTTTTTTTTTTTTTTTTTTTTTTTTTTTTTTTTTTTTTTTTTTTTTTTTTTTTTTTTATACAATTACTTATTTACTTTATTTTATATTTTTTTTTTCTTTTTTTTATTTCTTTTTTTTTTTATTTTTTTTTTTTTTCTCATTGTACATAATGTGTGAATGTAATCATATGCCATCTATATTGCTTATTGCCCACATTTGTGGCAGATTGTAATAACTACTCAATAAAAGATTTAAAAAAAAAAAAATTTCTATACAATTTGTTTATTATAAGCTAAAAATATATCCAGTATCTGTCAGGATAATGCTTATAATGACATATTAATTGCTTGTAAAGCAACTTCCCATAAAGTTGACTTGAATAAAAGTTGTGCTAGGAGGCAATTTTATTTGGAATAAGAGCCTTGGTTATTTGATTCAAGTTGAGATACTCGACGGAGTTGAGATAATAGTGGATTCGAGTGGTTATGGAGTTTACGATGAAAGGAGAGGTAGAGGTAGAGAGGAGCCAAATCAGCAACATATGGATAATTAAGATCTTTATGGATAACTTTGTGTGACAAAGTAAAGGGCATTGAGGATTTTTCGAAGTACGTATACCAGACGAATTGAATGGTTTAGTAGAGCCCCAAAGCTCCGTACAATACTGCACATGTATTTAAAAAGTGACACGACTCAAACATCGTTTTTTTTTTTTTTAATTTTTATTTATCATCATTTTTAAGTTCAATACTTTTCAGTAATATGTCAATAACCGTAAACTTCAAATCACACCTGATACATCTCACTTGTGGTTGGAATTAAAAAATAATTCAGGACACTTTCGATATTTAATACAGGTTTGAAAAGTTTAAATTTTGTGAATGCAGGTTTTTGAGTTGTGCCACTTTTGAAATACATGTGCGATATGTCTAAATAGGTCCTATATATAGGTCTTATTTCTATCATGTAAATGAGTCTCTTGTAATTAACCGAAACGTTTGAATGGTATCTTGACATTTTAGTCAAGTGAGATGTAAAAATTAAGAAGTAATGTAAAAGCAATCGATAAGTCTATATCAATCCATAATACATTTTATTAACAATGTAATTAAATAGATTATCAATATTAAAGACATTTATGAAAAAAAATTATAAATTAAATAAAATACATATGCCTAGTTTGTGAAATTAAAAAATAAAATAAAATCATCTATATAAAATGAAAGAGAGAAAAAAGATTTTTAAAATCACAAGAAATTAAAATGTTAATTTGAATTGATGAATTATTTAGCACTTCTGTTGGAATTTGTTTATTTGAAAACTAGTTTCTGTTAAACATTCATCATTAGTACTAAAAACATCCAACAAATTCAAAACATCACCACTTTACTTCATGTAATATATATGTATATATTAAATAAAATAGACTATGTAGCAAAGTGCTCTTGTGTTGATATTGTTGTATGTTTTAAGAACTGGTATTACAAGTTTAACATTCGAAACTAATTTCCAAAAAAAAAAAACAAATTCGAATAGAAATGGCAATTAATTCATCAATCCTAAATTTAGTGATCTTTCTATAATATCATGCGTACCACAAGTGACAAATATTAATTTTCTTAATTACAAACAAAGTAATTACTCAGAATTCAATAATTGCGTAATATTCAAATTAAAAAAAGTGAGAGAAGTGTTCACAAATTTTCAATTTTCGGTTTTATACAAACTAAACATTTCTTTAAACACGTTTAACTAGGCTGGTTGCAAGCTACTTTATTCTCATTTCTTAGCGGGGGCTATTTAAGTATCAAAATTTTTGATACTTTACATCAAATATAATATAAAGTACCAGTTTTCTTTAATTAAAATAAACAGTTAAAAATTTAATTTTAAAACTAATTTGTTTAATTTAGACAAATGAACCTAATTAGGTATAAATCATTATTAATTCCATACGAATGAAACAAAACTTTAGGTCATTTTTGAAACAAAACTAGGCCGCAATCCTACATTAATGACTATTGACAAGTGACTTAAAAAGTTTTTAAACTTTGTAAGTGCCTTCTAACAGCCTTAACGTTATTATTCACGAGGACTGTACTAATAGTCTCCTAAAATTAGCGCAGATATTTTTAGTTATCCTGATAAAACTATACTCATTATTAGCATGAATCAATAACGTTAATAAGTAGGTCGAGGCCATTTGAGTATTAATAGTATTATTGAGTATTAAGGAGATATGTGTTGAAAAATACAAATTTTGAAAGTACTATTTATATACAGTAGAGCGTCGATTATCCGAACTAATGTTGCCAGGGGTGGTTCGGATAATCAAAAACTAGGATAATGGAAATTCATTTTTTTTTTTTTTTTTAAATATGTGTAAACAGCATCTTCCAAAAGTTTACTTTTCGCTTTTTTTCAAATTTTTACGACTCAAACTGCCCGTCTCATTCTAAAGATTACCTGATGATTGATTTAGAATTATTTTTGATTCACGAACCTTTAAATCGATAGCTAATGTGTGACCCGATTCACTTTTTTTTAGCAACGTAATTATTTCCATTTAGTCAATTTAATGAAAAGAAATCTCGTTCATTTTTTGTTAGCATGGATGATGACAAAAAGTGATCACAAAGGTTATGAATGCCAGACAAAGAACGATTTAAGATTTAAGGTGAGATCTATTACCAGCCAAACGATTAAGAAGATATTTGGAGAAACAAATGTAATGGTGTAATTAAGTATAAAGTTCTCAGTAAAAAAATTGCAGGTCTTCAGTTTTGCATCAAATTGCAGAAGTTCAGTTTTTTGCATTTTCTGTGAAATAATTTGAGCTTCTCTAATAGACATTCATGGAAAAAATATTTTATTTTATTCTTAATATAATTAATTTTAACAATACAAATAAGTAATTAGATAATCAATTTAATTAAAACTCTATTCCAAAAATAAAAGGTTCCGTTAATTGAACGTTCCGATAATCGACGCTCCACTAGTAGTTGAAAACTGACAAGAAATAAATGACCTAAAACATTGCAGTGAGTTATGAATTCGGCATGAGGGGAATCTAAGATAAAAATAAAATAAATTCCGGCTGATGTAAAAAGAAATGTTAATAGAACATTTATGGTAAGGTAAATAATGTTGTTGAAGCCGCTCTGAGGGCCCTCGCTGCGGGAATTGTTGAGGAGCGGTCGAGGACAGAGACAGATGGAGGAGAATTGTTGAAGAGGCCAAGGATCTGAATAGACGGCAGCTCCATATTTGTTGTTGTTGGTTATGTAATAATATTTCCCTTTACCGCTGGTTCAGAAAATCTTAAAATAAATAAATATAGCTGAATAAAGCTTCCGCCCTTCTACATTATGTAGTCTTCTAAATTCTCCCATATATCATTTTTAGGCCAAAATTAAGGCGTTGTTCCTCCCTTAACGTAAGCGGCCACGTTTCGCATTCGTAAGGAACCGTTGATAGTATAATTGTCTTTTATATCCTAATTTTTAAATTTCTGGAGAGCAAGTGCGAACTGATTAGTTTTGCGATCATAATAACATGTATTTGCGGTGTTTAAGATTTACTGGAGAGAAAAAAAGAAAGAAATCGATTACTCCTTGATTAATTGTTCAGTAGGACTTGAAGAACCATGACCTTTGTTTTTTTGTTTTTTTTCATTTTTCTTTTTCATATATTGTTTCATACATCGCACCTCCAGCAATATAAACAATTTGCTTCCAAATCATTCAGCCAACTGAGACTGAGACTTTTCTCTCATTCAACAACATTACCAAATTGGATTGGCCTGCTGTCCCTCCATACCTAAACATTATTGAAAATGCTTGGGAGATTCTTTCAAGAAAGGTGTATGAAACAAATTGGAATACATTAACACTGAAAAAGCTTTTTTAGATTATTTCCTATTTCTCAGTCTGTAATTATTTAAAACACTATCTTAACTAGCAAATATCTCACAATGCGAACAGGAAATCATCAAGTAATATCCGTTCAGATGGTTTCTGTTCGATTATGGTAGAACCGATCAGCCGTTGAGCAAACATGAGCTCCCACGAAGCGTTACATTGATTATCGGAAGTAAGGCTCTAATGCCAAGGCGCAGTAATTTTACTTCAGTAACATTTATTTACTAGGCATATTAATTATTCCCTTGATCAACAAAAGGTTATCTATATATTTTTTTCTGCAAATAAACCTAAGACTAAACATACACCAGAAATAATTAAACTCTGTTGAGTTAAAGGTCTATTCAAGTTTAAGGAGATAGCGATTTAATCTAAGTAATTGAGCATTAAAATATGTTATTTAATGTTAAACCGGATTTATTTAAATAAACCTTATTTGAAAAAAAGGACGGCACAAAACTAGCGAATATTCGACAACTATTAACTTTAAAAAAACATAAATATAAGCAGAAAAATACTTTTTAATCTATTGAAACGTAGCTATTGATTAATAATATTTAAAATAAAATAAATATGAAAGAAGTAAAAACGAGAACATACCAACTTTGCCAACTGCCCACAATACTGAACTTAACAACTTTACTTCCATCATTCGATGTGAAGCATGGCTGCTTTATTCAAAGAATAATAAAGAATTTCACAATCGAATATGTTGTAAATTATTCAAATCAAAGGAAAGAAGTTTTATATTGCCTAAAACGCAACAGTGATTACATAAGAAATAAATTTTTTTTTTAACGAATTAAGTTTTAATATTTTAACTGGAAGTACAGGTTTCGACCTAATTTTCAAAATTTTATTTATTTATTCAAAAGAAGAGCATATATATAGCAAAAATAAGAGATAATGACTTGAGCAAACATTATATATTATATTGCCAAAAAATGGAGGGGGCTGTGGCAAATAATTATCAATTCTGTCATACACGCCGACGATCCTTGTACGAAGTCTGCTGGGGCACCCCCAAACTCTATAACCCTTTGTTGGGTTAAAACCCTGAATTTGAGAGAAATTCAAAATCACCTCTGTCTCGTCCGCATTGGAGCGCGGGATATACTGCACTGGAGCCTTTCTCGACGGAGAACAAGCCTTTGACCAAGTCTGGCACCAGGGACTGCTTTACAAACTTCCTTATTATGCAATCCTATCTCAATGACAGAACATTCAGAGTAAGTCACAATTCCGCCCATTCATCCCTTTTTACTCAGTCTGCCGCAGTTCCTCAAGGAAGTATCCTAGCTCCCATCCTCTACACAATGTACACAGCTGACATCCCGACCCATCCTAGCACTATCCTCACCACTTACGCTGATGACACATGTTTGTTATCAGTAAATAATGATCCCTTCATTGCATTTCAGCCACTCCAATCCAACATCATAAACCTTCAAGAATGGTGTCAAAAATGGAGAATTAAAATAAATCCCATCAAATAACCTTTACCCTCCGTCGTAAGCTTACGACATCCTTTCCTACGGTATCCTTTAATGATATTCCTCTAATCCCTGTTGAACAGATCCGCTTCCTGGGACTCCATTTGGACAAACGTCTCACTTGGAATCCACATACAAGACTAAAACGACAAGAAACAGCCCGTCGTTATAGACTACTCCAACATTTACTATACAAACGATCAAAGCTTCAAAAAAATCACAAAGAAACTCATTTACATGACAGTTATTAGACCTATATGGACATAAGGAGTTGAGCTTCTCGAATCCAATCCTTGCAATCCAAAAGCCTTCGAAAAATCCTTAATGCTCCTTACTTTGTCACGAATAAACTTATCCATAAAGTTCTCAATGTTCCATATGTTGCTAATTTAGCCCAAATCAGATACCAATCCTTTCAGAGTAAACTGCACTCCCGCACGAATCCATTAGTCTCCCAACCTGCTTCTCATTCGATACCTGATAACCCTTCGAGGCGTCTGAAAAGTAGATGGCCAAGAGACCTTCTAGTTTAGAACATTTTTGAAGTCCTACTAGTGAGTAGTTCTTAACAAGTGATTTACATGTCATTATAATCATTTCCTCAAATTTACTTGATGTATATTGTTGTACAGTTGTAAATATCAAAAATAGTTTAAAAAATAAAAAAATAAAAATCACTTCCTGCGACATGTTTACAACAAATAAACTGCTTACTAATTGAAGTGGACTACTCACCAAAAGTTATGTAACTTACTTTTTTAACCATATTTCTGTTTTTGTTTTTTTTCATGGTCTTATTATTATTATTATTATTATCCTTAACACAGGGCCCATCGTGCACCACTGCACTTCAGTCACTACGACCACTCAGTGATCTTTTGTAACCTCCTAGCACCTTCAGTCATCCCAGAGAAACTTAATTTCCCTTATAAAACCCAATATGTTCTTGGCATCCGCTTCACATATTGTTTTTGGTTGTACCACAGAGTCCCCAAAGAATCTTAGTCTGTAGTATGCAAGAGCCTCGCAGTTGCACAACAGGTGTTCTGCTGACTCTTCCCCTTCCAGACATAGTCTGCACTCAGTGTCCTCTACTAGGCCCATTCTCTTGAGATGGTATCTCAGGGGCCCGTGCCCTGTAAGCATGCAGGTTACATTGTTTAACTCTTTTCTTGACAATCTTAAAAGATACATGTACCTTCTGTTCTTCAGGTGGATGAAAAGCTTGGATTGCCTCATCCCCGGTCTACCAGCCCAGAGTGCTGTCCAGCCTTCCTCGAGCCAACGCCCGATCATTCTCTTAATTTCACACTGAGGTACATAACAGGATGGCTCAGGGCCAAGGAACGGAGTCTCAGAACCCCTCCTCGCCAGCTCATCTGCTACCTCATTTCCTTCCACTCCTTCGTGTCCCGGGACCCATATGAGGGTGACCTTGTTTCCCTCTCCCAACCGATTTAGGGAGTTTTTACAGTTTGTTACCAACATGGAGTTAACATAGGGTGAAAGGACAGCCTTCAGAGCCGCTTGACTATCCGATAGTATGTAAAACCTTTGGCCCTTAGGTTTTTTGTCGAGGCTTCTGTTTGCAGCAAACGCTATCGCTTGCACCTCTGTTTGGAACACTGATGGATACGTACCCAGAGGTACTGCCATTTTACAGTTGGGCCCATATATGCCCATCCCGGCTCTCCCATCCTTCCTTGAGCCGTCTGTGTACCATACGTGTGATCCCCTTTCGAAATCTAATACCTTGGTAGCCCAGCATTCCCTGCTGGGAAAAACCACTTTGAAGTTTTTTATAAAGTTGGATTCCCGGGGAATTCTGTCGGCCAACTTGCATAGATCAGTTCCCCGGAATTCCTGCAGGACCCTTAAATGTCCTGTGAAGTCTCCTGTCTTATAACCATATGTGTTATTAATGTTTATAGCACTCTTAAGAGCTTCCATTTTTACATAGAGGCCTATGGGGGCAAGCCCCAGTAACACCTCCATTGCTGCGGTAGGACAGGTCCTAATGGCACCTGTTATTGCCAAGCATGCTAGCCTTTGCACCCCATTGAGCCGCTTTCCAGCCGTGACCTCTTGGCATTTAGTCCACCACACTAGAGCACCATATGCTATCATTGGTCTCACTATTGCAGTGTATATCCAGTAAACCATTTGAGGCCTAATTCCCCATTTCTTACCACACAATCTGCTGCATGTCCACAAAGAGCTGATTGCTTTCGCTCTTATAACCTCCAGGTGATCCTTCCAGGTCAATTTTCTATCAAGAGTTAGTCCCAGGAATTTCACCTTATCTGCTGCCACAACTTTTTTTCATGGTCTTAAAAAAAGTAAGTAAAATCTTACTTATCCATATTTGTTCAACAATAAAAAAATAAACAAAACAATTACATTTTTACAAATTTTAAAAGATATTGTGTTTGTTTTTTACTTTAATAGGGCGTTGGAACCCTCCCTCCCTATTTGAATTAATGATCCTTATTAAGCTCAGTATGTAATGTGATAGTAAAGAACCCAAATCCTTAGCGTCAGCAAGTTCATCCAAGTTCTTGGGACAAAGGGATAATTACAGGCTTGATGACGTTGCTCAGGTACATTTGTGCAGTTACATGTTCATTTCCAAACAATACCAGCATAAATTTTCGATTACTCATTATCCGTGCCCACACCACTATTGAGCCCTCCCCATAAGGTCATATGGTTCAGTTATACCTCGGCTAAATCACTGGTTTTGGCCTCTTATCACTTCAAAACGTCTATCTCCATGATAGAGAAGAAATTTCAATTCATTAGTAAATAAACAACGGCCCCAGTCTTCGTCAGTCGAATCAATATGTTCCCGAGCCCAAAGGAGTCGTGCTGCTTTACATAGTATGCATATCTTAACCCTCCTCGCTGGTCTTCTTGCCTTCAAACAAACTTCATGTAAAAGGTTTCTAACCGCCTGACTAGTGAACTCTCGCTGCTTGTTTAAAGGAGCTTTGCAGTTGCCGAACTGTTAAACCTCGTTGCCCAGTGGTTTGGATTTTTAGATAGCGGTCTTTCTAAAGGAGGATGCTATCTAAATCTTGCAGTTTTTCGAACTCGGTCTGTTCCATGTGTGTACAAAGCAGACAGTACCTGCTGCCTGGCATCGTGACCATGCTCGTCCAATAACAGTGTGAGAGAACTTGATTTGTTGATTTCGTCAATTTTTTTTTATTTATTTATTTATTTTTTATTCAAGATTGACTTGTCTGTTAAAATAATAATTATAAATGTTGCCCGTTTAACTTAATGTCATATCAATATTTTTTTAAAATATATTAATTGATATTTGCAACTTCATTCAATATATACAACAAGTAAATTTGGGGGAAATGATTGATATTATTGAAATTTCAGTAACATGTTAAGAACTAGTCCCTTCAAGTTCTTCAATAAAAGAACTATACATGGAGGTCAGCAACATATGAGACTTTAAGATCTTCATGGATAAGTTTTTTTGTGACATAATAAAGAGAATTGAGAATTTCAGAATGATACGAAGAATTTTGTATGGTAATGATACGATACAAGAAGAATTAGAAAGTTTAGTGGAGCCCCAAAACTCAACTTTGCATGCCTAAATGGGTCTAATGACTGTTATGTAAATAAGTTCTTTGTTATTTATTAGGAGCTTTGAACATCTGTGTAGTAAATGTTGGAATAACGGGAAACGACGAGCAGTTTCTTGTCTTTTAAGTCCGATATAATAAAATAATTAATTTATATTTTGTTATAATCTGGAAAGGTTGTTTTTTTATTTTTTTTTTTTTAATTTGATTAATTTAAAGCATTGATAACTGGCTGGAAAGTAAAGTAAAGTCGCCTCTCTATCACACTAATTACATCAGTTGCCAACGTACGTAATCAATAGCAATGTAAATATAAAATTATACTTTTAAATTATAAGTTTAACCGCTACTTATAGACAAACCACCGTTGATGAAAAAAATTCATGATAAATTACCAGGTTTATACTTATTGCAACCTATTTTGAAAATTAGGTTAGAGGAAGGCTGCAGCCAATTTTCGAAGGATCAATTAATAACGACCATTAATTTTAGTTGAAGCGGTATTTGACTGATTAGGTTCGATACTCAGAAGGAAAGATTACGCTCAATGCTTCTCAATTTTTCACCGCAAGATAAAGAATATCGCTTTTTCCAGGTACGCTGATGAAAGAAAATTTCTGAAAAGATAATTAACTCGCCAATAAACACTATTTATTTCTTTATTTTAATAAAAGGGGTCGTGCGGATGTGTATAAATATTTAAATAAATAAACTGGTGTTTTATAAAAATGAATATTCTATTATATTTAAGAAAAATAGCTTTAATTATTCACCATATTCAAACCTTAAGTAATCCTTCATAAAATTTAAGATGGATTATACACGAGTTATAGACCATTTATTGTTCTTTATCCAAAGTTTTATAAAAGAAAATTTTTTAGAAACTTAAGCTTATTTACTAATTTACTAATTTACTAATTACTAATTTACTAATTACTAATTAAATTAAATACCGCCCTCATAACTATAGAACTCAGATGTTATGATTACGAAAAAGCACAATTGAATATCCGATTTTTTATTTTAATCTATAATTTGAATATTAAATGGAAAGTTTTATTAAATGGATAGCTGTCATTAAAAATTATTTTTAAATTACTAAATAGCAATAATTTTATTTAAAAACTAGCAATCCCAGTCGCGGCTTCGCCCGCTCTCATGCGTAAAGAACTTGTTTTTTAACTAATAAATGATTTTTTATTTGTTTATCGATAAAAATCTCGTATTGAAGTATGCAATTGAGCACTATTCATTTCTTCAATGATATTTTCACACGTAGCAGTAATTTTAACCTGGTTGTGTTTGTGTAAGGTGTTTGAAAATTCCAAAAAAGCGTAATTAGACATCCAATTTTTAATTTTAATATATGAGTTGGTAATTAAACCAGAATTAAGAGAGACAATTAAGAAACTATTGCGGATAATGGACTGCGTTATCAGTGCTTACACCTAATGACCCATGGATCATATTTTTGCACACAATATAAAAAACCAAAGAATCGACATTTTGATTTAGCAATAATTTTTATTCGGCAGAAATAATTTTATTGATTTCATTTGGTTGTGTTTTAATTTTTAGCTATAAATTTTTATTACAGTAAATTTTGAATAGCTAAACCTTCCTAGAACTATGATGATAATCTATTTAATATTTTGTACAAATGGTTTCAGTGGGTTTACCATTGTAAACTTTATCTCAGAATGGTGCTAATCCCATATTGGTAGATTTTCAAACATAATTAAGATCCACATGTCGCACTACATATTTCAATATTTATTAACAACTTAATCAAAAATAATCAAATTTTATAATTTATTTTATTTTATAACACCGTTCCTCTCATGTAGAATGGCTCTTGCCACCTATAGGTAAATTTTCAAAGTTCATTATTATCCATATATTATTGTTTTTTTAAATAAGAAATGAATTGAAAATCATTAGGTTTTCTTATTGCTAAACCTTCCTGGAACTATAAAGATGATGTGGTTAAAATTTGGTACAGATTGGTTCAGTAGTTTTCGTGGTTAGGGATCACAAACGAAAAATGGTTTGTCCTTTTATATGATAGTTTAGATAATCACTTATTGTTAATTTAATTTAATTATTAATTCAACAAATTCGACCTTTTAATTCTTAAATGTAAATTAAGAAAAGGCAATAGATTATAGATAGGCATATCCATGGTCTATTGTTTTTCCCAGTCAGGGAGGGATAGAGTTTTTAACAACTTTATTAATGTATTTTAAAATCTTTGTCATATAATTTGCTCTTGTTTTAAATATGAATAGGTTTCTTATATAAAAATTTACTTGTTTAGCAATAGCACCCCGATTTGAACCTGATATTCTTTTTTGAAAAGCCAATCTTTAGCTGTAATAAGGCATGGTTAAATACCTTCAATGTGGCTGTTAGGAGCCCAGATCACTAAGTCAGTGTGGTTCATGTCATTATGTTCGAGTTTAGTTCACATGTTCGAAATGACCACACTACTATATAAAAGGAGAATTAATAAAGGTCATGATTTTATTTTAATCTACCTATTTTTATGATTAAAGTAAAATTTTACTGGGCAAGAAATTACAAAATCCAAATTTTTGGACATACGAAAAACTCGATCTTCAATATTTAGTTCTTGGAGTCGTCTTAAACTTCTGAATTTATAAGTCCAATGCTTGCTCGCATAAAATCATTAATGATTGAATGAAAAATTCTATTTTGTGTGGTCATAATGGGTTGTGCTATGAAAGGTGGCCCAAAAAGTAGTTATTCGGTAATTTATTTGTTCTTTGACGAGTTTTCATAACTTTATTATGAATTACATAATGTGTATGAAATAAGTTACGTTTCATACACATAATCTATGTAACCTTTTGAGTAGCCTACCATAACCCATTCTGGCTACATGCCCTGCCCATTTATGCTTACTTGCCTTTATATCGCTAGCTATATTTTTATTTCTAAACAATGCCTCAATCTCTGCATTGTTCCTTTTTCTCTTAAAACCATCTACCTTTTATGCGCCATTAATTCTTCTTACATTTTTTTTTTCTCGAAAACTATTAACTTAAGGCAATAATTGTCTTTCGAAAATCACGAAAAAATCTGAGTCGAAGTTTCTGAATCAATGTATAATAATGACAAAACTATCGCCGACCTCAGCGGTTTCATTCGGTTCATAGGAATCGACTTTGAATTATCGTTCAATTTTAAATGAATCAGCTGATGCTAGCTAGATACTAAGTTAGGGGCGCCCAATTGTCAATGGTCAGTTTCACAATTCATTTTTTTAACACAGAAAAAATAAAAAAGGAAAAAAAAACAAGGACTTGAAGGGTGAGATTCTAGAACCAAAGGTAGTATACCAATTTCTCAGAAAACATTAAACATAGCAAATAATTTTTAAGACATGTACCACCTTAAAAGTTGAGAACTCAGTTTTTATTCGTAATTGATAGTACAGTAGAAGTCCTCTACCAGAGATAATTCGATGAATAGTTCTATGAATTACATTCATTTAAAAAAAAAAAAAAAAAAAAAAACGTCTTAAATTAAAAAATAAAACATACTTTGTGAGTGTTTTTTGGAACTTTCAATAATTCAATTTCCTTGAGAAATTGGTATGCCATCTTTGATTCTAAGAATTTCAAATTTCAAACATCATTTATTATAACAATGTAAGTGCGTGGTCTAGTCAGTATTTCAATAAATATTGACATTTAATTCTTTAAATATTTATTATATTACTGCAGTAGTTTTATTTTGATAAATAATTCATAACATGAGAGGATTTCTCAACAAGCAAATTTCTAATAATTACAAATATATGAGCCATTGAGACTGAAAGTGGGGAAAGTCAAGTTTTCTTCCATTCGATAAAATAAAGGTTTTGCAAACGTTCTTATTATATTACATAAGGAAGATAGAACGGACTGTGTTTCAAATTTAGACAACAATGCTTTAAAGTTTATAAAAATGGTTTGTGCAAGTTTTAATAATAATTTATTAATTGGTTTCAACGGGCTAAAATTTTAAATATATATTTTTTTTTTTCAATAGGGAATCATGTCCAACAGAAATCAAAAGTTATGTTTTTAGTAACTATTTTCGAAGCGGCAAATGCAATAACACTAAACACCATTCCCATAATTACTAAAGAAAGATAAGGAGTCACCAATAAAAACAATTGTTTTAACCATCTTTGGTTCGAAACAAGATAGTGCAAACTTCTTCTTAATCATAATATTGCCACAGACCCGTATTAGTTATAGGTAGAATATTTTAACTATTTTAAATAATTTTAAAATCTTTGCCAAAGTTGTTACTAATAAATATTACCTGGTTTACTAAATTTACTTAAGTACCGCGTACTTTTTATAAATTAATGCATTAATTTATTTAAATTTTATCTTAATGCCAGATATTTTGTAGGCTTTACAGTCAATTGTAAGAAAAAAACAACAAAATGTTTAAAATGAAAAAAACAAAATAAATATATATACAAAAAAACAAAACGTTTTTCCTATTTTAATATTCATTTTTTGCGAATATTCTAGAGAACTAATCCCACCACATGTAGCGTTTAAAAATACATAAAAGTCATGAGTCACATGTGTTTGAGAAATTTCTTAAAATGCACTTTGCGCATCTATAGATTAAATTTTTGAGGGATGCTCGGCAGAATATGTATCCCGATTGCCTCGCTCCACTCAATTGATATAAAAATATGACAGAATAAATACTTTCATATTTTCATGGTCAGTAGGACCCACAGAACAATAATCAGAAGATAAAAATCGATGCGCAATATTTGTATAATCAACCACACTCAGCTCATAGACTATACCTATTGACTTACACCACTCTCATTCTCAATAGATATTCGTTTTTGTTAAATTTGATAATGATATTGTGTTCTTTACTGGCTTTAAGTAAAGAGTGAACCGTGATTGACTATATCAATTAATAGAGCAGTGATAAAGGAGCAATTTTAGCGAATAATCGCAATTTTTTGATTTACACCACTTTCATTCTAACCGGTTCATGTTGTTATTTAAAATTGCCTCTCAACTTCTACTAACCGAAGCCGTTAGTCCTCAACAATTGACCGGTTGCAACAATCAACAATCGGTCACTCCTAATAATAATATGCAAAACCCCAACTGCGACTTTAAGCCATTTCGTTATTATGTCATCGAGTAGTTGTCTCATGAAGTCAGATGGGCTTGAGAATAATTTTGAAATCCATTTTTCTTGAAGCTCTTAACTTCCAGCTGGAACAGTATATTTAATGATAACTGAAAATATCATTAGTTCTTAAGTTAAAAAAAGAGTTATGAGGTTTAACATTTTAGGTAACAGTATATAATTATTTATTTATGTCATAACGAAATTTTCACTAGTGGTATTCGCTAATAATTGCAGTAGTTGCTGAACTTCGTTAGGTAAACAGGCTTTCCAGGAAACAGTAGCAACTTGATCCTGATACCTTGGTATTGGCATTCGTGTAATTAACAGGACCGAAATTGTTAAGATTCCTGGAATAACAAGATACTTCCAACTTTAAATCAAAACTCATACTATCGGTAAGATAGCCACTGAATACAGGAAAAAAAAGTTTTTTTTTGTTATTGGAAAAGTAAAATATAAGATAAAGAGCTGCATGAATTCGGAGGAAAAAACTGGATTATCGGCAAAATCATTGAGCATGAAGTAATCCATACTGAAAGATATAGCTGGTGGCAAAAAAAATTAAACTTAATTGGATATCCAGGGAGGCAAATATATCAAATTAATACTTTGCATGCAAAATATTTGAATTTATAAGCGAAAAGTAATCCAGGAGTAATAAATAGTATAGCTAAACAATGTATAAGTTTTTTATTGCTCCATTAAAAATCTTCAGTATCGTAGATCAACCTATTCCATTCATAACTAACAAACGCAAATTGATATTTCTTCGTAAGTTCCAACTCTCTGTGATATATTAATAGATCATAAAATATTACCCCGTTTATTAAATGCAAACTTAAAACACACATTCTATGCGGTTCAACTTTACCCTGCACTGAACGCATATATTTCTACACTTTCCAACTCTTGAAATAACGCGTATTTAAATAAATATTTGAATGAATTTATAAGTTAATTGATAAATATAACAAAGATTGAAAAATAAAAAATAAAATAAATTAATTAAATAATAAAAAAAAATGTATACAATTAGAAGGAGGTAGAATGATATAGACTGTATATAGAATCGTTAAACTTTAATTAATCAACATGATCCACAAATGCATCTAACTCCTTGAAATATTTGTCAATGAAGGCCCTTTTTTGAAGGCGGTTTTTTGACACCGTTCATTTGGACTTTGGCTATCAGTTTGTGTCTATATCTTTCCGATTTAGTACAATTATAAATAAGATGGAAGTAAGTTTGTTCACTGTTTCCGTCGCTTTTACAAATGATGTCAGATAATTTGAATCTGTATAAGTAACTTTTAGCTGCACCAGTCCTGTAAAAAAATTGGGTTAGTTTGTTTTTTTTCATTGTTTTTTTTCTATCGTCAAAAGTTTTAATAAATTTTTGATAGTTCTAGTTGATAAAGTTTTAATAGTTTTTGTCGAATTTGTCCATCTTTCGTTCCAAGTTTTTTCAGTCGTTTCTTTCAAGATGCGCTTAAGTCCACTAATTGGTGCCTAGTTTAGCATAATAAGTTGGTTTTTTTTTCGCAAATTCACATGAACTTTCAAACGAAATCAGGCTTGACAATACAGCAATATTATAACTAAATCTAGTTCTTAAATAGTATTAATACCTACAAAAAAATATAGAACAGGTTCTAATAAGCCTCTACAGTAGTTTAAAGTCCTCTAGAATCTCGTTTAAAATGTTTGTAGTCACCAAGACCGATCCTTAACAAACACCTGCCCAAGCTTGATGTTATACTACCTCACTGGGATGTGGGTTCAGCAAACACTGTTTTAAGCTTTCCTCCTCTCTTTCATGACAAACACCTGTAGCCTACCCCACTTGACTACCGAAATCTTCCTTTATTTATAAATTATTTTTGTCAAACGTCCATGTGAATTTGTCAGTTAATCTAGGTCCTTTTTCAACAATAATCCTTAACTTATGAAACTTGTTTGTGCATCTATACTATTATATAAATGGACAAGTAATTTTTCGTTTGTGATCAGTATAACTACTGAACCAATCTGTATTGAATTTGAACCACACCATCTTCATAGTTCAACGGAGGTTTAGCAATAATTAAATTTAAAGATATTCGATTATATTGCCATAAAAAAGCGATAAATGTGTGTAGCGCAGTGAAGTTATATAATCGACCGATTGGTGGCGAGCACCATTCGAGAGAGATTACAAAGGAACGGTGTTATGTAGAGCTATAAATTTATGATGAAATTTACTTATTTTCAATTTAATTGCTTTTAAAGAGGCTATAAATGTATAGAGCGACAAGTGGACATGTGGCCATTCTGCAATAAATTTTGCAATGGTAAAACTATTAAACCCAACTGTACCAAATTTTAACTACATACCGTCCATTTTCTCCACTGTCTTTTAGGAGCCACTTTGTCTTGGAAACCTTCCTACTCTTTAATTTTTTGTCTATAGCTTGTTCCTTCTTCAATTTCTTTTTTATTTAGGCCAATTTCTTTCAAATCTTCATTTACCTTCTGAAGCCAATTGGGTTTGCCTTTTAATCTTTCAAAATTTTGCGCAATTTTTCTTGTCAATCTGCTTGGACTTATTCTTTGCATGTGCCTATAGAACATCAATATTGTTTTCCTAATTTTATCAGGTATCTTTTTCTTATGTTTGTATACTTCTGTGTTGTTTATCAATTCGGAAGTTTCTCCCACCGTTTGTCTATCTATCTACATCTTCCTTACAATTTTTCTTTCCTTTTTCATGATTTCTTCATTTTCTTTTATTGTTCCCACAATTAGTGTCCCAGCTGCATATAAACATCCTGGCCGAATTACTGTTTTGTACTGACGAATTTTCGAGTTTCTGGACAGTGATTTTTTTATTGTACACAACTTTAGTTGAGTGGAATGCCAAGTACATGTTTTGCAATCTTGCTAGGGTAGCTTCTTTCTCCTCTCCCGGCTGGATGACTTCTCCTAGATACTTAAATCTGTTCGTTCTTCTTATATTTCCGTACTTCGTGCTTAACTTTGATGGTGCACTTTTGTTGTTTGTCATTACCTCAAATGACAATCAAATGTTTCTCAAAGGAGATTTGGAATCCTGATTTTTCCGCTGTTTGTTTAAGTGATTCTATCTGTTTTTATGCTACCTGAATACTATCTGCCAGAATTGCTTTATCATCTACAAATGGTATGTCCACCTTTTTCCAACCAATCTGTATTCCACTTTTGATGTTAGATTCTGCCGGTGCTTTATTCCATTCTCGGATCACTTTTTCAACTATACAATTAATCGTGACTGAGGATAGTCCATCGCCTTGCCTAACTCCTTTTTTAATCTCAAATAAGTCTGATATTTCTCTCATGAATTTCACTTTTGATTTTGTATTTTGGTTCATTGATTTTGTTTTTTTTATAAGCTTCAGTGTTTTTGTCTATTTCAAATTCTTCCAGGGTTTTGAATAGAGTTAGTCTATCTATGGAGTCGTATGCTTTTTTAAAATCTACAGACTTACACCAATATTCTTTAGTTCTTTTAATCCTTGTAATATTAATTTCAAATTATTGATTTGCTCTGCACAGGACCTACCTCTCCTAAACCCTGCCTGATATTCTCCTAATTCTGCATCCAGTCGTTTTTCAATTCTTCTGAGGAGTGCAGACTTAATAAGAAAGATCAAATGTAACGCGATCGAAGAATGGCGTTTTACGATTGGGAAAGTACACTGAAAGGAAAGGACCACTACGCAGTGCAGCAAAAGGTAGCATTGACCCCATGGTTTGTGACTCAAAGGCTAGATCTCGACCGCCCAAGCTTAGTAAAACTTAATCGACTCAAGATTAACCATATCAGAACTAGTAAATACCTCAATTTAATGGCACTAGCTCAAAGTGGCATGTGTCCTAAATGCCAATGTCTGGAAGATCCAAGACACATTGTGTTTCATTGCAAAAGGTTTGTCAAAGAGAGGATAACAGCGCTGGGTACACAAACTATTCAGGACGGTTCTGATTTTTTAAGAAATATTCCCCTTTATTTATTGACGTATGTTCGGTTACCTTTCTTAAGCAGCGGATGGATTAGTGCTATTTTCCAGTCGCCTTGTATCATTTCCTCTTCCCAAATAGTTTCCATCAGCTTAACTAGAGCCAGCTGTGTTTCTTTTCCACTATATTTTAAAATGTATGCTGTTATATTATCTTCTCCTGGTGCTTTAAAATGTTTATTATTTCTTCTTCATTTGGAGGTTTTGTTGTTTCCTGAACTACTTTAGGTTCACTAAATTCCAATATTTCTTTTGGTTCCTCACAATTCAGTAATTTATAAAAGTATCTGGCTTTTAAGATTTTACAGTTGTCTCTGTTGTTTATACCAAGGTTACCATCTCCATTCTTCAAACATAGACCATGCGGCTGTTTCTTCCTCAATCAATTTCCTCAGTTTCTTCTTAAGTAATTAATAGATGTTTCTACTATTGCTTTTTTTAAAGTTCTCATCAATCAGATCTAGTTGCTCTTTCTCATAATTTCTCTTGCTATTTCTGATAGTTTTGTTTGTTTCCTTTTTTATGTGACTATATTCTTGAAAGTCTTCCTGTTTTTTACTGGAATACTATTTTTTCCAGACCTTCAAGTCTTCCATCTACTGCTCTGTCACACTCCGTTGTCCACCACTGGTGTTTTCTTACTCTCTTCACTAAGATAGTTTCCTCTGCTGCACTGGTCAACTCTTTTTTTATTTCCTCTCATTTCCGTGATCCAATTTTCCTAAGCTGTTGATAATTTTTTTGGTATCTTCTTTAAGCTTTACTGAGTCGAACTTTTATTTTTTGATAAAATAATGGATCGATAAAATTATTTCTGCCAAATCGCATGTCCAATTATGCTTTTAAGTACTCTTCAAACATTTAATCAATGCAATTATAAACAGGTTCAAAATTAATGCCATGCGTGAAAATATCATGATAAATTTCATACTTCAATACAAGATTCTTTTCAATAAACAAATAAAATTCAATTATAAGTTAAAATTATCAAAGTTCTTCATATATGAGAGCGGGTGAAGCCGCAACGGGGTATGCTAGTTCTTAATAAAATAAAACTTATTAAAATAAAAATATATAAAAGTCTTATAAGACTCATTATACACAGTAAAGAAATTGTATTTGTACTTTTTTTTTCTTTTTTTTTCTTCGCTATTATTAAGCAAATATTATAATATTCCTCTATTAAGTGCATTAAGTAATATGAATTGTGTGATTTCATTCATACAATCTGTAAAATAAGAAATAAATGAAAAAGAGCCTTAAACTATAACATAAAATAAATGATTTTTTAAAAAAATAATAATAATAGTAATAATAAAAATTGAATGAAATTTAAAATTAACAACATAATCATTCTCTATATATAAAATATACACTCAACCTAGTTATCCCAGAACCAACCATTTACTTATGGAGGGACAAGCCAGGTCCAAAGAAATTGCAGTGCTGTTCTTTTAGCTACGTCACTGGAGTAAAAATCCAGTGGAGGATGAGTGAGAGCGCTATGGTAAAATCCAGTCCTGGCAATGAGTGCAGAATTGTATCATACGAATTTAAAGACAAAATGGTTTTAAATCCATAATATATATATATATATATATATATATATATATATATATATATATATATATATATATATATATATATATATATATTATTGATATTGACAATATAATAAAACATATATATATTAAAGTCAATTTGTGAAAAATGATTACAGTAACATGTAAAGAAACCCATTGGTGGTTTTAAAAAAAGCATTAAAACTGAATATCAGACCAAGAAGAGGATTCCAGGGGAGTTAAGATTCCTCCAACACTTTCATAATTAACTCCGAACTTCTACAGGAACTCTACACTCCCTTGGAACTAAAAATTAACTCAACTCCTACTTTCAGTTTAAAATCTCATTAAGCCGTCTTAAACTGATTAAACGCCAGTCACGCAATGCAAATGCAATCTTTTCAATCTGTATAATAACTGAAATATGTTTACCTAATGATATAGAAATGTATCATTTTTCAAAATTATTATAAATCCAGGAGGATAAACAATATCAATTTAAAAACAACTTGGACATTCACCAATTTAAAAATTAACTAATAGCGCAATAAAATCTAGTCAATGAATAAAAAAAATAGTATTCAAGTTTTATCAAACTTAATGCAGAGTTTCATAAACTTAGCAGATTTGTCTCGCAATATTCTTTCGAACTATTGTAGACCGAAAAACATATTCCTAGATGAAATTATTTTTTCGGACGACTCTAAAACATTCAGAGTCGACCCAACAATATTGACACTCAGACTGAAAACTTCCAAACTAACTTTCACATACGAAAGGGTTAAAGCAGGGCCCTAGAAGATCATAATGCTTCTTTGACGGTGCTCATCATTTCATAGTTGGATCTCTCTAATCCATTGCCGAATTTCACATCTTGATGCTACTGTAGTTTCAAGATCCTAATTTATGGAACTAGAAAAGAACTGAGCATAACGAAATCGATTATTCGATACGTTCTCGTAAATACTTATCTTCTCATTATGTTTTTTGTAAATAACCAAATCTTAATTTAAACGATCTCAAGATAGAACACAGATTAGAACACTCGAATATACTGGGGGAGGTCTATAATTTAACATATATAAATACGTACCTCTCTTTTCACTGTTCATTTTATTTTAACTAACCTTAACCTAAATCACTAAGTTTAAATAACCCAGATGGCTATTCGGACCCTCTACCAATGATTTCAATGTCCTACTGTATATCTTTTGATTTATTTAAGTCTTTTATTTTGGTTCTACCTAACTTTTTATACAGCAGATCAGTATCTTAGGAGACAGTTCTTAGATATATTTTAAAACTTATGTGCGTGGAAGTCGATGTACGTTAGTTGTAATATTTGAAATCGTGGCTTACTTAATTGTTTAACACCAACTTATAGTTGAAGTTAACAAAAAAACCATAAATGCAGCAAATACTGTTAAAGTAGATTTCTTTTCCAAGCTTGGTCCAAAAACTTGGTAAAGTTTTAAGCTTCATTTCTAAGACCCTCGTTTGTCTTTAAAAAGTTGGTAAAGTCCTCAACTTGGGCACCATCGGCTACACCATTGTTCAAGCTTGAATAAGTTGTCTTTGGAGAAATGAAAAAGCTATTAGGGCCAGGGGTGATGATAGGACGGCAGTATGGTAGGAATGTCAGTAGTGTGGAGAGTGTTGTGGACAGGATGCCGGGCACTAGCATCGCGAATTCCATCCAGCACTGGGTAACAGTTGGAAAATTTAGCGCTCCAGCTAAATCGAGCGGAATAATTTGAGAATTAAGAAAAAAAAAGGAGAACTATAGTTTTTGAAAGTTATGTATTAAATTAATGCAAGACGAAATCCGGATAAAATAATATTATATAGAAAAACTTATATTATGTACCTATGGTATTTTCTGAAGTACCAGTATACTAACAATACATCTTATAAGGCACGTAATCTAAGCAAAACCCTTGAACAGCGACAACGGACTTTATTTTCGATAAAGGAGTTTAAAGCTCATACAGGTTAATCGTTTGAAGAAAAATAAGAGGTCAAAAGGGGGGGGGGTGTTTTGTTTGTTTAGTTTTTTGGCAAACAACAGCTTCATTAACACCGATTTTTCATTTTTATTTTTATTTTTATACACTTATATCCTTTCCATTTAATTATGTATTATAATTTATTGTTCTATTATCTATCAAAATTTTAATTAATAATTCTATAAACAAATTATCTATTTGGTTTTATGAACTGGAATAATAATAATAATTGAACTATTATATCCAAGGTCTGAAGACTATCAATATATAATCCAAAACTATGCATTATTGTTATCATGTTACTGCAATATTAACCTTTTTAAATTTTTTTTTTTTTGAAAAGGTAAAGGTATTCTGTGTCACTATTGTACTAGTACTGACTAGTATAATTGTGTATAAAATCTTTCATACAAAACTTAAAAATGAGAATTTTCAATAAATAAAAAATATAATAACATATAATAAACTGGCGATATAAAGAAAATAAATTCAAAATTCAATAGAAATATATCTGTGACACTTGTAAAAATGTCAAAAGTCAAAACTTAAAAATTTTTTTTAAATTTATAAATTACTATTCATCTCAGTGATAACCGTATAACTAAGTCAGTTAGACACAAATAAAGATTAAAAATGCACTGACCACATAAACTGCACATAACACATAAAGTGCACATAACCGACCACAGTAGAACCTCAGTAATCCGACCTCTAAAGGGCCAAGGAGTAAGGCGGAACGGCCAAAATGACCAATTAATCGGAGATTATAACAAAACACATGTTTTTCATTGTTAAAATTGAATTATAATATATATATATATATATATATATATATATATATATATATATATATATATATATTTTTTTATTTATTTATTTTTTATTTCCAGATCCGCCTGGTAAGCCTTACATGGATGTCATAACAATATTAATAAAGATAATAATTATGTGAAAAGTTTAAACCAAAATTCAAAACTACTAGTTCAAATCTCAAACTAGTTCAAATCAAAACTACCCGACCATTTGCACACCAAAATGTATAATTTTGCTGAACTATTATCGATTTCTTGAAAATATTGTTCCTCCCCCTGATCCCACGGGATGTTCGGATTATCTCAAAAGTCGGACTGGCGTGAGATATTCACAAGTGCCACAGATATTACAGGGCGGTGTCAAATTTATACGATAACACAGTTTTTTGCCAAGTGTTTAACCTCCTTAACCGAAGATCCCTATTTTGAACTCAGAGTAAGGTGGAATTAATCCTGAACAAACAGTTACTTTTATTCTCCTTCCTACCCTCCCAAAGTACAAAAGCTAGTGTATAACTAGACCGCTTGAAAGGAATATATATATATATATATATATATATATATATATATATATATATATATATAAGGATATATATATATATATATAGGGTATACAACTTTTCCTCCTTGGAAAAGTTTCCGTTTTAGTTCTGAGAAATGCTGGATCCGTCCTATTTGACGGCGATTTTCATTTCTTTTTTAAGGGGAAATAAAACTTTATTCTGGGACACAATGTCCCCAGGGATCAAAGGACGTATAACAATTTTTACTTTTATATTTGACCATATAATATAGAACATGTGTTAACAATACTTGTATATTGCTTCATTTTGGAGCACCTCATTCAATGTTGAAGAAGTAGATATGCAAGGTGTAGAATTTGTTCTATTGTATTATAAATTGTTATAGAGAGATTTTGTAAATATTTCTATCTCCATTAAAAAAAACATCAGTATTAATTAATATTTATACTAAAACAGCGTTAGCTTTATTATTTCATCTTGAGTAACTTAGTTCTATTTCCTGCTGATTCCATATAAATTTCAGATTCATAGTATGATAAATTAATAGTCATCCGGATTTATTGTTTAGAACATAATTGCTTTCACTTAATTCGATACTTCTTATTATATCTACATTAGTACTACAGGTATATATAGCATTCAATACAACTATTTTGTTTTTTATCTTCTGCTACTATTCGTTCATAAACTGCTTGAAGGTTTATTAAATATTTTACTGGGTCAGCTGTTTTGGTGTCACATAAACAAGACACGTTTCTGGACAGTCTTAAATTTTTACCGTGCCGTCTATGAGATTATTGAACATATTTTGTAAAATTAGAACAATTCAAATTGGCGTGTTTCATTATTGGTTAAATAATTAATGTATTTATTGACAGATAATTTATATAACTCCTTTTACAGGCGTACAGAGCTTTGGCTCTGTAACGATATCAACAACTCTCAATATATCAGTAATTTATCCGAATGTTTTGAGACTGATTAATTTGTAACAAAAAAAAAAAATGGAATCTCTTCAAAGAAATAATAATTCAAAAGAACAATTTAACCTCAACTCAACATAATCCAAGGCCAAATATCGCAAATGAATTTTAAAAGTGACACAACTCAAAAACCTGAATTGATATTTTAACAGTCTTGCATGAATATCGAAAGTGTACCTGAATTATTTTTTAATCCCAACAGTAAGTGATATGTGTCAGATGGAATTTGAAGTTAATTCGATATATTTTTGACATTCTATAGAAGAGTAGTGAACTTAAACGTGATGATAAATAAAAAACAGATTTTTGAGGGGGTAGATGCATGTAAAATAAATACATATTTTACTAGTATTAATATAGATCTAGTCACTAGTCCCTCAATGGCCTCATTTCTTGGTCCCTGTTGAAATTATGTTTATTTTTATTTGAATTGGTAGCAAAATTGGTTAAAACGTGTCCTACTTTTGTCTACTCAGGTATCTTTTAAAAGCCTTGCAATTTTGGTGAGTATTGACATGTGTGATTTATTTTCTTACATTTAAAAATTTGATGCACATAATCTGTGAAGAAAAGTGGTGGTGTTTCGATTTTTTTAAATATCAATCAACAATTTTATTGGAAGAGATTTAATTTTTATTTCTTTTAGAGGCATAACTCCTATTAATATTTAATTATCTTCGACATGCTTCGGAGTACATTGCTCCATCTTCAGGATAACTGTGATTTCTTTCACATAGTCATTTGTGCATGTCCTGGACATCCTGAAGATGGAGCCATGTACTCCGAAATATGTCGAAGATAATTAAAGATTTATAGGAGTCTTTAAAAGAAATACAATTTTTTTAAAATGTTTATAGAACTGATGATGAATATTTAACATTCGAAACTAGTGATAAAATAAAAAATTATACAAAAGAAATGACAAATAGTTCATTAATCCTAATTAGTTATCTCTTAATAATAAAAAAATGAGGTAAACTATAATGAAGGGAGCAAATGCAGATAAAGTAAATTTCTTTTCCAAGCTTGGGCAAAACACTTTGTAAGGATTGGAGCTTCCGTTTTAAGACCCTCGTTTGTCTTTAAAACGTCGGTACAGCCCCCAAGTGACTACAGACATGTTTACGCTAGCCGCTGAGGAAGGAAAATACCCTCTCAAGGCTGCCTCAGGCCCTGCATACAGAAGCATCCTAAGTATTTTAGTACTACAGGACCCCACTGGACAACAAACGCCTTCTCCGATTTACCTAACAATGTTTAAAATTTTTCCAGTTAACATAAAGTAGTTTAATGTTTCTACAAAGCAGTGATACTGTTTGTTAAAATTAACCATCCATAAATATAAATGAAGAGTACAGGGAAAAAACCGACCTTCATTTTTTTTTTTTTTTTTTTTTTTTTTTTTTTAACAGAGATAAATCTATTTTTATTTTTAAAACACAATTACAATTAAACAATTGACTGAAATTAAGTACTGCAATGGCTTAAATGTCCATCAAAAATATGTCACAACAGGGGAAAACGTATTTTTCGTTTATAATTTGTTGAGGCACTGTTGTGCCAAACGATGAAATTGTGAACAAAAGCCCATTTGTTCCGGGAAAAAACCAACTAAGTCATCTGAAACACACAAAAAAAAACAAAGTCATCTGAAACAACTGACAAGAACTAAGTATGTCATTTTCATTATAATTATCTTAGTTTGTAATATACGGTATTATCATTGTTGTTAATGTTATAATGTAATATTAATATCATGGATTACTAACTCACTATTCATGTGCCATGTCTATGCATTTGAGCTACAAAATTTCATAAGACTCATGAGGTCAGTGTATTTTGCTTTCTTGATCAATATGGGTGCTGAAAGAAAAAGTTCGGCTTGTAATTTGAGTATTTTGATTTCATGAAGTCAGTTTTTTATTCCGAAAATAGCGAGAGGTACAGCTCGTAAAGTATAAAATAAAACGTAGCAGCAAATAAAAAAAGGTTAAATTACCTCTATATAGTTGGACAGGCAGTTCAAATTCGCCTCTCTCTGTCGGATCAACATCTTTCTTGAATGGTCTGAGTATCACAGCAGACAAAAAGGCTCCATTTTATGTTGTGCGGTAACGTACTAAGCGGCCATTGTTTGGCTGTAATTTCCTTCAATGGTTGAATCGTAAATGGACATTTAAATGGACATTCCTTCCAGTTGAGGATTAGACTTTGTGTAACATTTATAACCTTGAATGGCGACGGCTTTCAGAGCAGAAGGCGAGAGGTTCTGATTAATTCCCTGAAATCTTTGGGGGTTTCCATTGTACTTTGTAAATTCAATAATCCAACATCCTTGTCACCCTCCATAAAGGAGTGGCCTCTGATTGGAAATGTAATCGTGATCTCTTTTAGGCCATGAATGTTGTTGCTAATCACAAATTGTATTAAACAGAAAATTGTAAAATTTTTGTTTTGGCCTCCTGCTAAGTCGCAAAAAATTTGAAGTTGCTCAACGCCATCATCCAAGTAGTTGTTGGTGAAATGAAATAAGAAAGTCACAACTTCGGTGGGGCTTTTTTTAGCAATCCCTTCGTTCATAATCTCTAAGATCGCACTGCCATCTACACTCAAAATGTTGACTTATGCGGTTCTTTCACTGTAAGTCGTGATTTCGTCGGTTTTTTCCCTGTTTACCTAAACTATTGATGTAGTTGTTTTTTACCCGGTTTCGAACTATTACAATGTGCAGTGTCTCAAACTGAAACCAATGATACCATAATATGCATGTGTGAAAAAAGATGACTTAGTCGGTTTTTTCCTTGTACCCTTCAAATATAAATTACAACTAAATAAAACAGAAAAAAGAAATGTTGCCAATTTGCTAATATAGTTTCGAAATCACTCGTTTCTATTTTCAACAAAAAATATCTCCATCTTAATTTCATTATTAATCATTCATTAATGGTTACAAGTAAGGATAGGTATTTATAAACACGATATATCCGATATAAAAATATCGATATAACGTGATTTTTTTTTTTTTTTATTCCAATTTAAATATTCCAATCACTTTACACTGATACCCTCTTCTCTCTTGTGGAAGCAAGAGTGGAGCAGTGGTTGGTTCGATGTCGTTACCTATATTTATTTTTACAACGTTAATAGAAACACAATTATTTCTAACTAGCTTACACCCGTCGCGGCTTTGCCTGCTCTTATAAGTAAAGAACTTAGAGCATTTTAGCTAATGTTGAAGTTTTATTTATCTATCAACGAAAATGTGATATTGAGGTATGCAATTGAACATTGTTTCTTAAATAATATTTTCAGGTATAATATTTCATGTATAGTAGTTTTTAACCTGGTTAAATTGTACTGAATAGGTGTTTGAAGATTACGTAAAAGCATAATTATCCGATATTTAATTTTTTGTTGGTAATCCAGATGGACAGAGACAATTAAATAACCCTTGTGGTTAATGGATTGAACTAAAAGGGGATGGGTCATACATTTACACACGATATCAAGAGGGATTGACATTTGGTAATAATGTTTATTCGGCAGATTCTGTTACTGAGCATTTTATATTCAAATTTTTATAATTGCTAAATCTTTCTAAAAGTTTGATATTTATGTAGTTAAAATTTGGTACAGATGGGTACAGTAGTTTTACCATTGCAAACTCTATTGTGAAATGGTGCTAACCACATATCAGTATATTTTCAAACTTCATTGGGATGACATATCGCTCAACATATTGAAACCTCAATTTCAAGCTTTATATAGCCTTTATGTAAAATGCCTCTCGTCACCTATCGGTCATTTTTGAAACTTTACTGTTATCCACATACTATCTTTTTTTTTTTTTAATAATAAATTAATTGAAAATCAGTAGATTTTATTATTGCTAAACCTTCCTAGAACTATTAAGATGATGTAGTTAAAAGTTGGTAGAAATTTGTAGTAGTTTTCGCGGTTAGTGATCTCAAACGAAAAATGGCTTGTTTTTTATGTAATAGTATAGATGTTTAAATTTAAAATTAGTTTATTATGAATTAAAAAGTAGGCAGTAGATAACTGTACTTAGACATATATCAATACTATCTCATCGATTATTATTCCAATTAATGTTTTTCTTTATGGGTGAGATGATTCTATGAGAGAGGAAGAGATGCTCTAATCGCTTTGTTGGCACTGAAGTGGAACATTAGCAACATATTTCTGTCCAACGTGCATAAAATGGAAAAGTTGCATTAAAAACATTAAGCATTAAAAACTTTTCCTTTATTAATCCGTTTTTATACGGTTTTGAGTCTTTAATATATATATATACAAGTATGGATTACCAGTTAATGCTATTAGCAAATTAAAAAAAAAGAGTTTATTTCTTTCTGAAACCAGTGTAGTCAAAGACATTCATAGCATGACCCTCCTCATGAAAATCCTTCTTCTTTGAAAAGATTTACTTCGCTATCCGAAGTTTCCTTCAGCCAAACTCCCTCCTCAGACGGTTCCTCCACTCCCCTCTGACCATCGCTTCTTCTTCCGTTAGTCCTCGGCCAGCTAAACTTTCAGCCACAACCTCTCTTCAAGCATTCGAGGCCAAGATTTTCAAGATTTCTCATTTATTTTTTCACTTATAATGTTATTAGCAATAAATTATCGTGGCCCGACAAGTTGTCCCGGGATAAAGTTTATTTTCTTCTTCTTTTTAAAAAATCCCTTCCCCCAAACAACGACTAACTGTATTGAACTGCTTATAGGTATTTCTGATTATTTTTAGTACTTGCCTTTTATAACTTAACCTTTGGAGTTAATTTAATTTCGGAATCTATTTAACAACAAAACATAACCGAGACCCTGTCGTCGTCCGGCCTTAGTATCGTGTTCGGCGATCACTGAAATGTTTTTGTTATAGCTAAGGAAAGACATCAGTTCCATCATGGAAGATGGATTCCCAAGACATTTAATATAGATTAATTGAAATGTTAAAGATGCAACATAATTATCTCGTTGCCATATTGTTAGCCATTTTGTGTTTTGGGAGTAATGTTGAATGAATGCCAGGAATCCACAGTTGGAATGTTTTGCTGACAGCAAAGCCGGAACTAAACTTAGTGAACAGATGTACGGACAGTCTTACTGTTTTCTGATTGATGGAAGCGTTGCTGTATTCAGAATGTACTCAGTAGAAGTTCTTGTTGATGGTTCTTGCCTCTAATATTAATAACAAATTTCGTCGGTAAATTTATATATCTATTATATATTTGTCAAATACCACTCACTTATTTAACACGAAATCTCAAAAACCACCAAATGGATTGGAATGAAATTTCGTAGGTGCTCGCTAAGAAAGGATTTAAAAAAAATCGGTCTGGATCGCATGTAATTCGCGAAAAACGCGATTTCTCACGCATAGGAAATTTGAACTAGCAATACGGATCTTAATGAAACTTAGTACGTTGCTTCTTATAAGATGTTAGATGAACGATAACAATTATTTTCTAAATAGTTTGCCCTGTATCGGTACTATAAAGGGGTAAAATAAAAGTACTCATTTGATTTTATTGGGTAATATTATTTTATTAATATCCTTCCGCCGTCTTAAAACAGTTAAATAGTCGAAAATTAAAAAAAAAAGTGTCCTTTTAAGGTCCGCCATCTTAAAACCGTTAAATATTTTAAAACAGTATCCTGGAGGAAAACAATGGAGGAAGTTATCCTTCGGATAACTTAAAAAAACCGTTAAAACAGCAATCCTTAAGGACGAAAAAGCTAATTCTAATTGTGGATGGAGAGAGTGGCTAAGGATGTCCTTTGGCCTCAAAAAATCGTCAGCTCCTGGCAGATCTGTAAAACAGTGTCCTTAAAAACCGTTAAAACAGCAATCCTTAAGGACGAAAAAGCTAATTCTAATTGTGGATGGAGAGAGTAGCCAAGGATGACCTTCGAAAAAACGTCAGATCCTGGCAGATCTGTAAAACAGTGTTTAAGATTTATTGTCATATGGTATATGTTTGTTTATTTCGTTTAACGTCACTTTATGCTGCTATGGCTAATCGGACGATGCTACGGTGGGAGTCCTAAATTTTGCCTATCCAGGTAAATTAGGATAGGGATCTTTAACGAGTACCTGAATCGCACAGGCTCGGGACCCCCATTTTACGTCCCTTCCGAAGGACGGCATAGCTAAGGATTTTTTACTCCCTTTAAAAAATCCTAAGTCATCTTATTTGGGTTTAGTAGGTTGCTATGCTAACCACTACACCACAGGTGACCCCGTCATATGGTATATGGTGATAAGCTAAATTAAAAAATAGGTTAGATGCCTAAACCGCACACTTTGACCACAAATTAAGTTCTTTATTGTAGTAATTAAACAAAAATACGATACTGGTATGTGGAAAGCATATTATATGGTACTTTCTGTAAACTCATGTTAGATGCAGAGTCTACCCTTACAAGTTTGAGTTTCGGGACTATTAGACTGCTGTGGAAGGAAGTTGAGGAGGTTAATAAGTCTTTTATTAGGACACGAAGGCACACGGAAGGCACTTGGATGTACCCACCAACCTTGCTTCACCAGTAGCTTCTTCCCTAACTACTCTTCCTTTAGCTTGATAAGATAAAGATAATTGTTCTGTAACTGGCCCTTCTCAAATCGGCTTTTCTCAACCAGGCCCATGTTGTATTTCTCGAATCTGAACAAGTTGTACCTAGCCTTTATGAATTTTATTCCTTGAACCAACAATCTACCTTTGTTCTCAGTTCAGATGAGAATAAAACAGGAAATGATTCAGAGATTTAGTCCACAACAAACAACTAAGGAAATCGGCTGCAAAAATATAGTCAAGCACATGTAGAGGTTAACAGGGAAGTTGTTAAAAAATAAAGGAAAAATTATGCTGGAAAGACATTAGCAGAAAAGCGGATAGCAAACATAAAGAGAACCAACCCGAAGTTAAAAGAAATGTTGTACACACATATACTGAGGATCACCCAAATATACATAGAGGGGCTGTAGTACATAGAAGTATAACAAAACCCATCCTGAAATCCATAGAAAGTCTTCAAAAAATACTTAGAAAATAATCCTCTTGTTAAACGTGTAGCTGTAACAAAACATGATGAAAGACGTTCGATGGAAAGGTTGCAGTCATGAACAGTGAAGAAGCATTCAGGTTATAAGTATTACCCAAAAACTGAATATCCAAAAGATAAAACAGTCGATATTGGGTAACGGTCACCTTGCAATGGGTGTTATGATGTAAAATGGAAGGACGAGAGCCCTGTCATGTGCTGCATTAACGGGAAAGTCCAACTTCCTCCAATTTAAGAATATGCTGAACTCTTGCACAACCTCCTTATTTACGAACATCCTGAGGTTGAGCATTTTCTAAATAATATTTAGAAACAGAACAATTGTTACCAAATGATGTCGTTTGGAGCAAAAGAGGTAAAAGAGGGACATTTCATGCCAACATTTAAGGTGCAAGGACATGTAAAACACAGAATAGGGAGTTTGATACCTGGAACACAAAAGCAGCCGTCTATTATTCAGATAATTTTTTTTGGTGATGACAGCCATGAAAGAAACATTTTCTGTGGTTACTTTCAGAATGTAAAGCATGCATTGGTAGGCCAACTCCAGAAAATTGTTCATGAACATAACAAGTATATCAAGGACTTCAGAGCTCCTGTTGAGTCTGTTCCCCAAGATCTACAAGATTTCCAGATAGTTATCAGTACTTACAAAAAAGTCTTCAAATGCTCACTGAGGACGCTACAATACTCCTACCACTAACGAAGTTGCCTGCTTAATTGTTGGCCAGATGTTTGAAAAGCGAAACATTATTCTCGACTGATAAGATTAATTAGTTCTATCGAGCGTATGATTCTCTTCAGTATCATCTCATTTTCTGCCATGGAGAAGATGGGTACAGTATTAACGTCCCTCTGCGTGACCCAAACACAAATACTCCACTTAAGAAAACTGTCTGCAGCTGATTTTTACGCCTATATGTTGATGGAGCAAGAAGGCGAAAAACCTTATTTATTTTACTTTCGTAATCTCCTCAACCAATTTGTGCTGGATATGTAAGGAAGAAAAGAAACAGAAACACCAAACTTTATTCGAAAGAAACAAAAAATGAGAAGTGGGGACTATATTCACTTGAAGGATGCTATAAGAGAAGCTGATGGTCTGGTATCGGAGCTGGGTACCGTCTGGTAGTGCTGCCATCAAGCTTCACTGCAGGACTATCAAAATAATATAAAATTAACTTTTGCAAATTGTCAAAGTTACTGATTAAAATTCTTCTAAGAATGGAATTCTTTAGGTTTATTTATGTAATAATAATTATCAACGTTAAGCTTAACTTTTAGTAATTTACGTTTTCCTTAATCCTAATGATGTTTAACCGTAGCGGAACACGGGCACTTTCAGCTAGTACTTTATATTAATAACTTGACCAATTACTAATTTAGCCATATGATCACTAACAAAATTCGATTACTATCAACTAACTGAGTATATATTTTTTAATCCCTTCGTTGATTATAATGGTTATATGGGATAGTTTTGGTCTGATTATGTCTAGATTTGACTGGAGTTTACAGTTTTCTTGTGTAACATTTTTTTTCACCCTCAAAATGTGTAAGTTTTTTTGACACTAAAACATTTAACATTTTTACACGCTCTCTGTCTCGGATCAAAAATTTGACAACAGTTGTCTGACCAGAAATGTATTGGACAATATTTTTGTTATATAACATTTGTCACTAGGACATACTTTTAAAGGGTTTGAATTGGATTTAAGTTAATTGGTTTGAATAACAAAATTACAGTTTTGCCTACAATTGTTAAGTGTTGGTGTTTATGTGACACACTCTCGCTATGTTGTTGTTGCTCGGTTCAAAACTTTGAGAAGAGTTTACTCATCAGAGGCAGTATATTACAGGTAGGTATATCCATCATCTGTTGTTATTCCCATTCATAGAGAAATTGAGTCATTCACTGATTAATTTTTTTAAGTACTGAAATAGAATTTTTTTTTCTTTTGTCACTGTTGTAACACTTAAATATAACTATCTGCATTACTTAAGGGCAAGAATTAACATACATGCTTTTGAATCCATTCAATGAATATGTATAACAAAGCAAACACTAGAGGAAATAAAATAAAATAATATCTCTAGTAATAAAATATTAAAAAAAAGGAAAAAATAAATTCCAAACAATAATATAGTTGAAAAATAATACAGTAACGGATACGGAGGAAAGGTAAACGCGTGGGAAGTACAACCAGAGAACAGAATTAAAAAAGACTAAAACAACTTATTCGAAAGATAGGAAAAAAGAACATGGAGAGAAAATAAAGGTCATTTGACTTGAGGTGCACGGTGATGGTATAGAAGGATCAATACAATTAGGATTTATGAATTAATTAGCTCTTCTATTGGAATTGTTTTATTAGAATACTAGCTTCGAATTAAACATCCATCTTCAGTTTTAAAACATACAAAATTTTCAACACATCAGTATTATGTTACATGGATTATATACACTAAAGTTAATGATCATAATAGAAGTGGCAATCAGTTCATCAATCCTAATTGTAATGATCATTTGACCTCGTCATAAGGAGAGAAGAAACACAAGACTTCACGTGATCTATCTTACGTCAAAATCTTGTCGAATAATAATAATACAGTAAGTAATAATAATATTAAAACATTAAAAAATACAACCATACTATATATAAATACAACATATACATATACACATATACACAACATATACACTCAGCCAAACCATCCTATCCCTTCACCTATGGAGGGACAAGCCAGTCCCCGAGAGATCCAAGGGCTGCTCTCTTAGCTGCATCAAAACCCAGAGAAGGCTGAGTGAGAGTACTATAATACAATCATTCATAGCATGTGAAAGAGATCAAATATTTGTAAAATCATAGGGTTTAAACCAAAAATGAATGACAGGTACACTAATTGGTGTAAATGATTCTTGAAACATATAAAAAAACTTTAAATGCTTGTTTTATAGTAATTTTTTCATGATGTCTTGTTAAGGTTTTTTATTGAACTATCTACCACGGTACGACTCATCTGGAATTTTCTTTTGACCCAGTTGCAGCCATACTCTTTCACTACTAACTCTACTACATCATTTATCATTTTTTTTTTTTTTAAATTTTAGTCTACCAAATTTCGTACAAATGTATGGCTAAAGATATTTAAATAATTTGTAGGATCAATACCGGCCGGTGGCACACCAGAGAACATTACCATCATGTTCCTGAGTCCCTCAGAGGTCAAAGTGTCCTGGACTACAGCCGTCGAGCCGGCCGAGAAGTATGACGTCACGTACAAACCCACCGATGCCAGGTCAGTTTCATTTTTGTACATCTAGGTGATTTTTAGAATAAATATATATCTATATCTTGCAGCAAGTAGTCGTGTGAACTAATTTTATTGTAAAAAAAGAATAATACAAATTAGATATGTACAGTAGACTCCCCCTTATCCAGTGTTACTCGGACCAACAAAACGCCGGATAAGGGACTAAGTCAGATAACGGAAATCATAAATTATTATTAGAAGAACATTACATTACAACAAAATATATCTCTGAAATATGATACTGAGAGGGGCGATTAGAGGAAGGCTGTAGAGCAGTCCAAGGGCCGCTTCATGCCATTAAGAAGATAAAGAAGAATTTTAAAGAACAACTAAAAGTAATCGGGAAAAAAACCTCTTCTACCGCTTATCCAGTGTGATGTTTGAGAGAAAAGAAATCGATAGTAAAAAAAAAAAATGTTTTTAGGTTAAAAGATTTTCTAAGAAAAATGCGTGATATGAAAAATGTGACAGATACGGTATGTATCTGGTAACTTTGTTTTCCTTTCTTGAAAACTTTTATAATATATTATTGATTATAAACACTTGCCATATTATCATTCTCCCTTGATTAATTCATGGAACATTTAAATTCTACATATTTCAGAAATAACATGTATCATCTTCAGGAACATCTAAAACGTTTCTATCACTACAGTAAAGTTCTGCAGGAAAATTCATTTTTTTTTTTTTTTTTAATGTTTCAAACAACAAGAGTAAAATAAGTATGGTTCAAATTGCCAAAGTTGGCAGTGAATAATTTATTTATTTAGTTGTACAACATTCCAGGTTAGAGGCATCGTATACTTACTATCTAATACAAATGTAACATAATCTATACAAGGGGGCTAGATGGCAGAATGAGTTGGCGCGAGTGTCTCAGCGCGCTCGGTACTGAAGGTTGTGGGTTCTAATCCCACCTGGACTGGTTAAAATTTATCTCTTGGTGACCCCACGAATAGATCTTGACTTTCTCACCCTGGCTATAATAGGTTGGCAATCTGTAGGATAACCCGTCCTTATTGCCCTAGTGGAAGTATATAAGGAGGTTAAGCCCAAATAAACAAATAAATAATCTATACACATGATAAAATAATACATATAATCTATACATCAATTAAGAAATATATTAAGTAAACAAAATTTGCCGACAGTTTTTCTAATCAGAAATTTAATAGAGAATATTATTTGTTAACATTTGTCGCAAGGACCTACCGTTCAGGCGCTATATTGGGTTGAATGAAAAGTTACATTAAAAACCCCTGCCAGGCCTGTTTATTTCGAATAATGATTAACTGTTAATTTAATTGAATTATTAATTTAATTAATTTGATCATTTTAATTCTAATATGTAAATTGGGAAAAGCAGTAGATCATAGATAGACGTATCCATGATCTGTTTTTTTCCAAGTCAGTGAGAAATTTTTTCTGAGTGTTCTTTTTCTTAACTTGCCAACTATTGGTAAATTTAACCTAATTACACTTTAATCTATTTTTTAAACAATCCGTAGCGAACTTTTAGATCTAGATATACAGCCTAGTTCCAGTCCAAGGGTTCGATGGCAATTAAATAAGAAACCCTAATGAATAACTTAATCATCACGCCAGCCGGAGGTCGGCGAGGACAATCGGCTCGCGTTCAATCAATATGACACTGTATGAATATCATCGGCTTCAGTTTTAATAAATAAAACAATGGAGCTAGAAGACAACTTGGTTTTTACCATTGACATTCTTCATCAAACTCTCACTTTACAACACTTGAGACTCTAAAGTTTACAACATACCGATATAATTGTTGAGAATCGGACATCACTGTACACTAGGCCCACATTCGATTATCAATACCTTTACCCTTTTATGCCAAACCTTTTGCAACATTCCACAATGCCATTTATTTAACTATGACTACTATGGCATGTTCAGGATAAAGATCAGTTTGCGTGAGTGGACTTCAGTAGGATGTTAGTCGTCAAAGTGACAATGATACACTGAGAACTAGGCAACTACAAATCAGTGTGAAAAAAGTTAAAAGCCTGAACACCAGTCACTGTTATAACTCCATTTTTAATATTTTCATAAACGTAAATATTATATTATGTATAATATTCAATTGAGTTTTATATTATAATATATAATTAGTTTAAATTTTATAATTACTGGAAAAAAAACAATGATAGCCAAATTAGAAAAAAATTAGAAACTACTAGTACTGATAAGAATGGATATGTTTGACCACCGTAACTGTAACGTAAAATTGTAACAAGATAAAATAAAGATATTGTTGCCGCATTACAAAAATTAATCAGATAAAATGATAAATATATATCATGTGAAAATTCCTGAATTTTTATCAAAAATATTTTTAGGAAAGGTTTTTTCCTACAATCTATTGATGAAGATATGTGGAGTTAAACCTAGTACACACCAAAGGATCGCGTTGCCCAACCAGCCTATAGAGTATCTCGTGTATATCTATATACACCTACATAGATTTTAATGATTTAGACGGCCAAAAGTATTTTTTTAAGAATCAATATAATGGTAAGGTATCTATACGATTGGTGAGTCAACAGTTCTATGCACAATATAACAAACCCTACCCCTGCCTTTGAAGCGCGGGAGTCGACTTTCGAACAGTCGAAATTCGATAGTGAACAAATGTGAACATGTCGGGTCTCGGCGCTCTCCTAAACTTATAACTTTCCAAAGTGCATAATTCATTTCAAGCTAATATTTTCGTTTTAACTGTGATGGATTGCGATAATACAGGAAAGAACAATTTGCTTTCGTTACAGAAAAATTTAATTAACATTATCTATCATTGATTTTTAACACAAAAAACTACAGGGACAGACTCAAAAGTGCATTAAAAAGGCACTCGAATTTAAATATATCTAAAAAGAAAAATTTTGGACAGAGTGGTGTTTGTCGTGTTAAAAATCAATGACAGAGAATGTTAATTACATTTTTCTGTAACGAAAGAAAATTGTTCTTTCCTGTATTATCGCAATTCATCAAAGTTAAAACGAAAATATTAGCTTGAAATGAATTATGCACTTTGGAAAGTTATGTATAGTGCATACACTTTAAATAAATACACTTTACTAAGAAATGTTCCCGTACAGCCAAGATCCTAGATTCTTACATAGCACACATGAGTCCTGAAACTAAAAAATAAACACCTTACCATCAGTAACTAAGCACTCTAATTGATTTTTTTACAGTCTTTTTTTACAGAGGAAGGCATTTCTACCTATCCATGTATACCATTGGTTTATTCATAAAAAATCAATTTACCCAACAGATTGAATGATGAGAATTACCAAGATTTGTTACAAAATATCCTACCACAAATCCATCACGATATTCCACCTGAAGTTCGGCAAAATATGATTTTCCCACACCATGGTGGTCCTCCATATTGTTCGAAAGAAATACAAAAATAAAGCAACGATATACGTGGAAAGGTAGAAATTCCTTCCCCTGTAAAAACAGACTCATCTGCCCATAAAATTTATCTCCAAAAGTGGCATTTTTTTCTTTGCTTTTTTATCCAAGATTTTATTATGTTTAAAATTCACATTTTCATTAATAGATTATCATAATGTTTTATTTACACAAGTAACTGATTTGTATGCCAAATGAGAACACCATGTTTTTTGGTTTTAGAATTAAATTTCTCCATGAAATCGAACATAATCATTACTTTTAACAGATCATTCAAAAGCTGACTAAATTTTCAAGTTTTTGTGAGATTTGCAGTATTTTGGTTGGTTTTTCGAAAAACTGTGAGCGTTGAAGTAATATAAGACATGTAACTTCCCTAAATAAGGTGAAGATCAAGCTGTTCTTTATGTGACAAGTTTGTAAAATTCGGGGTTACATGTACTCTGCCCTTATTGAAAATTTAATGCTAAATTCGAAAATGAGGTCTGAATGAAGAGAAATGAGAAAAAAAGTTGGAAAATATTTAAACAAAATGGAGATATTACAGCGTTTATGGTAAAAAACGAGGTTTCTTTAAACAAGTCTTTGATTTATCGTATGTATACAACGGATTGGAATAAAAGGGTGAGGTCTGTGTCATTTTTCTACATTTTTAATCGAGTTTCACCCAATTTTTTTTTTTTTTTACACTAAAAGTATAAATAATAAAAACAATCTCCTTTATATAAATATAAATATATATAAAAATTTAAACGCATAAATCTATAATGTGTAAAGCTATAAAAGAGCATCTTAATCTTAAAAAGAATACACGCCGACTGTTTCTCTTTATGGCCTCCGCAGTAGCAATAAACTGCAACTCAATGAAAACGGATTGCAGTCCATGCAGAGAACCAAGCCCTTATATAGTCCTGAACTTATTGCTATGGGGAAAGGACCTCAGCACAAATTTCACAATAATACTTGAATGAATGAATGAGAAATAAACTTTATTCTGGAATATACTCTCCATAAGAATAAAAGTAATGTACTACACTGCCAATGTTCAATGGTCTGGCCGCATTAATTGCAAATTTAATACATCAGATGTTACGCCATACATTAAAACATATATATCAATGAAAAAAATATATATATAATTGGGTCGACCAACATGTAATCCCGATTTTTTAAATCTTAATGTCCAGGGAGGATTAAAGCGATGAATGTTAATACTCGGCAAACATTTACATACGATGTATAATTAATCTTCTATTCACTAACAGCGTATGTTTTTCTCCCAAGTAGGTATAAATGTTTTAGTTTCATTTAACCTATTTAGGGCCTATGCAGGTCATAATTTTTCTCTAAAGAAATATTTTCAAGGTAGTTTATTTAATGAAAAATTAAAAAATATGAACAAATTTGATTTGTTGAGCCATATTAGTCCAGTCAATGAGTGCTGAAATGAGGGGTGTAGAGTGCATGGAATATGCGATAATTTTTGACTTCATAGCTTCGTTAGGAATAGTTGGAAGATAAACATACTAAAAGTACCCGCCGCTGGGGGGTGAGCTAACGGTGGGGGGAGGGGAGAAGTTCCATTTTTTTGGTTTTTCCATAATATCTCGAAAACTGTTGACACTAGAAAAATATGTTTCGAATTGTTCGATCCAAAATTTCTATTTTATATCTGAAAGCTCCTTAAATTTACTATAAGAACCTATATATGAAATATTGATCAAGTCCCATTAAATACCCTTACTAGCACGTTAAAAACCGTATACTATTTCAAGTCCAAGTTTTTTTGGCGTAGTTTTCACCATAACGCCGAAACTATTTGTCAGATCTGAAATTTATTTTTTTCAACTAAAATCTGGTGAAATTTACTACCAGGCCCTATATATGAAATTTTGATTATGTTACGTAACATACCCAAACCTGAAGCTAAATATGTATGTTTTGGCAAAGTATGGCAATATTCACAAATTTAGTGTTCTGGTTTGAGTGTATAACGTGACATAATCAAAATTTCATATACAGGCTCTTATAGTATATTTAAGGAGCTTTCACATAAAAAATAGAAATTTTGGATCGAACAATTAGTTTTGGAATGAGTATCAATAAACGTATTTTTTTCAGAAAAGTACGACCCCAGATAAAGAGTGCCGAAATGAGGGGTGTAGAGTGCATGAAATATGCGATAATTTTTGACTTTGCAGCTTTGTTAGGAATAGTTAGAAGGTAAACATATCAAAAGTCCCCACCCCTGGGGGGTGAGCTAAAAATTTTAATGCTATTTTATTTTTTTTCTCGGGTTCTAGGGCCCATTGGTCGGAACGGCAAAACACGTGTCTAATATTTTTTGACCAGGAACCTCCAAAAAAATTGCCAACAAGATCCGTGAGAGACTGAGTGTGTCCTCCCCTTGTAAGTTATTATTTACTAATATAAAACTAATGTCAGATATGTTTTAATGATTTAAATTATTTATTTCATTGGAACGCGGGATGTTCTGTACGAAGGCCTTTCTTGGCGTTAAACAGGCTCTCAACCGAATTTGGCACCAGGGACTGCTATACAAACTCTGTTAACCTTCTAAAAACTTCCTTATTATCAGTTCCTATCTCAGAGATAGAACCTTGAAAGAGAACCATGACTTTTAATATTCTTCTCTCTTTACAAAATCTTTTGGTATTACTCAAGGTAGTATGGTAGATCCTATCCTCTACACAGTATATACAGCTGACATCCCGAATCATCCTAGCACTGGTCCTCACCACATATGCTAATGACACATGTGTGGTATCAGTAAATAACGATCCCTTCGTTCCACCCCAGCCACTACAACCTCATATTACAAAATTTCAAGAAAAGTGTTGTGAATGGACGAATCTCGGACCCAATCCTTACAATCCAAAATCCTAAATGCTCCTTTCTTTGTCACAAATAAACTTATCCATTAAGATTTTAAAGTTCCTTGTGTTGCTGATTTAGCCCAAACCAGATACCTATCCTTTCATAGTAAACTACAGGACCACTCAAATCCACTTGTCTCTCAACAAGCTTCCCACTCCAATCCCGAAAACCCTCCGAGGCGTCTGAAAAGAAGATGGTCTAGAGACTTGTTAGTGCAAAACTTTTATTGATTAGTAGCACAATGAGTAGTTCTTTTCGAGCATTGATATGTCATTGTAATAACTGTCAAACATTTATTTGAGGTATACAATTTAAACAGTTGTATATTTCTACAAATAAATATTTTTAAAAAATATATAAAAAAATATTAAGTTATTTTTTATATTCCAGACATTTTACATTTTCTTGACTTGTTACATAATCTAACAGTTGCGGAGCAAGTGGAATCAGTTGACTACTTACATATTCATTCATATTTGCATCTTAATATAATTTGACCTCCCTAAGACAGACTTAATACTAACAAACAGTGAACAATAAAACAACTGACGAAGTATTAACACGAGCAGAGTTCTCAACATTTCAAAAATATACTTTGGGTGTTAGAGGCAATTCGAGAATACTTTAATATATCTATTGATCATACCCGAAGCAATGATGCAAATATTAAACATTCTCATTTATAAATATTATAATTAGCCTACATTAAAGAACTTTTTCTTTGTTAGTAATGAAACGAAATCATTCTATGTAATTATGAAATATATAAAATTAATAGAATTAATAATGAGCGTTGCGCTTGCCCCAACTCTAGTTTATATTACTCTTTAATGACTACTCTTTTTAGGAAGTTGTTTAGTTTTTCATTTAGAAAAGTCTAGAGGAACACTATCTAATTCAGGAAGCTGTTCCACAAGATGAAGTTTTTCGTCCAGTTCTCAATATTTCTATACATTCTCTACACTGCAGATATCCTGATTCCTTCCTAACAACACTTGCTGATAACACTGCTATCTCAAAACACACATATCCCACATTGGAGTTCTTGTGATGATTTGTGGATCAAATTAAACGAATCTAAATGCACCTACATAGGCTTTAACCTCCACCGTAAATTCTTCCTTCTTATCTGTTTCAACGATTTTTCACTACCTATAGCTGACACCGGTTGGTTTCTTGGTTTCTACTTAGACAAATCCTTACATCGTAACCTAAAACTCTACTCAAAAAGCAAGAACTTGAAAGACTTCTGGATAGGAAATCTTATATTTTCTTTAATAAATAAATTTTTAAAAAATAAAAAAAAGCTATCGGCAGTTTTTTATTCATATTGTATGGATGAATACGTTACACTCAATAAAACCTAAATATACATATTTTTGAAGGATTGACTGAGTTAATTTTGCATGGTATAAAAAGTACATTTTTTTCGTACGTGTTATTGACAATATCCTATTATACTTTTTATCTATAGGAGGAACTAGGTTATTGGGTGGTGTGTAGTCTTGTACTGCTCGATTTTTTGTTTACAGTTGCGTTTGAACTACTCTATTGCTGATGTACCAGAGACTATGGTGGAATATAATAAACAATTTAAGAAACTCCTTGGATATATTCACTCTATATGTGAATATAGAGTGGATGGTTCCGGAGCTGTCAGTAAAACCTTACAAAAGCTCAAATCCTTTAAATCTCATCTCGATAATCACCACTACCTAAGAAGATTAAATTGTTAGATCTCTAAAGGGTTTGAGGTCCCAGATTAATCAAAGCAAGAGAAGTAAGACAGTGACTACATTGTATTCCACGCTAGTAACAAGAGGATGAAGGAGATATAGAAGCCAGATGAGAACTTTTGAGACTTGGAGCCCTTTGATGGTAGTTCTAGGGCACTATTGAAGCCATAACGTGGCCACAAACTATTCCTGGCTCTCCATTAGCTAATAGGAGAAATACTGCAAATTACCTATGGCGAACTAAAGGAAATTCAGGAAGTAATCCACAAACCATCGAGATAATTAAACTAGTCTTTAGAGATTCGCGATTAAATAGGAACGATAAAATTTTGCTCTTTTGCAGAAATATGATTATAAACTAGTAGCATTAATTACATGAAGATGAGACTAAGTTCGAATATTATTGTACCGATTGAAACAACCTCGGCGAAATTCTCAAAATTGGCTAAAATCACAGCCATTCACATCTATGTGGAAAACTAGCATCCACTGTTGCCCCTTCGCTCGCTCTGATAAGTAAAGATGTTAGATAATTAACTAATGATTGAAGTTTATATTTGTTAATTTAGGAAGAAGTAGTTAAAATTTGGTGCAGATGGGTTCAGTAGATTTACCATTGTATGTAAATCAGTAGATTTATTGAGCATCGATGCTAGCTAACTACGTATCGGTCGATTTTCAAATTTCATTGGGATCGAAATGGCGCACCATATATTTAAATATTATTTAATAATTTAATTGAATATAAATGAATTTCATTATCAATTTAAAGTTCTAAATAACAACTTACCTATTTAACCTAACATGACCCTTTTCACCCATCAGTCAACTTTCAAACTTTACTGTTAGCCATGTATTATAGATTTTTTAATAACAAATTAATTGAAAATCAGTAGATTTTATTATTGCTAAACCTTCCTGTAACTATGAAGATGATGTAGTTAAAATTTTGTACAGATTGGTTCAATGGTTTTCATGGTTAGTAATCACTAGAGATCGGATTTCTGTGTTATTGCACATTTAGTTGGGATTGGTTTAGCGCTCTCTAACCCAAGTAGTTATCTCATTCATAACCTAAGGATTCTTATTCTTAAATTTTATTTTGCACGAAATCGCACAAATTTGAATTTTTGAGCTTAATTGCACGAATTCGGGTTTTACTGCATAAAATTGCACAATTGAACCAAATTCATTTAATTTTATTTACTTAACCATTTATTTCTTGAAAATTTTACTTACGATTACTAGGCAACATTTGTAACAATTTTTTGTATTAAATAGGTTAATTAGTTTTAAATTGAAAGTAAAAAGTCGCTTAAATCAAATGCATTTGTGACCTACTACTTTTAAATGATCGTATTGAATTAGGAGCTTTGAGGATTTAGGCAAACATTGAAGATCGACGTACTTCCTAGAACTAAGACGTTTCCTCAGAAAATTTTATTCCCCACTTCTGATTTAGCACAACGCGCTAGTTGTTGACACAAGATTTTAAACTATCAACTTTGAAAATGCCAAAAACGTCCGCGAGTGTTTCTACAAAATTGAAATAATGGACCAATGAATATCCAGAGCTGCTATTTGTTTGAAACTCTCGAAGAAAGCTGAAAACGAATTGAAAATGAAAAGGGAAGATTTTTGTTTTCAAAATTCGAGTAAATCATTGAGAAAAACAACGGCTACATTCTTTAAAAAAAATTAAATTATTGTATCAACAGAAAGTAAATAAAAGCTGATAATCTAGATCCATCCACAATCACATGCTACAAAAATTGTCCTGTTACGTCCATAGATGTAGAACGTTCCTTTTCTTTGCTAAAGAACATTTTACTAAGTGACAGGCGGCATAATTTAACTGAGAAATATTTCGAAATTTATAATGTCGCACATTTTCACGAAACTTTTAAAAACTACTTTATTTTTCAAAAACATTTAATAATATTTTGTTTCCACGTAAAAGGAAATTTTAATAAAGATATTTTATATTTATTTTAGTTAAAACTTTTTTTCATCTCCTTTTATTCCCAAATTTTAAAGTATTACAGATTGAATTAACACTAAAACGAAATGTTTGTTGAAATTTCCTTACGTTTATTCAAGGCTGGTTAAGTTTTGCATATTTTTGTAAATAAATGGATTGCTATGTTATACTATGGATGTATTAAGTTTTTACATTCACGTTTTGAGTTTTTTACTGCACAAAAATCCGGTCTCTAGTAATCACTATCGAAAAATGGCTTGTCCTTTTATATAATAGTATAGATTATACATATATAATCTTTATGTCTAACGGATTCAATGAACCTTTTCATGTCCTTTTATTTTATTTTTTTAATTTTATGCTTGAATAGAGAACACCAGTAGACAGCTAATTGTATTCCATGCTAATATCCTAAGAAAGGAGAACCCAGCATTCTGGATTGACATTAACGGCTATGTACACTTGAATTGATGAAACCGTATAGTGCACTGATTTTCCTCGAGGTGGATAGCTAAAAGGAAATCAGGTGGAAGAACGTTCCGCGGTTAGTACTCCGGAAATGTAGCGTTCATTGGTTTGGATAATTGCATGAAGTATACGGTCATTGCTGACTTGGATTCAAACTGTTATTCATGCATCTACTATTTTATCGACCATGATTCCTAAAAGGATATATCAATAAGATCTAGATAAATGAACAAAAATAAATACTTTTTTGTTAACACATACCTCTAAAATTAAATTAGGAACGAAAACAAAAATATATCTTGACATACAGAAGATGGTATAAAAGGTTCAATACAATTAGGGTTGAATTACTTGCCAATTCTATTGGATTTATTTTTATTTGAAGACTAGTTTGAATATTTACCATCAGTATAAATACATTTACAAAAATAAGGTCATTCAATAATAAGACGCAAAATTCCAACACCGCTATTCATTTAAATTAAAATAATCATAAATTTAAACCCAGACTTGGAAGTAAAACTAATACATCACCCAAAAAAATCGCCTAATATTAAATATTCATAAATCATTCAAAATAATAAAAATAGTTAAAAACCAATGAAGATTTTTGTTTATATGACCAGGTAAATATTTTCAATATTACAATTTCAAATATGTTCAAAGAAATGAACAGAAAAAACAACCAATCACAGAAAAAACCTAAAGGACTACCCATCGATCTGATAATTTCGCCTCTTCATACTGTCTGTTCTATGTCCAGATATCTTTTAGAAGGTCATTGTTTATGATGGTATAGAAGGATCAATACAATTAGGATTCATGAATTAATTGCCACTTCTATTATTTTATCATTTTATTTGAAAACTGGTTTCCAATGTTAAGCATTCATCATCAGTTCTAAAACATTAAAATTTTCAAAACATGAGCACTTCGTTATGGTAATAATGTAAACATCAACCTATTATACATTAGATTTTCGAACTTGACATCTCTGATTTCCATGATTTTGGGTATAGAAGCTGTACCTACCAAGACTAGTTAATATGTAAAATATTACATTTTCTGACGTTTTGTTTTGAGTTACAAGCTTTTAAAAATAGAAGAAAAAAAAACCAGCCCGTAGCCAGAGGGTCGTGGGTTCAAATCCCACCTGGGCAGGTTAAAATTTATTTCGTGGCGGACCCATGAAATGAATTTTGGCCTTCCCACCCAGCCTTACGAAAACGAAGTAACGGTGGAGTGGCACCCCCCCCCCCCCCCCCCTACAGTAATTGTTATTAGCACCCCGAAAAATATTTTGCTACTAGCATTTATATATTTTACTCAAAGAAGTATTTACACAAAGTGGCATGTTCTTTACAATCTTTCAATTTATTTCTCCAAAGCCAGAAAAGATAACTTCAGCTTCAACGATTCAACAATAAACTTCAGAAAGAATGATGTATCTTTTGGATGTACAACGATTACTCTATACATGTTGTTCTGTATACCAAACCCTGAAGAGATATGTTCCAAATCCGTTGGTGTATACATCCCTTCATTTTTTATCACAAATGGGAGGAGAAATTGAAAAATCTTTAATATGTCTTCATTTAAGAATGTTTGGATCACAATAGAATTACCTTTTATATTTTTCCAGAGGAAACATCTAAATCAGAAAACAACTACCTTTTCCTCTTAAAAAAATCACGCACTTCTATGATGGTAAGAATAGGAAAAACTTTTATGATTTATGTTTGCTTAAAGATTTTGAAGTTGAGGCTGAGTGCATTTCTTCACATCTCATTGTAAAATACAACAGGGTCTTGGTGGGACTGCTAAGCGGTTAGCTGCTAAGGCCAGCCTACAAAGACCATATGATAACAGAAGATTGTGAAGAGGCTAAAATATTGTTATGTCTCAGCTTTGTCAATCAAAAGCTATTGTAAGGGCACAAAAGTTTTATGGAATGAAACAATCCCACCAAGACCATCACATGCTTTACCCTGAGATATTGCAGAAAATTACCACTCAGTCTCAAGTTCAGAAGATTTTCCTATTCTTATATTCAGCGGCGCTACGATAAATGAAGTGCGTGAAGTTTTAAGAGGGAAAGGTACTTGTTTTCATCCAAAAGATACATCGTTCTTTCTCATACGTACAACCAAATGCTTATGAGATGAACTTATCTTCTCAGGCTTTGGAGAAATATATTGAAAGATAATAAAGAACATGTTAATATTGTCACTTTGAGTAAATACTTCTTTGAGTAAAATATATAAATACTAGTAGCAAAATATTTTTCGGGGTGCTAATAACAATTACTGTAGGGGTGTGCCACTCCGCCGCTTCGTTGTTTGAAAATTTTCCACTGTCCTTTAAAAAAAAAAAGCCAAATTTTTTTTTTTATCAAGAACCCATTTCAATCCCATTCTGAAAATTTTCCCGCTTGTAGTCAGTTATAGTATGAATAATATATATTTTATTTCGAAAAACTCGAAGGGAAGGTATTTTGAAAATTTTAAAAACAAGTTTTGGACGTTTAAAACTTTAAAATGTATAGAAGATATATTGAGTGATATATCAAATTAAAAAACATTTTAAATGGAAAAGAGTGCCGCAAATTTATCTCTCTAAATGAAACAATTTTTTGATGCTGTAATATTTAATATATTGAATGAGGACCGACAGTATTATTTTTGGATTTTATAAATGCTTTTAACTCAAAAACCAAGAGTCAGAAGAATGTAATATTTTACAATTTAACTAGCCTTGGTAGATACAATTTATATACCAAAAATCATAGAAATCCGAGAGGCCAAGGTCCAAACCAGTGGTTGATTTGACATGGAATGACCTTTAAACGGATTATATATATTAAAGTTTTTAAAATGTAAGACAAGAAATCAAATATATTGGTACTCACCTAAGGAGGCAAACGGAATTAAAGATATCAAGAGTGGAAGGGGAAGTGGTAAGGGTCAGGTAGACTAAACCTTTGGGTTTTTCTATGACTGGTTGTTTTCTTCCGTACCTATCGGAAACAAATTTAAAATGGGACTATTGGAAATATTTATCTGGTAATATAAACATAAATCTGCCATGGTTTTTTTTAACGATAAGTATAAGTATTTCCAATTGTCCCATTTTTAATTTGTTTCCATTAAGAACGGGGGGAAAAACCATCCAGCCATAGGGAAAACCAAAAGGTTTAACCAACCTGGCCCTTTTAACCTCCTCTTTCACTCCTGATTTCTGTTAGAAGTCTGTTTGTCTCCTTAGGTGAGTACCAATATATTTGATTTATTTTCTTACATCAATATATATATATATATATATATATATATATATATATATATATATATATATATATATATATATATATATATATATAATCTATGTAGTTCTAAAGTTTTAATATATTTGAATGTTTTTAGAATGATGATGAATGTTTAACATTCGAAACTAGACTTCTAATAAAAAAAAAAATCCAATATAAGTGGCAAACGATTCACCAATCCTAATATCGTCATTTATTCCCGTTTCATCTGCGATTAAAGAAACTGGGATCTCCACAATCGTATTCGGATGTTTTTAGTACCTTCGAATTAATAATCCCATATCGCAATCATACAATAAATAAAATCACTCCAATAAAAGTGATATAGACGACACCGTACCAATAAATCTTCTGCTGAAACATGTTTTCCACATGAAAAAAATGAATATAAAGACAGTATTAAAGAATAGTTATATTGTTGATCATGGTAACCCCCACGCCAGGTAAGTATAAAAAAAATCCAGTTTCTGACGAACCCTCTGTTCAGAACCTTGACACCAGCGGCACCCCCGGTCCGCTGGCAACTAAAAACCGGACCGTAACCAAGACATACAAACAGGCCAATCAGAGCCCACTGGCCACTGGTCAGAAATGTGACCACAAGGACATTTTCTCTTTTTAGTTGTAAGTATAAATAGTTAGTTTTAATTTTTCCTTACTACAAGATTTAGGTGAGCCCCATCACCTAAATATTCTCTTTCTGAAACCCACTTCTCATGAAAACATAAATTTCCTGCAGGCCTTACAATCAGGGGCGGATCGGGAATTTTCGGCCCACCGGGCAAATGCTCTTGACCAAACCCTCCCCCTCCCCCTATCACATCCACAGAAGATAGCCCTATTCACAATATGAACTTCAATTCTAAACATACTCACTCTTTCATTTTATGAGGGCGTTGAAAGGTTGTAAATAATGCTAAAGCATACAATTTAATTCAAACAACAATTTCAATATAATTTTATCAAAATGATGGAATGATTTTAAGAAACTTTCTACAGGGTGTCCCGACTTTAAATGGCAAAACTTCAGGAGCTTATAGGGGATCGAAAAACTAAGACAAAAAGTCCTTTAGAGATTTGCTCGTTTTTGCTTATTTTTTAGAGAAAATCGCAAAAAAAGAAACAAAACAAAAATATTACAGGTAGCGATTATCACCTTTCAAAGTTCGTCAGGCTAGGCAGTGAGATATATAAACACTTAATGTTATCCTTTATATTCTTTTATTTGTTTACATTTTGGCTTTCTTCTAGGATCATAATTCCTAAATCAGTCTTTAGTCAGTTACTCAGATGTTTTTGTGTGAATAGCATCAGCTATAATGCCGCATACATATTCTAATGTTGAATACGCTGTTATGATTTTTGTGTATGGTTTCTGTAACGGTAATGCTTTAGAAGTGGTGCGGGAGTATGCGCGCCGATTTCCAAATAGAAGAGTGCCTAATCGACGAGTCTTTTCGTTAACTTTTAATAGACTACGAGAGACTGGCTTATTCTTAATACGTAATGAAGGCGACCAATTCCAGGCAGCAATGAGAGCAGATTATCGGAGAATAATTGTGTCCTACGCCACTTCGATAATAATCCTGAGACTAGCATCCGAAGAGCATCTGCTGCATTAGCAATATCGCAGCAAGCAATATGACGAACTTTGAAAGGTGATAATCGCTACCCATACCATCTTCAAAAAGTTCAGAATTTATTACCTCAAAATTAAGTCAAGAGATTGAATTTTAGTAACTGGTTTCTTGAAAAAATTCGCAATGATAATTTATTTCCATTAAATATTATATGGACCGATGAAGCTACCTTTAGGAATTGTTAATCAAAGAAATGTATGGGCTCTTGGAAATCTTAGAGCTATTAGAGAGAATAGGTTTCAGCATGAATTTGCTATTAACGTTTGGCTTGGAATTTGGAACGGATTACTGGTGGTACCATATTTTTTTACCTGGAAGATTTAATAGTATCACATTTGCACATTTTTTGGAGAACGACTTTTCTAATTATTTAGATGACATTCCCTTACAGCAGCGGATTGAAATGTGGTTCCAACTCGATGGATGTCCAGCTCATTATAGCTGATTTGGTCGAGCTTGGCTGGATATAAATTATCCACAACGATGGATTGGACGTGAATGAGTAGTACCTTGGCCACCCTGGGTATGGGGAACCTGAAGCAGAAAGTTTATTCATTGTCAATCAACTCAAGAGAGCAATTAAGAGACCGTATCATAGATGCAGTGCACCAAATATCATCAGAACAATGTTTAGCTGCAATTTATCAAGTGAGTGCTAGATGTAATGCTTGCATTGGTGCAAGAGGACAACATTTTGAGCATTATTTACATTAAAAAGAACATAACATAAATATAAATGTAAATAAATAAGTATAAAAATGAAAACATGTTTTGTTTCTTTTTTTGCGATTTTCTCTAAAACTAAGCAAAAACAAGTAAATCTCTAAAGGACTTTTTGTTTTAGTTTTTTGGTCCCCTATAAGTTCCTGAAGTTTTGCCATTTAAATTCGGGACACCCTGTGTATTCTACAAAACTTGATACGAAGCAGTGTTTACTTAGACAATGCACGTCAAAAATTTCGCTTTTAAGGGGGCCAAATAGGGCCTCAAGTCTCGAGTGGAGTTTTTTTTTTTAATAAGGATTTAGTTTTCCTATATCCGATAAAACGTAAATATTTACTTTTTTCCCTTTCTTTTCTGGTCCCACCGGCCCTTTTCCTGTCCGGCCCACCGGGCGATTTCCCGGTATCCCGGTGCTTACAATGTACCTAGTACAGAAAAAGGTCAAACATCCCTAGCAATTCCTAAATCCCAACCAACTCATGAAATCATCCAATAGGGGCTTGGAAAAAAAAATAGTCATATTGGAAAACTCCGTTATAATATTTAATTAAGAATAAACTCTGTCCTTGGAAATAAAAAGAATTGATTTGAAAATAAAACAATAGTATGTCTTCTTCTTCCAGTAACAGTTTGATAATGTTTTGAAATGTGGATAAGAACAAAGTTCCCAAAAGTTACGTCTTTAGATAAATCAGAGAGTTGAATGGTTCAATCATTTGAGAATGAATAGAAATAGAGACAATTAACGTGTGTGTATATATATATATATATATATATATATATATATATATATATATATATATATATATATATATATATATATTTTATTATATATTTTTTTTAAAAAGCGAATTATTTAAACTTCAATTAAATTCTAATAAATAATATTTTAAAATATAATCAATGAATATTTTGTAATAAAGATGAAGTATGTGCTGAAACGTGGAAAATTCATAATGTGCGTCTTTTCAGATGTATTTGCAAAGAAAATATTGTGTTATTACTCCTATGGATTCCTGAAAGAATATCATTTTTTAACGATTGAAACCAGGAATCTTAGTGAGAATGGATAGAAACATAGACCAATGAATCTATTTTAAATAGCAGGGGGAAAGGGTATGCCCGATAATTATAAGTAATATAATTATTGGATACATGCTGCAAAAGGAGAAATAACTGTAATAGGGAGAGTGCTTGGATTATTGGAGAATACCATTATCTTATAATTTCTAAGGTAATTAAAACTTGTTCAATGTAATATTATTTAATTTTTTTAAAAACATTAAAAAAGTATTATATTAAAGAAAATGGAAATAACTAATAACTAATATATATACATATATACCTATTTAAATTATTTAAGGATTTAATCATGATTAAATAAATTTTAAAATATCAAGGTGATTCCTGAGGTATTATTTCAACATTAAAAGAAGTTTAGTTTCCTACATCCCCTGATCATCGACCATTATCTTCTCGTTAGCCTACTTAAGTGTCAGGCTGCTTGTTTTAACACTTTATGGCGTGCAAGTAAAGAGTTTTGGAATTGTCTCTATAATTCGTTTAATTTTAACGCTCACTTTTAAATATATAACAAAAGGAGAAGAAATAGATTTATATTATTATATTGGGGAAAATGCCACTATGTAAAGTACATATTTTATCAACAATGCTTATATAAAAAACAAGAAAAATAATAAAAGAAGACATAGATCGGAAAAAAACTGTATTTTACATGATAATTTTTTTTTTTTTATTATCTAATTATTGAAATTTACAACTGTACATAAAAAAACATACATCCAGTAAATGTGATAATAAGATAAAATAATAAAATGACAATTGCTTGTGAAGCGACTGCCCACTGGTAGAACTTCAATAAAAGTTCTATTTGAGAAAGTCCCGAGGCCATCTTATATTCAGACGCCTCGGAGGGTTGTCAGGAATAGATTAGGAAGCAAGTTGAGAGACTAGTGGATATGAATAGTTATTAACTTTACTATGAAAGGGTAGGTATCTGGTTTGGGGTAAATTAGCAACATACGGAACATTGAGGTCTTGATGGATAAGTTTATTTGTGACAAAGTAAGGAGCGCTAAGGATATTTCTAAGAATTTTGGATTGCAAGAATTGGATACAAGATGAGTTAAGTGGTTTAGTGGTGCCCCAAAGCTCAAATCCAAACGTCCAAATAGGTCTGATAACTGTCATTTCAATGAGTCTTTTTTAGATAATTGGAAGTTTTGAACGTTTGTCTAGTGAATGTTGAAGAAGTCGAAAACGACGAGCAGTTTCCTGTCGTTTTAGTCTTGTATGTGCATTCCAAGTTAAATGCTTGTCCAGTTGGAGCCCTAGATAGCGGATTTGTTCAACAGGGATCAGTGGAGTGTTATTAAAGGATACTGTTGGACAAGAAGTCGTTTGTTTATGACGAAGGGTAAAGGTTATTTGATTAGATTTATTTGGATTTATTTTGGTTCTCCAATGTTGACACCATTCTTGAAGGTTTATAAAATGAGATTGGAGTGTTTGAGATGCTATCTATGAAGGGATCATGGTTTATTGATAACACACATGTATCATCAACATACGTAGTGAGGACCGTACTAGGATGTATGGGGATATCAGCTGTTTTTTTTTTTTTTTTTTTTTTTTTTTTTTTTTTTTTTTTGTTTTTTAAATGGGAGGAGGAAAATCTTGCATAAGACGAAGTGGGCCGTGTGAGAGACCACAACATCGTGAGATTCTGACTCACTAAAAACCACCTCCCTATTCTTCTTCACCACCCCGCGGAACTGCTGTCAAGCATTACTTCACGGGGGGCGGACTGGCTATGTACCTACTTTATATTTTCTGATGCTAATTATTGAGGCACTAGGAGGCCTCGTCTTTCCCGCTCCTGTTTACGTAGCTTTCTGCAGATGTAAGCTGCGTAATTTGCAACAGCATTCCAGTTTTCATCGGCAGAAGTCATCTGGCTAACCAGGTTTTCTGGCACCAACTGATGGCCCAGAGTCCTGGCTAGATCTTCTCTCTCTTTTGCAAATTTGGGGCAACAGAAGAATACATCCTCTACAGTTTCCTCAAGGTTTGTGCAATTGGGGCAAGACGATTCATTGTCAAGTTTGAACCGAAACAGATAGGCCCTGAAACACCCATGTCTAGTAAGCAATTGGGTAAGGTAATGATCAACCTCCCCATGTTCCCGGGCTATCCATGTCGCAATATCTGGTATCAAACGGTGGGTCCATCTTCCAGAAGATGATGAATCCCAGCGTCTATGCCATCTTTGTAGAGTATTATTTCTCTCCTCCTTGGTGATTGAGAGCCAATACGCACCCGGTTCTTCTCGTATTCGGCGGTAGATCCGGTTGCGTTCATCCGCCAGAAGGTCAATGGGCGGCATATCAGCTATAACACACACTGCATCATATGAAACAGTGCGAAATGCTCTAGTGACACGAATGGCACTTCTTCGGTACACGCTATTGACCTTTCGGGCGTATGACTACACTAGGAATGCGGTTGTCCAGATCGGTACAGCGTATAAAAGAGCAGAGCTAGCACACTAGCCAGAAGTTTTCTTCTGCTCTGTCTGGGGCCACCCATATTCGGCATGATTTTCATGCAGATGTTCATCAAACCTTAGTCTGACGTCGATCTGCACCCCAAGATATCTAATAGATGGTTGGGAGTAAATATTATAATCTCCAACGGTCAGGGTGATTGTTTCTCTTACTTTCCTGCTTGTGACGAGAACTGCCTCCAGAATGCAATCCTATCGTACTGAATTGAATGCGTTCCTTATGTCTAACGTGATAATGGCGCAGTACTTTTTGCCACCTCTCCTCCATCTTTTTCCTGCGATGGCTTCTCGAGCGGATTTGACCACAAAATCGATTGCGTCGATCTTCGATTTCCCTTTTCTAAATCCGTACTGGTAATCAGATAGCCCTCTAGCTCCTTCACTGTAATCAGCTATTCTGCCACTCAGAACCCTTTCCAGTATCTTTCCCGCAGTGTCCAAAAGACAAATCGGGCGATAAGAAGTGGGATCGTTTGGTGGTCCTTTACCCTTTAGCAGAAGTACGAGGCGCCGCTTCTTCCACTGGGTTGGGAAGATTCCTTCACGGATACATGTATTATATACCTCCAGGAAAAGTTCAGGCCTTGACCTGATTGCCACTTTCAAGGCAACATTTGGGATGTTATCCGGACCTGGCGCCTTTGAATCCTTTATTTTAATGCAAGCAAGCTCTACTTCTTCCTCCTGGGTATTTCTTGCACTTCTTGATATAGAAGCTGGTTGCTATGAAAGACAACTTCTGGTCTGCTCTGAAATAAAGCCACAACTATGTTTTTTAACAATTCCGGAGAGCTCGGTGGTGCCAGACATGATATTTTTAGTCTGGCCATAACAGTTTTATATGGTCTGCCCCATGGATCTTCGTCCACTTCATCACACAACTTTTTCCAGCTGTTGCGCTTACTCTCCTTAATTGCTTTTACAAGGTTTCTTTTTGCATCCTTATACTCTTGCTTTCGGGATTCAAACGGGATGTCAGCTGTATAAACCGTGTAAAGGATAGGACTTAGGATACTTCCTTGAGGAACACCGGCAGATTAGAACATGATAAATTTAAATGTGTATATATATATATATATATATATATATATATATATATATATATATATATATATATATATATATATATATATCATCTTTGGCTGCCAAAGATAATGTTTAATGGTACATCAGGAGGAAAAAGGAAGAGGGGCAGACCCAGGCGCAGATGGATGGATGACCTAGAGGAGGATTTGTGGAGGCTGAGAATACGAAATTGGAGGAACCTAGCGAAGGACCGAGAGGAATGGAGAAAGATGGTGGCAGAGGCCCAGGTCCTGCAGGGACTGTAGCGCCCAAGAACAACAACAGTTGAGAGTTGGTACTGTGGCATTTGGAACTGTGGCACTAATAGTTTATTATTGCTGATGTCAGGAAAGATTTTCTTTCCACAGAAGTGCTTCAAAAATTCAACAAACAATAAAAAGAAAGTAAATTGACTGAACATATAATGGTTTCAGGAGATATTTTAGCTCTTGGTTCCTAACAAAAAAGAAATAAATACTATAGTAGTGGACACAAAATTAGGTGGGTCTGAAAAATTGCGATGTTGCCAGCTCATGCCCAACAACCCAAACCCAACAGATTGAAAGGATCCTTTACCAGACATTTCAAAGTACGTCGTAATGGATTTTGTTTGCTTGCTCAAACGTTTGCTCAAAGTTTGCTCAAACGATTGTGTTTTTATGGCTACACTCTTATAAAATAAAACTTTATCAATTTTTCAGACCCGCCTAATTTCGTGTCCGCTACTATAGATGCATAAGCATCAGTGAATTAGGCTCTACCAAAATATAATTAACGGTATAAGAATAGGAAAATAAAAATGAAAAATTAATTATCTATTCTCTAACACTTTTAAAAGAGAAATTATTTCAAATATGTTATATTTGCGGGGATAAAATGCATTTTGAGAATGAGTAACAGGCGACAAGATTCAAAAAAGGTTATTGGCGAGGAAGGAATCGGTATTGCTGGCAACAAAGTTTACTGTAAATAAAAAGACGATTGCAAATATACAGACGCTAAGGACTCCCTTAAAAAAAAAAAAATAATGAAATAAAATTTTTTTAAAAAATTGGTAGGCTTCTGACGTCAATGGGAATCAAAACTTGTAAGATCTATGGCCCTATTTGATAAATCGTTCCAAAAATTCAACAAAGATTCTCACTAACTCGAATAAAATACTACCTCACTCAAGATCCTATAACTTTTGATAAATATCCAATTTCAATTCGTTTATATTTTAATTTCTTAATGAATCAAGATTGTCGTTAAAATATTTTTGGTTAAATTATTTGTGCCCACGTAAAAATGCTTAAATTTTCATTATTTTTTCAGAAAACATTGGGGAAACACCAGGTGAGCTATGTACTCAAGATATGCACGTCATCAGACCCACGTTTGTTCATTGATATTTCTGTTTATTTTTATGTATATTTCCTTCATACCCTATTAGTTAAAATTTTTCAAGTTTTTGTTTCTTCACTTTTTTCTCTTGGTCACCGAATAATTTGATAAATTATGGTTGAACTTAATTGATATATAATGTTCTTCCACTAGACTGTTCTTCCTAACACTTTTTAATTGCATGTGTTATATAACTTTTTTGAGCTGATTTATTTATATCTATGGGTTGATATTTTCACCATAAAAAGTTTCTGTAGCTTTATGTTTTTATTTGTTAGATTTCTTCACTACAACAAAAACTTTTAGATTAGAAATTTACTCTTAAATTAATTAATTATAATGATTCACTTTATATATATAAAAGGATAGTGGCAAGTATGTCTACCTGGCAATATTATTTTGAGGGCAGCTTGACAGAAAATATGCGACGCATTAATAAGAAGATGGGTACCAGCAAATCTGGTGAGTGCCATTAAATCCATATTCTAAAATCCAAAGAGGATTTATAAGACTGAATAGTCAGACATCACAACCATTCCATTTTTACAAAGGGGTAAAGCAGGGCGATAACTTTGTCCTCTACTGTTTCTTCTTCCTATGAATAAAATTTGGAAGGTGTGAAAAGGAGAATCCCAAGAACTGTAGATATTGGAACTTTACCTGTTTATGGATGTATTTGGCTCAAGCCATGATATATGATAGAATAGACCAGGAGGCTCTCAATGAGGTAATATAGGCCAATGGATCATCTTACCAAATATCAAGAATAATCTCAAAGACAAGCAGATAGGACAAACTTATGCTCTTTAAACTGGTATTCCTTCCAGTGCTCCAGTATGCGTCGGAAAGCTGGAAAACTCTCAACGAAGCCACAGCGGCTGAAAAAAGATTCTTCAAACAAATAGTAGGAAAGACACGTAGGGACTGCGTCAGAAATGACAGAATTCGTGACGATTTGTTTTGATTCCTTTGCCAATTTAAAGTTTAAAAACACCCACCATGCTTGAATGTTTTATGAAAAACTGCAATAATTTTAATCTGTTACTACTGTTTCTTATAAACTTTTTATTTCAATAGTTATAATTCAGGAATCGAAAAAGAATTTGTTATCACTTTCGGTTAAGTAGTTCTAACAAAAAAAAAAAAATAATAATAATAGATTAAGACAACCAAAGAGAGAAAACAATTGGTACTGATATCTGTAGTTTATTATGTGTATGCAATTATATAGGTATATTAATTATTAATATATAGACGGCACTCTATAATGTACGTATTATGTGGAGTTAAGCCCTACATCCTTCAAGTGGGTTCTGAGCTAAGCAGTACTAGACCAAAGCTT